>JAWWTY010000123.1:48975725-49006021 GCA_035222235.1 Margarornis squamiger
CCCCCCCCCCCCCCCCCCCCCCCCCCCCCCCCCCCCCCCCCCCCCCCCCCCCCCCCCCCCCCCCCCCCCCCCCAAAATAAAAAATAAAATGTAGCCGTAAGAGAGAAAGAGTAAATGGATCAATTATGCTCATACCTAGGTCACAAAGTGTCTTGTGCCACAGAAACACAAAGAAAATAGAAGGGTTATATATTTTTAAATACATTGCTGCAATCTAATATTTTTATACTATGTCAGAATGCAGTTCCAAACACCACATGATTACTACATGGAGTTTTGATGATGGGATAATGACATCACTTTCAGAAGTGCATTTCATGTCTTACTGTGTATAACTTTTCAGTGTGGGCTGTTGGTGAACATTGACATAGCTTCAAAATCCTGAGGTAAAGACCTTGCAGTATAAAGCATAAGGAGACCAGTAACAGAAGAGGTATGGGTAGGGCCAGATCCTACTTCTCATCACTCAGCTCCATAGCTTTGAGCTGTTCTTTCATGTAAATGTCAATTCCCACCCTTTGTTTCCTTATCCATATTGAGATGGGCCTCTTTTTGAGCCACCTTGTTCATCCCGAGGAATCTTTATCTCCCATTATCTTACCTCATATCTTTACCACCTCTGACCTCTTGTTTGTTTACCTATTTACAAAATGCTGTCACTAGGCCCCAGCATGTCACAGCAAAAGGCCTCCTCACAAGCCTGCTGGCAAACAAGTTGTTACTCACTTGATTGAGCGGATCCCATTTCTTGCCAGCCCTCATACCTAAATCAGGACAGACTGTCAAGCTACCCGGGGCAGAACATTTAGAGCACCTGAGGATCTGGAGTAAAAGATGGTGAAAGGTCAAAGTGGCTTAGGTATAACACAATCACACTCTTCAGTCTCTACTTTCTGGTTGGCTGAAAAACAGGAAAAAACGGAGACTTTTTGAATTCTAAAAATGTAATATAGAAAGATAGAAAGCTGTTTGAAAATGCCGTCCAAGTTATTTAGATGATAAAAGGCATGAGTGCATTCTCTGTTGATTTGAAACAGGTCACTGAAGTGAAATGAGTCAGAATAAGAGCAGCACTCCTCATACTGTGGGATGCTGACCTAATTAGGGAAAAACACTACAGTGTTTGAGGCAGTGTTAGTTTGTAGATTGGTTTGGAGGCACCTTACTTTATTCCCTGATTTTCTCTGCGGTTTTGGGTTTTATGCCAAATTAGCCGGGCACTGGGTCATTGGTAAGTAACACGTTTTGAAACAATTTCTTGAGGCTCAGAGGTGACCTTATTTCTCCCTGCAACTAAAGAGGAGGTTGTAGATAGGTGCAGGTTGGTCTCTTCTCACAAGTAGCAAGCAATAGGACAAGAGGAAACAGCCTCAAGTTATGCCAGAGGAGGTTTAATTGGATATTAACAAAATTTTTTTTCAGAGAAAGGGTGATCAGACATTGGAACAGGCTGCCTGGGGAATTGGTGGACTCACCATTCAAAACACCTGTAGATGTGGCATTTAGGGACATGGTTTAGTGGTGGACTTGGCACTGTCAAGTTAGCAGTTGGACTTGATCTCAAAGTTCTTTCCCAACCTAAATAATTCTATTTTTCTAAAGTACTCTTGTGCCACTCTGTGTCCAGTACATACAAACTGGATTGAATGCAGGTCTCAGATAAGTGTAATTTTTCACACATCCAAAGTTATATTTTAACAGTAATCTTATTAAGAAATACAAAACTATTCATAGTGTCAATGAATAGAAACTCCATGGGAAAAGACTTTTGATATATATTGAATATATCAAATATAATAAATGTAATAGAAAAAAAGCCCACTTTGATCCAATCAAGAAATCTGAATAACATGAAAATAAAGCACCAGTTCAGCTTCCAGTCATAGATACCCTTTATATTTAGATACATTATCTTAATTATCTTTCCATCTGAATTTTAAAATAACTGTATAGAGCAAAAGAATTTACAAGATTTGCTTATGAACTTTCAGTTATTTTGATATTATCAGAATTTCTTTTGATGTGGTCTTCAAATTCCCTCACTATCACATTAAACTCAAGCCTGAACCTCAGCTGACACAGCTCAGTTAATTTATACCATATCAATTTACACTGTGAATAATCTAATATGCTCTTTTATTAGCCACTAATTATATTTTTAGTTCAAAGAAAGCAGCCTTTAACACAAGATAAAAATGTAAACACTAGCAGACTTACTATGGCAGTTGGAAATACTGATTATCAGTTTTGCTGATAACCTTTTGTAGTGCCTATTATCTTGGCATTTAAAATGCTTCCCAGTGAAATCACACCTGCCTCATAATGAGCCAGTTTTCCAAAATACTTTGTTTTTCTGGGCTGCATCAAAAGGGGCATGACCAGCAGGATGAGAGAGGTGATTCTGCCTCCTTACTGAGCTCTTGTGAGAGCCCACCTGGAGTGCTGCATCCAGCTCTGGGTTTCCCAGCACAGGAAGGACATTGACCTTTTGGAATGAGTCCAGAGGAGGGCCATGAAGATGATCAGAGGGATGGACCACCTCTACTTTAAGAAAAGGCTGAGATAGTTGGGGTTGGTCAGCCTGGAGTTCAGAAGGCTCCAGGGAGACCTCATTGCAGCCATCCAGTAATGAAAGAGGACTTACAAGAAATATGAGGACAAACTTTATAACAGAACATGTCGCAATAGGACAAAGGGTAACGGTTTTAAATTAAAGGAGGATAGATTTAGACTAGATATAGGGAAGACAATTTTTACAACGTGGGTGATGAAACAGTGGAACAGGTTATCTGGAGAGGTAGCAACTGCTCCATCCCTGGAAACATTGAAGGTCAGATTGGATGGGGCTCTGAGCATCCAGATCTAGTTGATGTCACTGCTCATTGCAACAGTGGTTGGACTGGATGGCCTTTAAAGGTCCCTTCCAACCCAAATTATTTTATGATTCTGTGATTCTGTGATAAATGTGGCTTCATTTGATGCTGCTGACTCACCTGGCTGGTGGCAGAGCTATTAAAAGAGGGAATATGTTCTGAAACAGAGCTACACCCACTTTTTGGTAATTGACAGATTGTTCAACAAAACCCTTGCTGGATTTTGTGGTGTTTAATTAGGACACAACATTTTACAACAGAGGCAGCACTGCAGATGGTTTCTGTCAGATTCCAGTGTCTGTATTGGGAGTTAGGTACAAATTTGTCAGCAGAAGCCAGCTCCAGTTTTACTAGTGATGACTGATGCAAACACATCTGGAAGGGAATAATCATGTCTCACTGCCCTGGAAAATGAGTGGTCTCTGTCCCACAACCATTTACTTCTGGGGTTTGACTGGATTCAGTGAGACTTTTGTCATGTGCTAGGGAATGGGCTCAGCCCAGGAATGTTGGTGAAGAGAAAGAAAAAAAAAAAAACAAGCTGGAGAGTGACTTATTACAAGAGTGTGTAGTGATAGAACAAGGGCCAGTGGCTTTAAACTGAAAGACAGTAGGTTTAGATTGGATGTTAGGAAGAAATTCTCTACTGTGAGGGTGGTAAGACACTGGGAACAAGTTGCCCAGAGAAGTTGTGGATGCCCCATCCCTGGAATTGTTCAAGGCCAGGTTGGACTGGGCTCTGAATAACCTGGTCTAGCAAAAGGTATCCTTGCCCCATGGCAGGGAGCTTGGAACTAGATGATCTTTAAGGTCACTTCCTACCCAAACTTCTCTATGATCCTATGAATCTATGAGTAATATTAAAATGCAGAATACAGCTAAAATGTCTTTAATATTTCCGTGGCTGAGATATTAATTAATTTCATATTATAGGAATTCATTTTGAACAATTATCTGATATGTAACAGAAATAAAGTCCTGGCCCTATTCAAGTTACTGGGACTTCACAGAGGCTGTCATAGAATCATAGAATGGTTTGGGTTACAAGGAATACTATAACTTGTATTTAAATTAAAATGTCATAATTGTGAGGCACAACTGCAACATTTGTAAAGCTAACCTGCAGCACCATCATTTCTGGTGTGGAACAAAAATATCCCACTCTCCTCTATGCGGATCAGAAAGCAAAGACATTCACTCAGCAGCTGGCTTTCCTGCTACTTGCTGCCAGAGGAAGATGGCACAACTAACAGTTTCTGGGTTCTGTTCCAGCTTTTACAAGACACTGTTCTCTAATGTTCTTTAAAACGGGTAAAACAACATACTTTGCCTAATCTCATTCTCTGAAATAGATGAGCTATTTTGTCTGAGTGTTTTGAATAAAATTCTTTCTGATGCATAAACCTACTGTGGAAAATTTTGGTCCAAACATTTTGGTTTTGGCCAAGTCATAAGCAATTTAAAAAAAATGCCAGAAATCCTTAACTTTATAAGGGAAGTTGTCAGCTCAAATGCTACAGTCATACCCACCTCCCACATACACAGATGTGTATATATACACAGACATATACCCAGCCATACACCCAGCCATACAGAAAAAAGAACTTGTTTGGATCCTGTGTGGCATTTTTTCCCCCCAATCATTTAAAACTGATAATTGTGAAGATTACAAACTGCGAGCTTCACTGTTTGGTAAAGCTTTGATGGTGATGGAAGAAGGCATAGAAAATAAAAAAGGCAGATTTTCAGTCAAGAAAGACCTCTCTTGTAATAGAGCATGAAAGTACACTTTATCAAATATTTTCTGTTAATCATGCAAGTTTATAAAATTCCCTAACAACATTTACTTCTTTTATTGTGAAATAGTATACTTACAGCTATAATCTCTCTTTATTCTGAGCTCAAAGAAGAATGCCGCTTTTTTTGTATAGCGATTTTTTTCAGAAGTTGTCTGTGTATTTCAGCACTACATTATTACATCTAGATAAAAGAAATAAGGTATTTGAATAAAACTCTTGTGGTATTTTATAATCTCAAAAATTAGAAAATACATTATAAGAAATAAGAAGTTTGAACATTCATCTTGGAAGAAGTCTGTAACTTTTACTAAAAGGATCAAGAAAATAAAGTGTTTACTAATAATTTCTATTTAATATTAATCTTTAATGATATGCTTCACTAAGATTTTCTTTTTCTTAATAGGAATGTACATAGGATTTGCTGTGCTGTACTCAGACTTTTTTTTTTTGACATAACTACGCATTAATAAAAAAAAAATAAAAAAATGCTTCTTCCTTTTTCTTCCTCTTCACTTTCCCTTTTTTGAATTGAACATATTGTTGAACTGAACCAACTTTTTTCTAGATTAGGAAAAAAATCCTGTCTTGAGTGCATACATATATATATGGATACTTGGTTGCAAGGGACTTTCTACATTCCTGTGTTCAGACTCTCATTACAACAGACATCATATCACATTATCCCTTTTTATTGTTACCCAATATCTGTCAAAAATGCAAATGTATATTCACTTTTATATTCCAGTCAAGGACAATAACAAGGAGAGCAAATGTGGTATGAATTAAAGTTTTCCACAAGACGTGTCTCTAAAGACTCTTCAATTCAGCATTTTCATTCTTGCAAAATATTGTGGAGTCCTATTTGTTAGCTTTAGAACTGGCACAAGAATCTCAGTCAATGAAAAATAAGCTCTTGGTCTTTTCTCTTTATAGGTGGGGGTTCTGGGCATGCTACAGTGCTATTGTGGCCTTTGTGGCTTTCCATTTTATCTGTGATATTTTAGTTAGCACTTCTAGACAGACAGCTGTATAATAAAGTCTGCTACTGGCCTAGAACAAGAAGTTCATAATGTGATGCAGATTTTACCATCTGTTGACTCACAGCATAAAAACTGGTCAGGATTTCATTTTGAACTAGTCTCCTTTTTCTTTCTTAGGTAGCTTAAAATTGAGAGCCTGGAAAATGTCATTATTCAGGGAAAAGGAAAAGAATATGCTCAAATTTTTTACATCCTTATGTTAAACCCTGTTTTCTAGTTGTATTTTGGGGTATGTAATTGAAATTTTTCTCATCTGCCTTTATAATTTGCATATTCCTTGGGTTTCAGATGTACCCTCTTTTTTATACAAAACATTAATATGCTGTCATAACTTCAGTAAGTTAATAATTCTCTACAACCAAACAAATGTCTTGCTGACAGGAATTTTATGAATTTCAGCTTATGAATATCTTTTGATCATATTAATTTTCCAGAAAGTATTTTTATTTCACCTAATATATATGTGAACCTTTTACTCCATAATATTAGCTATCTGAAGTGCTGACTATAGAGATGGGATTTTAAAGAGGCTTGTCGGATAATGAACATTATGAACTCTTAGAAAAGAAGCAAAATTTTAAAAAAAGGAAAAAACAAAAAAATAAAAAAAAAAAACACCACCAAACCAACAAACAAAAAACCCCACCCCAAACCAGAAATACAGTTAAACATTTGAATTGTGAAGAATTAAGCTTTCCATTTTAGGATTGCTTCCCTCTCTCCATAGCTTTTAGTACTTTTTGAAAGACTTGTTTGTGACCCTGAAAATAGTAAGTCTCCTTTAGGGTGGGAAAGAAAATCAAAAAGCTAAAATCAGCTGGAATATCTGTGCTCTGTCTTGTCATCAGAGCTGACAACAACCCGTAAGAACATTCAATACAAACAGAAGTATTGCAAAGACAGGAAACAGTTTATTTTTCTAAAGCTGAGTCAGTTGCAACCTTAGTTCTGGAGAAAAGCAAACCAAACAACTGTGTGATGCAGTGAAGTATCTTTAGAGTTTCCTGCGTTAATTTTACTGCAGCAAGGTTTCCACAGGTGAGGGAGCTGGGGATAAACTTTGTAGTTGCAGTTTCTACCTCCTGTGCTCCGTTACGGGGCTCTGCTGTACTGTGTTGTATTGTTCTGCATCTGCATTAACTTGAAGGCATCATCTTTCTACATAACAGAATTTGTCAGCTGAGACCTGTACCAGCCATGAAGTATTTTAAACTTTATTTTATTTGGTCTCTCTGGTCATTGGTGCAGAGAAGTGTGCAAAAGATAATGACTTGCTTTGATA
The DNA here is from genome assembly GCA_035222235.1 of Margarornis squamiger. NCBI lineage: Eukaryota > Metazoa > Chordata > Aves > Passeriformes > Furnariidae > Margarornis > Margarornis squamiger. Next base: position 48,982,720 of record JAWWTY010000123.1, read on the forward strand.
AACATGACTTTTATTAAATTGAAGGTGAAAGAAGAAAAAAAAAAGAAAGAAAATAAAGTCACGGTGAAAGGAAATGAGAGGTAAGGAAGATGTGACTGAAATAACACAAGCCTCATGTTCCAAGTGCTGTTTAAGACTATAAGAAAGCAGGTGTCACTGATTTTTCTGTTGGTCTTTCTCACCCAACATTTTTATAAGGCTTTTTACTTTCTCAACACTAGCAGAATCCCAGGAGTCCCAGGACAGATCTCAATGATGAGGCTGGGATATGAAATCTGGGTCTGAAAGCAAGGCATATCCTTCCTGGGGTGCTATCTAAAAGTAACAGTGGACAGAGTGGTCTTTCCTTTCCCTAGATTTATTGCTAGTTAGGCCTACTTTCCAACATAATCATCTACTGTTTACTGATGTCATACCATCAGTAATGTTTAATTTTTTTTTCAATGTCATAGACCCCGGACCACATACAAAAAGGCATTTTTGTTTGGAATATTTTGTTTTTCTACCTGTTAGATTTTTCTGATGAGTCCATGCTATTGCTATTGCTAGGCTGGATGCACCAGTTTCTCAGGGCAAAACTGGACATACAGGTTTCAGTCCAGAAGCCGCAGCTACTGGTTATGACAGTGTAGCACCTGCGTAATGATTGATGAATGTGATGAATCTCAGGTTTTTCAGCAAAGAAAGGGCTATTTGCTGGGCAACCAGTAACTACTATTACTCCTAAACTACTCATTGACATTGCAGCACAGGTTTCAGAGAAGTGATGAGCTCCGTTCTTCAGTTGTCCTGGAAGAACTTACAGGGGCTCTCAGTAGATGCTACAGGCCTTCAAATCACCTACTGCAAATTTCCAGAGTCTTGATTCTGGGCAAAGATGGTTATTATGAGGAGTAACTCTCCTCTTTTAAGTGATGCTGGGGAGCAACACTTAATTACCCACCTGTGGGTAATTTTGCACTGGTTGAAAGAAAGGGCAATATTGTGAACAAGAGGATCTGCTCATCTTCCCGTCTGTGACTTCTGACCAGTATGCTTTCTTATAGCGGAATTCTACTTTTCTCACTGAATAAATAGTAGAGCAGAACACAGATAATAATAAAGAGCTGAAGCTTTCAAAGACAGATTCTAGCTATCCTTTTATGTCTTTTTATTCCTTTCTCTCTCTTTTTTGTTTGTTTTTTTTTTTTTTATATTGGTGCAGGGCTCCAGGGCATTCACTAAACAACTTCTATCTAACGGGAAGAGTATTGTATTTTGCAATAAATGAGCTGGCAAATAGAAAATTATGCCAAGAAATTGAAACACAATAGTCTCTAAGCATAATAAAGATGGACACTGAAATAATGCAAGTCTGTTCTTTCAGTGAAAGAAGTGAACTTTATTCCTTAAAGTTACATGGTTTCTGGGTACCCTTACCCCAGTCTTCTGGGGTTTCACATGGTTAATTTTAGCCACTCTTGGTTGCATAACCGTTCTTTTCAGCTTGTGACTCTCGAGTCAACCTCAGGTCAAGCTGCATCTTGCTGAAGGCTGACATGCAAATATGAGACAGTTTTTCCTAATCCAGATTCTTTGGAAGATCAGAAGCAATGCTACACACTTCCTCTTCTATTTTTTGTTTCACAGCACATTATTTAATATGCAATTCATTTTTTGAAAATATCTTTGATGTTCCTTGAATACACAGTTATGTCTCACATTGCTGCTGCAGTGAAAGATGTTCCCGTTCACTGAGTCACCAGTGGTGCTGTATACCTTGAATACACTGCTGACATTTAGCACATTAAGATATCCATTACGCACATACACACACACAAAAAAATAAATTTATTCATTAAAGCACAAAACAAAACAAACAAACCCCAAAATTAAAAAACCAAACAATTAAAAAATACAAAATAAATATTTTTAAGAATATGGTGTATGGCAATGACAATTAAAATCCCAGTGTGTTTCACTATGAGCAAACCAGAAAATTTAACAATCTAGCAAAGTGCTGACAAGATATGTTGATTTCTACAATCCTTTATTTAAGTATGTCTTTTAAACTGGAAAAAAAAAAAAAAAAAACAACAAAAGAAATATTGCTACAGGCACATCTTCAAATATATAGGGAAACAAGCAATTCTCTAACAGGGAAATGACATAACAAAACTGTAATTGTGAAGATGAGGAACATGACAGAATAAGAAAACATATTCTGCACATAGTTAAATCATCAAAAAATCACAACCTTCATGTTATTTACAAACTTAGCACACAGAAATTTCACTTTCAGTATGCAAGCAGAAATAATCTCCTTCAGTTTTCTCTCTGAATGTTACATAAATCATGAAATTTTCCACTTTGTAAACAAAGCAGACAGCACTTGCTGTTGGGTATGATGGCAAAATCATATATAGGCCTCAGCTGTGGTTTTCCTGAGAGGACAAAACATGAACCTTTCATCCCACCATTCAGCACTCTTTGCCTGTTTCTGAGCAATGTTCTCAATACTTCAGGATCTGCAGAGAGTGCTGAATGGGAGGACATGAATTTTTAGAAGGTGTGGCCTATAGTTCTATTAAATGCAATAATGTATATAATACCTCATCTTGCTTAGAACTGACTTGCTGTTACGATCGACAGCATTTTGCAGTTATTGAAGTGTAAAATTCTGAAAATGAATGAATGTACATCAGAAGTGAATGTCAGGCTTATTACTGTTCTTTCACACAGTTTATGACAGGTGAGGCTCATTCTGCTCTTACCCCTTATTCAGATAGAACTATACGGGAAGAGTCCCTCTAGCTTTAAAAGGGATTCCTTTGTCATTCAAGGAATTCAGTTGAGACTATTTGGTTTTATTTTGTAGTTTTAATTGTCTATCTTCTTGACCCGCTCTGATTTCCTTAGAGATAACTGTACTTGTGCAAGTATGCCCATTTTTAGACATGTGCAGAACTTGTAGGGCAGTTCCTCAGATACTTAAATAAGTCTGACTTTAAAAACATTTTCATCTAATAGACTGTGCTGATGTCGTATGTAAGTTAGGAACTGAACTTTTAAATTGAGGAAATACTTTAATTTTTCATCCATTTGTGTTACTTCGAAGTAAATGAGAACTTTTCTTCCTTAATCCCATTAGTGAGAGCGGAAGGACAGAGCCTTCAGCTTCAGTATTTTCAGATTGTCAGGTCTATCAAGGAAACTTAACTACCAGCTATTATAGTGCCTGTCTGTTTTGCTGAGATTTAGAACACATATTCTCTGAAAGCTGGATAGTCAATATTGCTGATGTTTTCTCCCAATAATGCAAAATACTTATAGTCAAATAAAGATACGCATGATGAGAAGAGGCAACAATTTCAAAATCATGGGTGGGTGCAGCATGTCACAAAGCATCTGTGAGAGAGACTTGGGGCATGACTGAGAGAAGCATTGCTATCAGTACACAGATCTCAAGACTGATTTTGTTCCTAATATCTTCTAAGAGCATCTTCTAAGGACACTTGAGTACACCACTATGCCTTCTCACCCATCTCAATGCTCAGTTTTCCTCCCATGTGTTTGTTCATTACTTCACAACAATGGACACTTCTCTGCACTATTCAGAGTCCTTTCTACATAGGTGTTAAAAGAATTCAGAACTGTAAAAAAACATTTTCAAATGCTGTGGATGGATAGTGCTAAGGAAAAAGGAAGACCTAGTCCATCCTTATTATGTAGCTCAGTGTTCATACCAACATGAAGTTAATTGTGTTGTTTCCCTGGAAAGATTACTGGATTTAGCTGAGAATGGATATAGAATATATAAGGAAATCTGTCAGACCTATAGTATCCAATATATACCTAGTTAATTTACTAGAGCTTTTCTATATGTTTTTATAACGTACTATTTAAATTAACAAATTAGAATAACACTTATTCTAATAAGCTTATCAGATACCTAATATCTTGCATTTATGAATAAGGCATGTACAATTTTTGAGTTGCAATTACTGTTAAAGCTTAGACTTTAAAAATATTCTAAACTTAATTAGGTTTGAAAAATCTGCAGTTGTTGACTTTAATTATCACATACATTAAATAGCACACCTAAGTCTGAGAAGATGCTATTTGCCTTTATAGCTGAAAAATGCTTATAGCTAACTAGAGTATATATTGGGGTCTGATATTTTGTGAGGGTTTGTGATTTTTAATTTTTTCTGCAGGCAGGAAGTGAAAGTATATTTTAACAGAAATTTGGGAATATACACACTGACAAAAAATTATTTTATTTTAGAGATTATGTGTTGCTTGACATTTTAAAGTATTAAACTGCAAAATTATTGCTTGCAGCAACTATAAATATTTCTTGCCCACTATGTTTCCATGGCAACTGTGCTAATTTATTCAGAGACCTTTGCATTATTTTAATTTAAGAGACACAATAGTATCTGTACTAAAACTGTTCCTAGATTTGACATTTTGATCCTTTCTGAAAATAAAATGTGACATGAAGTATTTTTAGACATATGCTACATTATTATACAAAAGGTGGGGAAGTTGTTTAAGATGTCTTCTGGTAGATTTATATTGCATAGGTTTTTTATATGTAGATATAGATACAAACACAATTAGTCCCAGAATAATGTCTCAGAAGTTGAGAAGGAACATCTATTCTCAGTCAGTCAAAGCTTTTGAACAGAAATAACTCACACCTAGTGTCATCTCAGAGATAATACTTTTTGAACATTTTCAGTTATCCTATCATCTTGGTTTACAAGAAAAAAAACCAAAACACTAAAATTTTTAAAAATTTCAAAGAAATCTAGTCTCTGTATCACTCTTTGCCCTTGTTTCCAAATTTCTAATATGCTCGATATGTGAGATTCTTCAGAGGCTAGCATTTATATAACATGTGTTTACAAATTTTAAAAGACTTTATCAAAACATAACAGGAAATTGTTTTACATGTGCTTGTCCTTAAGATCTGATCAACACCCAATATAGAGAGAGGGAGTAAAGGTACAGCACAGATGTTTACTTCTCTCCTCTTTCCTTGGAAACATTCGCAGCCTCAAAGGCTGTCAGTAGCAGTGTCTCATGTCCAAAATGGAACATAGATCCAGACTCCCTTTCAGATACCTGTACCTTATAGAAAATGCCTTCTGATCATGGTGTTCATCAAATGCACTTTGAAAAAGTTTTCCCTTTTGTCAGATGAGTGCCACTTCGGGAAGGTAATATTGCAAGTTTTATGCAGCTTATTCACACATACTCTGTGGCTTTGTAAACGAGTTCAGCCTCCAAGGTTGTCATTAAAAGCTTTGTGTGAGCAGCAAATTCCCTTTAAAATTTAGTCATTTTTCCTCTGCACACAAACAAGACTAAGTTGATAGGTGTAAGGAAAATAGCTTCTATTAATACCGCCTTTTTATCCTGAGCTCAGAATCAAATTAAAGGATTCAAAATTTCACTGCATTTTTTATAACTATTGGTATAGTGCTGTTTATTTCAGCTATACCAAAAGATGAATTTGATATTGAAAATCACTGACTGTTGAGATACCTTTGTACTTGTACGTTTTGACTGCAGACAAGGATGTTTTTGAAAGACAGACTAATTTTAATTGAAAATTCAATCTGCATATCTAATCCCTGGTTGCTGGTGGCAAACAGCTAATCAAAAAAAATGTACTGGAGTATTCAGAATACTTTCTCTAAGAAACTATAATAAACCAGTTAACAACGTACATATTCTTACTGCAAGAGGATGATATATGTTGAAATGTTCATCTACTGAGTTTACATGCTCTTCACATGCACATAGGTAGCTGAAATTTAAAATCTTCAATTTGCATAGAACAATTAGGAAATAACCTTATTATTCAAACCCTGCAACAGAAATATCTTCTTTCTCTTTAATTATTGTAACTATGCAAAACTAGTTTCATTCAGCTAGCAAGTGAGAAGATTGCTCAATGCGTAATTTTTCATGACTGCAGCAGTTTTAAAGATTGAACCTCCAAACACACTCCCAATGGGCTGCATGTCTATGTGATATTAAACAATTATGAGAAATAAGCCCAGCTGCAGAATTAGATGGTAGTGTTCAACTCAGATGTTATTTAATTACTTGCATTGATGATCACAGTAGCATCTAGCAATCCAGCAACAGCATTTTGTCACATATCTTGTACATGTATATGTGTAAGGGTTCTTCATCTTTGTTATTTAGATGATAAACTTGTCAGACCAAAGACTGAATATACAGGAAAGCAGATATTGCTAAGACTCTCAATTTACAGCCAGATAATTGAAACACAAAGAAATTAAACAATGAGTTTGACTCCAGTTCCTCTAAATCTTATTTTCCTCAAACTCGTTAATTTCCTTGCTGTCTAACATTTTATCTAGTAATTGTGGATTTTTTTATTCTTTGGGCTGAACTATGAACTGTCTATGGATACAGCATGTGGGAAACAATGACAATTGCAGTCAGTTGAATTAACCTAGAAACACATTTGTGGTGATGATTTCTAAATCAAGATTTCAGTAGCTTTATATGGACAGCTATAAAAAAATCACTGGAGAGCAAATAACATACAACTTTTCATCTGTGCAAGAAAAAGTTCCAGAGGTATAATGAAGTACACAATTTGTGCCCTGTAATTTTTTAACAGTTTTCAAAGAGCCATGGTTTAAAGTGTGAATCCATCTTGGGGACTGATGCATGTGAAAAGGAAAAAAAAAAAAAGTAAAAATTGAAAGTCCTCTTCACTTTTTCTCTTAGATGTTCAATTCATCTCAGAAGGAGGCAGCTGGTTTTCATGCTGTAGGATCAGCTTCATGCTTTCAGATTAAAGAGCTGGGAGATCATTCAGATAGACTATCTGCCACAAACCATACCCTCATACAAAATGCTACGAATGCTAAGTGTCCAGTTCAGAGATGCATATATTTTCTTCAAGGTCAGCTTGCAGACCAAAGCACTGTTTTAAACTGCCAGGTATGATGTATTTAGTTCCAAGTTACCTTCATATCCCTTTAGGGGTATGAATTATTTTCAGCTTTGTGTCCCTTCAGTTATCAGAGATAGAAAACAACATGCATCTGTCAAGCTGTTAGTAAGTCTTATGCTTTCACTTTACTTGGGGGATCTCAGAGTGCTTCCAGTAAACACAACCACTGAGGAACACAGGACCTAGTGTATTTCCAACTTCCGAGATCCAAGAGATGCTTAAATTTCCATTTAAACAGAATCAACAGGTAAGATGAAAAAAACCATCCAGTTCTATGTCTCCAGTAAACAGAAGTGGGACCACAGGAGGTGTCTAGAACAGCCTCCTGCTCAAGTCAGGGACAGCTTTGATGTCAGGTCAGGCGGCTCAGGGCTTGATCTAGTTGGGTCTTGCTGATTCCCAAGCATGGAGATTTCTCAATGTGCCTGGACACCATGCTCCTCAGTTGGACTGTCCTCATGAAGTAAAAGGTTTTCTTACCTTCATCCTGGACCTTTACTCTTTCAGTTTATGACCCTTGTTTCACTCTCTTGTTGTGCACACTGCAAGAAGTCTGGCTCTGTCATCTTGATCACATCACATAGCTATGGGAGGATGCCATTGGGTGTCCTCAAAACCATCCCTGAGGCTGAACAAGCTTCTGGCCCTCAGTTTATCCTCACAAGTAACATGTTCCCATGAGCCTCTGTTGCATTTTATCCAGTCTAGCTACCTCTTTCTCTCATTGTGGAACTCAGCTCTGGACACAGACAGTATCGTGCTGTGTCTAATCATCACTTCCCCTGGCCTATTGCCTCTTAAGCTCAGCCCGTTCAAGAAGTCAAAGAGATAGGTGGCTTTCATTCCTTGTAGAGCACACTGCTCTCATTCACCATATGGAGGGTCAAGTTTTCTTAAATTGGTTTCATAAAAATTTTAAATCCTGCAGAAATATTAGCAGTGTCTTTGGCTGAAATAGTTTACTTAAATATTTTTCATTTAGATTTGCACTGCTGGGATCCTTTAGCTCTGAGCTGTTTCTCAGAAACCAAGTAGGAAGAAGGTGGCTGGCAGGACCTTAGTTCATAGAGGTAGCAAAAGATTTGGCTTCAGTTCCTGCAGAGTTACACCCCTTTGTGGGTAACAGCAGCACAATCAGAGACTAACATTTTCTGTGTGTAAATCTGCCAAAAAGTATTCTAATATCCTATTTCAAATGTCAATCTATGCTTAGCTCTGCAAAAAATAATAATGCTTGTTAAAAGCTGCAGATATATATATTTGCTGTGTATTGTCCCCTCCTGATAATTCTCTCATTTTGTTTCTGCTTTCTCTTTTCTTCCTGCCTGTTTTTTTTTGTTGGTTTTTTTTTTTTTTTTCCCTTTCCATCCAAACCAGAGTTTTTTGTGCCAGGAAGTAAACAGAGGGCTGAAATATTACATATAAGACCACAATATCTTTGCATAGTAGAGTCTTTTTAACTAATTTGAGTTGTATTAGAGTGAGTGCTGAAAAACTCTAGTCATGGACTATTTGATATTTTGTTTCACCCATTTGTATTTTGTCTGCAGAAATTTAATTACATGGACACATTTTTCAACAATTAATTTTACCTCTGGCCAGCTTATATGTCAACTGAGTTCAACTGCATTGAAGAATTAATTTTAGATACATTCTGTATTGTGACATAGAAATGTCCTGAAGATATACTTATCAAATACGTCTCAGAGAAATCCCTATTTCTCAGGTCTGTTCTTCCTAGAAGACCCCCAAAACAATGATGTTTTTCTCTTGAACCAATTAACATTGGAGATGCAATACTGTTGCCACTGACAATCTTAGTAGAAATTCTTCATAAAGCTACTCATATAAATATATTCAAGATTTTTTAGAAAATCAAGATACCAAAGAGGTGTACTGAGACTTACAGCTATTTTGCAAGTAATTTAAGTATCAAAAATTGTTAGTCTGTATTGTAATTGATTTTCAGGGGTTCACCAGCATTTACGTAAATTATTATGGGGTGAGTCTTGTGCTTCTTTCCTTTAAAACACCTTATTTACACCATTATACAGTTACTCATTCATGAAGGTACCATTAAACCAGTGTAATTGGAAATTACTCAGGCTCCATCACCAAACAGAATAAGGCAAAGATCTTAATTCAGGGTTTTTTTAATGTTTCATTGCTGAGCAAAATGGGTAAGAACTCAACTAAAATACCAATCATCATGCGTACTGATCAGTTTTAAGTCATGAAACATGCTAAAAAACACAGAAAGAGGCACAGATGCTGCTCTCAGTCCTGTCACTGTTACCATTGCTCCAGCAGCAGAGAAGAGATGCTTCCTCAGGATGATGATGCTGTCTGGCATCTGTCTTTCAGATGACCAACAGAGATGTCAGTGAGATGCTGCTGTTAACAGAAGATGGTCTGGTATGTTTAAGAAGATACCCCATAAATGCAAAGGCCTTAAGTCACTCCTGACATGGTAGGTTGCACAAGTCAATAATACAGCTGGTAACACTATGAAAATGAAACACTGAAGAACCTTTCATGTTTTACCAGCTCATATTTTGAAGATATTTGCAATCACTAACATTTCTTCCTTTTTTCCCCAACATTTGAGACAAATTTAATTGCACCTTGAGGGGCACAAATATTTCTAATCATGCACCAGAGGCTCGGGAATAAACAAACAACAAAATACCAATCTGTTTTAAGGCAAACTTTATAAGTGAGTAAGAGACCACTGCTATAAACAAAGCACACATACCTACACTAAACCCATCCCATAGTCTGAATTCTATGGTAGCTTTACTGATCAGCTCTCGACTTACAGAATCTCACTACAAAGGCTATGAGGGAGGGCACTTGTTCTTGTGATGGTAGAAATTCTTGCTTGTATGTTCATTAGCATTTATAGGCTTTTTGCATATATATATATAAACTATATTAGAGAGTAGAGAACAAATGAAAAATTTTCCAGAATCATTGACTTTTATGGCCAAAAATAACAACAAAAGGCTTATAAAAAGAGAAATGACAAAAAAAAAAAAAAAAGGGTAAATAAAACATGAGTGTGCATTCTTTGAGCTCAGGCCATTCTACCACATGTTGCATATAGTGACCATTCTTCAGTGTTTAGAGGTTTCTAGTTCTCTATAAGTGTGCTGCTGGGGGCCAGGGAATGTCCAGAGAAGGTCCGGGGAATAAGATCTGCATTCCCTTGCTGTACACCCTCACCTGGTCCTAGAGCACTGCAGGGTGCTGCAGGAGTGCTGAGGAATGCGTGAAATGCTTCAAGATAGGTAAGCATAAAAATATAGCACTTGTAAATCTGACTGAGAGGCAGCTAACTGTAATTAGTTTCATATGATGCAAGTTAAATTACAGTTTGATGGCTATTGAATGTTGTGTGCATTTCTCTTTGCTCCTTATACAGAAAGATATTACATATGTGTGCAGTTCATATATATAAAATTTTTTTTGGAAGCAGAAAAGACAACTGAAAACATCAGTGACAAATACGTGTGGCATGTTTTCTTTTCTCACCAAAAGCCTCTCACTAAAATATTTTTTATCCCTCCTATCAAGTCAAACTGTGATGTTTTGTGAAAGAAGTCACCAAAAGAAGTCACAACAAAACTGTGAAGAGGGAGTTTTCACTGTAGCACGGCCAATCTTTACCTATTCTAAAAGTACTAGAGAAAATTCAGATCAGGGTGTTTGGGAGCATCACCTTTCAGCATCTTTTACCTCTATTCTTCCAAAAGATTGTAAAATCTCCATCACACTGTCCAAATACAGTCCAAATAAAACTATTAAATTTCTAACAGTTTTGTATAGCCACAGTTACAATGCAGTACATGACCTACAAAATAATTTTTAAAAGATCTTTCGCCTTGTGTTCTGCTAGACTTACTGCTGCCCCAGATACATGCTGCAGGCCACAAAATTGTTTGTCACAACAGAAAGCAAGCAATTTCTTATAAATGCTACTATGAACAGACATTTACCAAGCTGTAGGTAACCCTTGGTCTCCAAGTATCAAACTGCAAGTGTATCTGACTTGAACTCTTGATTAATGCACTCAAAACAAGAGAAAAAAAATAGATTTCCTAATGCAAATATTCCAAACTAGGAGGCAATAGAGCTATACGAGCTCTCATGAACGAGTATCTACATTATTTTTTCCTCTCTCTACCTATACACATGGCTCTGTGTGCAAAAGGAGAGAGAAAAGTCACACACTAAGATAATCAGTTATTTTTGAACACTTGCAAAGCTGGGTGAATGAAGGGAAGGAGCGAAAGCAGAGGAAGAGTAGGGAAGTGTGGAGGGAAGAAAGAAATGATAGAGAGGAAAAGAAAACAGTTTGTGTGTTGGCCAATGGAATGCAGAACAGAAAGAAAAATAACATAATGTACTCTCTGTAGTGCAGAACTATGTCTTTTGCTGGGGGTAGAAAGACATATGAATGAATCAAGGAGAAGAACAGGATGCAAGGAAAGAACACTGTTTGCCATGGGCTTGAATAAGCCTAACATAATGGAGATCTCAGTGTACTGAGAGACCTTAATGTTAAGGGAAGCATTACAGTGCATAAAGGTAAAACTTTACAAGCAATGTTACAAATTTAAAATTGCACTGCAAGCCCCACTGCTTAGATGAAACCCCGAAATGAGCTCACATGCTTATACACCATATATACACTGTACGCCATTGAGAGTCAGTGTACCTTTTTGAGATGTAATAAAAGAAAGGGAAAAAACACAGTGAAATAAGTCATACTTGGTAGGGAACAAAAGGAGATCCATTTTTAAAGGGCATGAAGGTTAATTCTTCTAAATTCCAGTGTGGACTGATGAGGAGATTTTGGAAGCAAAAAAATCCCCAAAGGATTTTCAGAGTATACTAATGAGAAGGTGCACTACATTTCTCAGTGTTATTGTCCAAACCCACAGAACATTGGTCCAAGCTAGTTTCTATAATGTGCAGACATGATATAAGCCTATAAATACTAAAACAGAGTAAATAATGAATAATCCAAATAGGTTAAGCAATAAAGTACTTTCTATATTATATCTTGGGCTATCAACCACTGGTACCTAACTTTTTCCAGTGGAGTAAGGAGATTGAAATCTTGAGGTTTTCCCACATATTTGCAAGGTTATTGGTAGTGACTCCGTTAAATTATTGTGTCAAGTTTTGATTTTAGTTCAAGACAGTTCAAGTCTTTAGTTCAAGAACGTTAAAGTGTAATGTGAGTATATGTACTGATACTCTCTTTACAACTCTCTTTACATTTTTTTATTAAATGTATTCTTCTAAATTGTCCATTTCAATGCATCACCACCTTTGTGACTTGTGTGAGATTAACTCAGGCAGTATTGGTAACATATTTAAAGGGGGTTGAAATCAGTCCTAAGGTACCCAGTTTGTACATGACCAAGATCACATGATCAAGACTGACACTTCAGCTGTAATAGAATCATACACTGCAATATATGTCTAAAATCAGGTTAGACATATATTACATCATGGTATATATATTGTTTTCTTCTTCTAATTATAAAGTTAGCTGAATGTCAAACTATAATCTTTTTTTAGTTTCACCCTAGTGTGTGAGATTTTTTTTTCATTGTCATCAAGTATTTAAGTGGCTGCACCTCAACATTTTTTTCTTTAACATCTGACTCCCTCCCCTGCTCAAGTCTTTTTTAAATATCCAAGAATAAACTATGTCTTTCCCCTATTCAGATATTTTTAAATATCCATTAATAACCCATGTTAATCAATGCTGTACTTGATTCTGTAGTCTGTAAGAAGCTCTTATAACTATTAAAACCAAGGCACCTACCAATCTAGCCAAGGAAGATGGAGGTCTTAAAATATAGAGAAGGTTTGCTGAAGACCAGGACTAGCATATCCATCAGCCTGAAATGGTCAGTTGCTCTAACTTGAAATAGATAATTGAATGAATTGGATGAAAAAGAAATGACCAGAAAAAGGTGGCTTTTTTCAGAGCCTGGGAGAAAATAGGGTTGGGTCTTTCTCTATCTTTGGGGTTAGGGTAGAGAAAAGAAGATGCATCATTGGATTTAATTTTGTAATTGCTGAATGGGAAGTTAATGTTATGCACTTGTCAAGCTGCTTTTTAGTTGTTTTCTTTTTTTTTTTTTAACTGCAAAGTAGAATTATCAATTTGATAAATGTTCTATTTGGATGGAATACAAAGTTTTCTCGAGTGCACAGAATGTTATCTTACTCATTTTAGCACTAGCCTCTAGCTTTATCTGAGAAACAATGTCTTGGATCAGAACACGTTGTTATTAATAAAAGAAAAAAGAATAATAAAAGAAAAACATAAAAGGCAATATTATCAATTTAGCAAGGAGTAAACTGGTGTATGGTTTCACATATCAGGTTCAAACACACAAGCATGCATTGTTTGTAAATAACAATCTCTTGCAAACAATTTCTGAAAAGCAACTACAGGACAAATTAATTGCAGCAAAATCCCTGTTAGATTTCTTACAGTTTCTATTTATAGTTAATCATCAGTTCATTCCTTTGTGCATCAAAGCTCTGTGTGTCATGTGGACTTGCCCTAATGGCAGGTCTGGGTGAGACAGGGGGCTTCCCAGTTCACTCTGCTCCCTGCGGTCCTTGTGGGGCAGAGCTAAGCAGAGCAGAACTCACCCAGTCTTCTCAGACTTCTTTTAACCAGACCAGCCATGTCACAGTGACCTCACAGCTGCTGCTGAACTCTGGTGTGTAACCACAAAGTCAAATAAATCAGATAAGGTTGGGCAGACTTACAATAATATAAACAATTCTATAGATGACTCTGCAGATAGTAAACCTCAAAAGTTCTCCAATATGCTTGGGCCAGAATTAATGTGGTACCTAGTACAGCAAGAAGACCCTTTTGTTTCCCTTTAGTCCATCAGCCTGAAATGGAAGAGCAGGGCTGGAAATCTGCCAGGCTGGGAGAGTTCTGGGGCAGACACAGGTCAGGAAGTAGTGATAATCTGTCCCAGATGCTTTAGTCCCAGCTAGTGCCCACAAAAGATATGGCCAAGTTTAAGTATCTCCACCAATTCTTGTCCTCCTTTTGGGGAAAAATAACAATCTATAGGAAGCAAGACAGAAAAGGAGGCAAAATTAATCTCAGCTTTTAAAAATATTTCAAAATAAATTATATAAAGATAATTGTGGCAAAGTAATAGGTCATACTCGTAGCAGGACTGAATAATCAACTATGAACATCCAAAACAAGTTCTCAGTGGTGAATATCACACAGTGTAAAGTAGCTTCAAGTTATAAATAATTCCAAAAATGCAGAAAGCAAGTCTTCTAGACAAATACAATTACTTTAATTCATCAGACAGAGGATACGTGAGGGGAAAAAAATTGGTTTGTTGATCCATAAGAGTCTGGGGAAAGCTTATACAGTGTGAAACTTTCTCAATTTTAAAAATAAATTCTCCTTTCTGGATCAGTGACAGCAGTCTGGAGCTTTTGGAGAGTGGTTTTCCTGTTTTTTTGTTTCTTGGATTTTATATACAAATAAAAGAAGAATGTGGACTTCAGGAGTTTTGTGAGATGTTTTTAGGTTTTTGGCAATATCCACAAGTAAGCTACCTCTGTTTATAGCCAGCCCCCCTCCAGTATTATTTCAGTGACTGGAATCTGTATATGTCATGCTAATGCAAGAACCCATGGTTCTTCTGCTTGACTTTTAAGATACTTTTGAAGGACTAGTACTAGGAAAGGGCCATGACTGACAGGAAATATAGAAAGAGCAACACCTAATTCAAAATTATTGAAGTACATGAGACTTCAAGGAAACAAAATCAAAATTAGCAAAAGGGAGAATCATAGCTAAAATAAATTTCTATTGTGGAGTTCCTAACAAACATTATGTTTAAGAAATTAATCAATTTGCAGCAAGACAAAAATAACCAGAAATCTCCAGTGAAGATCTAGAAAGGAACAGTTTTCAAGAAGTTTGTAGGATAATATGGGTGCCATTAAGCTATTAAAAAAATTCCACAGCGTAAATGTCAGAATTATCAACAGCAGAGTCATAGTGGACATAACAGGTGAGCAGACACTCAGAAACTATGGAAACACAGGACTTTTCTGGGCTTAAGTACACTAAATTACCTGCCTGAAAATAACAAAGAGCTGTTTCTCTCAGCCTCTGTAAATCTGCACTCTGCAAGGATACTCACACTCCAGACAGCTGATTCTACTTTTCAGCTCCATCAGCTCCTTATGAGTCCACTTATCTGTGGAGTTTTTGAAATGCATAGCTAGAGGTATTAAATAACATTTGGAAAAAATATATATATTTCCTGTCCCATGTAGCTCTAAAGTGCTGAAGATACAGAGCTCTCAGTGAAAGTTTCACTTGAAAAGTGTACACATTTGTCTTGGAAAGAACTTTTCCTCTGTTTCAATCTCTCTAAAATGGTGGATGTACTAGAGAAACATAAGAATTGTTCACTGACCTGCAGGCGTTTAGCCTATTTGTTTAGTTCTTCTCCTAGTATTATAAATGGTGCTGTCAAAAGCCTTCTTGTGAAAATATAAGTAGAACATAAGCAAAAAATAATGTCTTGGGCATTGTATGACAAACTCTAAACTGAAAAGAGAGCTCTAAAGCAAAATGCAACATCTTTTTCTAATAACACAGCATTTATTTACTCAGGACAGATTTTTCAAGGGAATAAAAGACAATTCCATTTGGGAAAACCTATTTTGAAAAATTATACATCACATAGCTGTACTGCTAGCATACTGGTATGTCTGTCAAAACTGTATCTAAAGGCCCATGTGACTGAATGCAGCCACAAAAAACAGAGAATAAAAACCTGGGCAAACATTGCAAATACACAAGAAATTTAGGAGCACTTTAGAAACTATCAAATGCCCATTACTTAACATTGTTTTTGCTTCAGATCTCTGTGACCTGCATCCATTTAAAAATCAAGATAAATATGTTAATCAATTCTTGATTATAAAACAGAAGGACTCTTCTTTATAAGTCCACAGATGGGAAAACATGCAATGTAATATGTTCTGTACCTCTGCATGAAGAAATCTGCTTTATTTTGTTTGAATGACTGAACTGCTAAATTTGCTTACTCTCCACAGCTGTTCTTCTCTAAAAGGAGAGGCTGTTAAGTAATGGTAGAAATGAGCTAAAAAGCACAGAACCAAAATAGCTAGTCAGCCTTATATATGGCTGATTATGTGAGAGGGAGAAAAAAAAATATAAGAATGGATGTCTTTGTACTTTTTTTGTAATAAGAAACAAAGTAAAGCATGATTTTTATTAGGACTTTTGTACTTGATTTGACTGCAATTTAAAAGTGATTCTGAGATCATGGCAACCTAAATATAGAGATGTTTACTATAGATGAAAAAGATTTATTTTTAATCTGAAGCAAAACATAACAGCGTGGAAGATTTAATTTACAGCATTCATAGATCCAAGCTGCAGTGCATGTGGTAAAGATTAAATACTTGAATAAAAACTGTTAAATTAATACCTTTAATAATACCCTTAAAATTACTATGAACAAAAATATTTGCACTAACTCCTTGATCTTTGAGATATCATTAAGACACAAAAGTCTTGATACCTTTTCTCAAGGCTGAATTCCAAGTATAAGATGGTTCTTAAACTTACTAATGGAAAACACAACTTTAATTCACTCAGTGGGATAATAAATATAGATCAGTGTTGTGATCCCCACCCAACACCCAACTCCTATACAGCTGCTTTCCCACTCCCCCATCAGAAGGATCTTGGAAAGAATCTGAAGGGTAAAAGCTAGAAAACTCGTGAGTTGAGGTAAAGGCAGCTTAATAGGGAAAGCAAAAGCTGTGCTCACACACCACGCAAAACAAGGAATTCCTTCACTGCTTCTCATGGGCAGGGCAAGTGTTCAGCCGTCTCCAGGAAAGGAGGGCCCCATCACACATAACAGTTACTTGGGAAGACAAAGGCCATCACTTCAAACATTTCCCCTTCTTCCTCTCCTGCTTTACATACTAAGCATGATGTCATATGGTCTGGAATATCCCTTTGGTCAGTTTGGGTCAGCTGCCCCAGCTGTGTCTCCTCCCAGTTTCCCGTGCACCCCGAGCCTCCTTGACAGCCTGGCAGTAAAAAAAGCAAAGACTTTGGTGCTGTGTAAGCACAGCAATTAAAAAAAACACAAACCTTCTTAATATTGTTAACCCCGTGTTCAACACAAATCCAGAACACAGCCCCAACCAAAACCAGCACAATCCATTCTTCTGGAAATGTCTTACTTAGAGACACCTAGATTTATGTGGATCTCCCTGAAAGTCCTAGTTGTGACAGAACATTCCAGACTGCTACTAAGGAAACAGTGGGTAGTCCCAAAATAGAACACCTCCCAGTAGGCTTCTAGCACAACAGGGTATGATGGAAATAATACGAGAGGTCTGGATTCCATTTAAAACTGCCTGGACTTCATTGGATTGCTTTGATTCCCATTAAAATCACTGCAAATTTAAGAATCTAGAAACATAGTTCACCTTACCATAAGTCATCATTCCCTCTGGTAGGATGAATCACACTATAAATTTCATTGACTCTCCTGCATACATCCCCACTGATTGCATATATTCCCAGTGATTACAAATGGAGCCTTGAATAGCTAGTTCAGCCATAAGCTTAAATTATAAACGCTGATAATAGGTAAGACTTAACAACAGTTCTTGTGAGTCTATTCAGAACATTCTTTTATGGCAAAAACACATTCTGGGAAAGCATTGTCACAGTTTTATCTGTTTAGGTAAGCCTGGCATCGCTATCACTGTGGTCTTAAGGCCTGAGAGATGGTAAAGGACAGTTCTTTTTAGTTTCTCAAAAGATCATTTTGAGTTGTACAAAGAGGAGGTATTGTTTGACTGTTTTAAAACAGTTGGTCTAATCAAAGAATAAATCCCCAACAGCTTACCATGGTTAGAGACAGAATGTAGTAAAACTAGAAAGTTTTTTAAGGATGGAGAAAAGATGCATTGAAAGAACTCCTGACCCAGCAGGGGTGTGAGATCAAGAGTGGTCTCCTCCAAAGAATCACAGGAAGGGGTAGATGTTTAAGAAGTTCCCAAGGAGCCTAAAGGTTCAGATCCCTGAGTAAGCACAGAGGGTTTCAAGGAGAAGCTTAGTAAGCCTCATGAGTTTTGCAAGGATTGAAGAGAGAGCCAACATACCACTGGGGAGATTTTATGGTTGGTGTAACTCTTAAACTCTAGAGAAAATGAGTGTAGGAACTTTCATTTCTTTTCCCTGAAAACTAGCAAGCTGCAAAATATGTGGGGTTCAAGAAAATTTAATTTTTTTTACCTTTATAAATAACTGTTTTTGCTAATGGTAGTCCTCTTGCCCTGAATTCACTGCTATGTGTGGTGAACCTTAACTTTGAGATCATTAAAAGCTTTTATTTTCTCTGGTCAGGGATTTAACTACAAGAGACTGTTCCATCTACTTACAGAGCAGTAGCAATGCTATCAAATGAAATAGGTATCACTTTTTATTCCTATCATGGTTATATGTGAACTTCAGGCAGCCAAACCCTTGCACTGTTTAAAGTTAAATTTTGTGTGTGCTTATAGTTGGAGATGGAATGTTTCTAAAGTGGGAAATGCCTCTCATTATTTCTGAAGACAGACAAGTCTTTGAAGGAATAGTTTTTGAAGTCAGTGTTTAATAATCTGAAAAATCATGAAAATGCTGTGAATCCAGTACCAGAATATTGAACATAAAAGCTACTTCAATTTTTTTAAAGCATTCCTCTTAGGTTCAAAAGTTCACTTCGGTGACAATGTGTAATTAAAGTCCTAAAAGGCTGGGTGATTGAAATACTCTAGGGTGCAAAACAGCAGAGAAATACTGGAAGGCAGCCTTTACTGAGATATTTTAAATACTGAATTTCTGCTCCTCTATACGAAGTCAAGAATGACATCTTATGAGAACACACAATGAAACAAGGAAGATTTTTTTTCATACTGTTTTTGATGCTCCAGAAATATCTGGTTCAGGTCACATCAAGTTTCAGTGAACCATTTCTCTAAGAACATTCATTTTATCACAGTTTTAGAAGTCCCAGATCTGTTTTGGCACTATAGAAACCCTACAAAAAAAAGGCAATCCCTCCCCAGAACTGTTTTCAATCCAGTCCTGAAAAGAGAGAAACAGTGACTTGAAATGACTCACTAGGGTCACTCCATTAGTCATCAGCAGTGCCAAGAATAGAAAGCAGGTTTTCTCATTCCATGCCTCAGACCTAATTTGTTAGACTATATTGCTTCCCAGTCAGAATGGTTGCTGTGACAGTACATAAGAATATAATATGGTTTTCTCTTTCCAGCCCCTTGGTCCTTCCCCAGACTAAGGCTTGCATACTTCACTTCAGGTTTTCAATAGTTAATATGTAATTATTTCACTTTAAAGATACTGTCACAGCACTACTCATATTCAAAATGTTTCATGAACCTGCAAGTGTCCCTTTTCAGTGACTCCTGAGTTAAATAGGAAGAAAATTGCTATCCTCTTCACTTCAAGTCATATTTTCCTTTGATTTACTAATCCATTTTGTTTTATCAGCTACCTGAGTATCTATTTGAAACCATTTTTACAAAGTAATATTTTTCAGTGAGAGAAACACATTTTACAAATTCTAAACCTTTCACAGAAATAGGCAAAAATTAAATTGGATCGGGTAGTCATGATTTTTGTTTAGAAAAAAATAAAGGCTGTTCTGCTCAGAGGATCAGAAATCACAACCAGAAATTAAATCATATTTTGAAGAAACCTATATTCTAGTTTCAGAACACCAATACAAAAAATCAAGGACCTAAATTAACTTCTGGAAAAAATTAACCACCCCTAAAAATATACAGTACACAGTACAATGGAAGCCATAATTCCTTAAGCTGCTGTGGTTTGGTAATGAACTATTGTAGTTTTCTATATTAAAAAAGGTTATGCTAATATGAAAGACAATTGCTCTGCTGTTTGAATGCAAATAAGGTAATATTGTTCCTTACTTCGAAAGCAACATAACTACCAAATTGGCCTTTATCTGATGAGAGTTTCAACAAGCAAGGTGATTTTTTAAATAAGGCCAGACAGTAATAATGTTGTCTTAGCATTATCTTACCCTTTCTCACTGAACAGTGAAATCAGAGATGATGATTTTCTCTCCTGGTGTTTGTATCGATTGAATTAAATCCTTTGGTACACTTTATTATGTACACAAGCCCTCGTGCTTTATCTGTATGGGAAGTATGTCCTTCTTAGAGAATTACTGCATAGAAGTTCTACAAGGCAGATAAACAGCAATAATAGAGCTTGTGTTTTTTCCTGTACATATTTAATGAACTTCATCCAAAATTGTGATGGGAGTAAGAAATCAGGCACAAAGCCACCCTTTAGCAGCCTGCACTGAGCATGGCATTGACCCTATTTAAACAGCAATTCAAAGAGATTGGGCAACTGAAGATACCAAAGAGAAGAAAGTGTTTCTGAAAGCCTTGGTCTCTGACAAGGTTGAAATATGTAAGTTTAGATGGCAAAGAAAGTCAGAATGGCAGTGTACTGACCTCCAACTGAGTTGATACCTACAAAGCTTTGGGTGGCCAAATCCATTTTCTTGGGTTGTATATAATACAGGGTTAAGTTTCCAGTAAGATTTATATAAGCAGCTAAAGAGATTGCATTTTGTAACATGAATATATGTATTACAAGCAAAGTAAATATATTCTTTTAAGTAGTACTGGTCAAAATACCAATTTCACTGGGGCAAATCAGTTATGGGGTAAATCTAGTGAAGGGGTATATCAACTTTGCAGCAAGTTTCTATTTCTCCTTCTCTGACTCTTCAGCACTGACATATACCCTTTAAAACCTGCTCACTCTCATTCTACTCATACGGGGCTACTATAGTATAATTGACTTTCATCTGAGAGTATATGTAAGAAGCAATCTTAAATCAGTGGTAGATTACATCCATGAGCAAATATTTGCTCCATTAACTTTAGTAAGGATTGGAGGTGTTTGGGCATCAGAAGTCTTACTATTTTTGAGGCAGGGCTTTCTCAGTCCTTTAAAGGTCAAAGTTGGTCTGACAGTGGAGAACACAAATTTCAAAGTTTGCAGAGAACGCTCCCAATTTCCTGACCTTTGAAACTGTGAGCTATTCAAGTACCACAGTTTATCTTAGTGGAGTTTTTTTGGGGTTTTTTTGCAGCCTGTAACGACATGTGTGGGTTTCACCTAGTCTTTCAAGCAGAGCGTATTGTGCTTGACCTCATCCCACTTACAGAATAACATGTACTCATCAATTTTGAAGGAAAAGTATATGAGTAAGTCAACCAGCTACCTATCCATAATAATACCACTGCATACAATGTGATAATTCTGATATTTGAAAATGGAATTATAAAAGACTTCATCAGAATATAAAGCCCTTTTCTTCTTGTGTATTTATGGGGGGGAAATTTGCAGTATCTGCAGACTGAAAAACTGACTATATTTGTCTATTGTTACCTTCATCTTGTATTGCATTTATTGCCTTGGCCACAGGGATGTGTAGCTGCTAAACCATTTGGCACTTTCAGTTTGCTGGGCTGATTGATTCCTCTTTTCAGAAAACATATAGTGAATTATGGTCACAATGTAGCATAATTTTATTGTTGCTTTGGTGAGGCGATTAAACATTTGTTTAACACCTATTCATTACAAAATGCTATGGAATAGCTTGTAAAAGACTATCAAATACATAATACAATTTAGGAATCTGATTGTACCTTTCATTTCCAATTCATGTGCACATTATTTTGGATTCTTCTATGGCCTTTCAATATTTAAATGAAGTTTCTAAGAAAAATGTGGACAGACTTTTTAGTAGGGCCTGTTGGGATAGGACAACTGGTAATAGTTTTAAATTCAAGGAGAGTAGATTTAAATTAGATGGAAGAAGGAAATTTTTTACAAAGAGGATGGTGGGACACTGGACCAGGTAGCCCAGAGAAGTGATAGATGCCCCATCTGGAAAGACGCATGGTCAGGTTGGATGGGACTCTGAGCAACCTGATCTAGCTGGAGATGTCCCTGCTCATTGCAGGGGGGTTGGACTGGATGACCTTTAAATGTTCCAATCCAAAGTATTCTATGATTGTATGACTCTAGACCCTAATTTCCTATTCTAATTAATCAGTCATACAATCAGTCATACATACAGAGCCAAAGATTTGTCAAAAAGCTCTGAAGAGCTTTTATTACATATTAGAAGTAATTTTTACAATATAAAACTGGGAAATAGGCTGTCATTTTTACAGGTTTCATTCACTAAACTCCATTCTAACATTATGGGTTATGAAAATAAACTTGCTGCAGATCATGCACTAATATGCATGTTTATATTTGCTTATAATGTCCTGGTAGAGGTGAAAGTTATACTTTCAAATATTCTCTTCCTTCAACAGTGTTCACGGATAGGTGGTATAAATGAGAGCAAATATTTATGTTAAAACTGCAATATGTGAGGATAAAATTCATTTCATTCATCTGTGAACTCACAATAAAGAGGGATCATGTATAGAAGTGCCTCATACACAAAATGAATAAATTAAAAACTATAATAGCAATACTGTAAACTCATATGGCTCTGCTGTAAAATATTTATGATAAAGTTATACTTTTAACATTTTATTATACTTTTAAGACCAATTTAATTTGTTTCTAAAATTTTCTTTCCATATTCTAAGACATGAGCTCTGCATAGAGAAGATGCAAACTCAACTGTGTTGGATTAAATTTAGTTTCTATCATAAAGATCCAGCTTTATTAAACCATAGACCTACCAAATCACTTAAACTTAGGAAATGGAAGCAAGGTATTATACATTATATACATACATATATTATATATATGTTTTCATGACTGTACATGCCTATGTACTTACATGCATGTATATGGCCAGTAGCTCTTTTGAATAATGAAATATGGAATGCTGGTACTGTTGATGTGGAAAGAGCATACAGATAGAGGAATACATAGAACCACATACTGGTTGACAGGATGCCTTAGTGCATGAAACACAGGACTGCTGCCCACACAGCAACCCCCCCAGTTACTTCTCACCATCTGTGAGAAATAACTTTACCTCAAAATGATGTTGAAGAGACAATGAGTCACATCAGCAACAAAGACAGAATAATAGTCACTTCTGTAATTCACTGCCCTCTCCTCTCCTCTCCTCTCCTCTCCTCTCCTCTCCT
>JAWWTY010000123.1:49006121-49086624 GCA_035222235.1 Margarornis squamiger
GCCATCTCCCTCCCCTTACAACCCAACAACACATTTAAGGATTTTTATCTCCTTCTGTGCCTTCCCCTCCAGACCCAGTATCTTCTTTCTTTTCCTCTCTTTAGCTGTCAAACACACAGGTGTACAGGTGGAGTTTTGCAGCTTTTTATGACTAGTTGTGACAACTTGTGAAAAGCTTAACCAGTTGTTCAGTAAAAAGTTGTAAAGAGGCCCTGCCCATCCTATGCTGTAATAAGCATTTCTCTTATTGATGCAAGGCTCAGTCCTCTTAGAGACTTTTGAGAAAGAAACCAAAGACTTCTAGTGAAAAAGTATCAGTAGAGACATTTTAGGAAGAATGTTTTCCTCTCCTCCTGTCGTAATGAAGGTGAAAGAGCCCAGCCGTGCCTGGTGCATGGTGGGAAACACTGGTCAACCCAAATGTCACACATGGGAACCTTCGAATGCTTCCCTCTCCAATACTCCTCAACCTCTTTACTACAGCTGACTATGAAGCTGCAAGAGGGAATCTTATAATAAAAATCAGGAGATACTGTGTCATCTGCACTGGCCCATTACCAGAAAATAAATTTACTGGAGGTAGAAGGTGTTCTGTAATTCACTGTGCCATAAGTTTGTATCTAAACACATTGATTCACCTCTCTTTAAACCAAGTCAAAACACTGCAACACGTCACCTACAGGTAGGCACTCTAGTATATGGACCATAATTGCAGTGGTTCTGCAAAGACCCTTTTTAACGAAGTGGTCTACAAGCTATGATTGCACTTAGCTGCTGTAGGAGCATGTCCACACTTGGGAACATCTCTTTCTGATGTAAGTAATGTTGCACTCTGTACAGCTCAGCCTGAGAAACCTCTGCAGCTTTAGGGCACAGCTTGACCGATTTTAAACCAGAAATGTGGTGGCATGCAAGTCCTATTCATATCTACTGCAAAAGCAGTTAATTTATTTTAAGCATTCTCCTGACTGTGGTTTGCATAAGTGAAATATGAAGAACATTCATTACCCCGAATATCCATTAGTTTTCAAGTGCTGTTTCCTAATGCAAAAGAGGGGAACAACCTTTAGGAACTAAATAAAAAATATAAGGGCACTATAAAAATTACAGGATGGGACACTTTGCACCTTTGTGTTTTAAAGGACATGCATCAAAGAAGAACCCACCAAAAAATATGAGAAAGAGGTTGCCTTGGAGAATGAAAGTCCTTTAAGGGTGACTCTGCCTGGTTCAGATGGATTCTGGAGTGACTTTACACACTGTGATGCGTAAATTGATGGCCACTGGTGGTTGCAGGCTGCTCTGCTCCTGGTGACCTCTTAAGCCATGAAACTATGCAGGTGGCAGCTACAGAAGAGCTATCATGAAAGACAGGAATTTTTAATGCTTTTTGTTTCACGGTTCTCTGGTACTTTTCTGGGATATTTTACTTCAAATGAGTTGCTATTAAAAGGATGACCCTAATTCAATAGTATCAAAATAAAACTGGCGTGTAGCTCATTGCTACTGTGATTATCATATAACAATTAGAGAAAAGTGAAGTTTTCCAAAACAAGGTCATTTCTATCTGCCCTACACACAGCAGAATATTTTTCATATTACTTATAATTTCCATATAAATCTTTATGTTTAATTTGCTAAGAAGTTCTCTGTCATCAATTATTCATTCTCCAGTCACGGGTACCTGATGGCATGACATTGATCCAATAGTTCATGCTCAAGATATTTAACCTTTTTGTCTTCCTTGTTTTTTTTCTCTTGCCCCCTAAAACTCAACTGCCTCTTCAGCAGCTGCAGAGCAATTATGTCTACTGACATTACAAGGTGTTTATTAGGCCTCAGGTCTGACAGTCTCTGAAGGACTCAATTAGTTGTTCTACTTAATCTCATTTACTTCACAGCTTCTCAAAGCAGGAGCATCCAAATGTAAAAACTTCTCCGGATATAATAAGTAGTAGGTGTTGATTTTTTCAGGAAAAAAAATAAAAATCAACAATTGGAACAGCATATGGTTCCCAAATGCTTTTAATGATAACAGCTAGATGGCTCAACCTCCTTTTCCAAGTACTAAAAAAATAAGAAGTTTCATTTCCTACTTGCAGGGTTGCAATTATTTTGGTGTATGAGAAGGTACAATATCCTGCTGAAGCTTTTCCAGCAGTGGAGACACTTACATCTCTGACTTCTGTGCGTTTGCCAGTGCCTCTTTAGCTACACGCTTCAGGCTGCAATTCCCTTCATCCAGGTGCTCACAGATTCTCCCTCCTCTCCTCAGCTGCTTATTTCTACAAAGCTTTTAAGAACATAATTATTTTTGAAAGTTTTGTCCACCTGTCAAAATTGGATTGCAGTTAGTCAGAGAATTCAAATGTTACCAAAGAGGAAAAAAGAAAGCTGACAATATAATCACAAAACTCTTGTTTTTGTTGGCAATCGGGTTAAAAACCTTAACAAAAAATCATGGAGCTGGGAAAGCACATATCAGTAAAAGTGGAATAAATGCCTAATAGTTAATTGGCATGCAAAGATAAATTTGTTATCAGAAGCCAAATACTACAAAGCCCTGTTCTAACTACATTTCTAGCCTTTGAAATTCCCATTTCTTTGGTCTACTGCAAGACAGCTGAGGATGCTTCAAACTCCCTCTTGAGTTATGCAAATGATATGATTAATTCTCCAATAGTTTCTAAAACAGAATAAAAAGATACAGGTAATAATGACCGATATCTGTCTCCATGTAGGTATCATCTTCCTATTTAACACTAATTTGGCTCTAACAGGTCACATTCTTAGTTTGTTAATTTCTTTGACTATTTGATCAGGAAAAAATGCACTACTCCTCCAGATATTTTAAAGCAAAACTTCCAGCTGATTCACAAATAGCTAAAGAAAGAAACTTCAACTGGCTTTTTAAGAGAAGAATAAAATGGTACCTTTAGAGATACCATATATACATATGCATAAAAGATATATAAAGATAAAATATGTAAAGATATAAAATACATCTATATATAGTTAGTGTGCACGCTTACATATATATAAATCTTTTTGCAATTCTTATTACTTAAGGGGAATGATAGAAAGTGCAATAAATATTGCAGTGGTAGTCCTGGATCAAAGTGATGCATGCAACCTTATGCATCATATGTGGGCTGAAATCTGCATTATTTATGGATCCAAGACATATTGCATAATATAAGGACGAGATATAGACTCAGATCCTCTAAGTGTTGAGGAACCAGAACTACTTATTAACTGCTATTCTGATACATTATATGAGTATGGTTGATTGTGGGGGGCTCTTCACAAAAAGCTTGCACTGACTGCTAAATTATCATTGTCTATAAACATTTTTTCTAAGTGTTTTGCTATGATATGAAATAGGCTGCAGACTGTGTTCAGATATAGATATATCTGAAGTCCTAGTAATGGCTTATGTTCCGAACAATAAGTTACGAACACATTATAAAATCCAATATAATTTCTAATATCTTTGAATAAAATACCACGCAAACCTCTTAAGACATTAAGCAAACATTTTTCCATCTCCCTTGAAAAGAATGCAACATAGCCTGTTTTTCTCTTTCCCTAAATAGTGCATTGTACTTTCCAAAGTTCCTTCCAAGTCTGAAGAAAGACAAGCTTAGACAGGGTTCAGCTCTGATTTTCTGCAAAAGGAGAGTTCAGTATCACCTTTTACAAAATGTGAATTACAGTTTTGAAAAATTCAATTTGCCACTACCTTCAGCAAATAATGGGAACCATCTGGACTGATTGGTATGGAAATCAAAACTAATTGATCCTGCCATTTTAGAGCCTTTACAGAACATGAAAATAGACAAGATAATATTATGCTTTCTAGAGTTAATAAAAATTGTACTTCAAATTACTCAGTGGTAGGTTATTAAAAATGTTGGCATTCTATTTTCACAGTCAAAAGATCTAGATTCACAAAAGCCAAAGAAATTATGTTTCTCAACTAACGCAATCTGCTGCCAAAGCGTAAACAAATGACTCTGAAAGCAGGTAAAAATAAAATTACTATACTTTTTTTTCCTTTTCAGTTTTTTTCTCTCTATATCCCTCTTTGCCTAGATCTCTTCCATATTTTCCCCAGTCAACAGCTCTTTACTGTGACAGAAGAGAGTATTGCTGTCCCTACACAGAAATGGTGAGACATCACATCCAAAGGCAGCAGTAGGCTTGTGAAGATCGCAATGCAGTTTTAGGGCTGCAGATTGCTATCTCCTTGGGGAAATGACCACCCTGCATATCCTAGTCTGGGAAAGGACAGAACAGCCTGTCTCTGCTCTGTCTGAACTTCATCATATCAACACAACACTCGAATCAAAC
This sequence comes from Margarornis squamiger, assembly GCA_035222235.1. NCBI lineage: Eukaryota > Metazoa > Chordata > Aves > Passeriformes > Furnariidae > Margarornis > Margarornis squamiger. The sequence continues at coordinate 49,010,475 of JAWWTY010000123.1, forward strand.
AGTCCAAGTTCTAGAAAATTAAGACCAGAAAGAGAAAGGTTTACGGTTCAGAAAGAGTTTCCATGTCCTGTTAGGCAGTACTAACAAATAAAACTACAGATTTCTTAACCCTCAGAAAAACAGAATCATAGAATGGTTTGGCTTGGGAGGGACCTTGGAGATGATCTAGTTCCAGCCCCCAATGGTCAGTCTTTTCAAACACTTGACCTTTATCTAGCAATAGCTCGTAGACACATGTTTTTGTAATTCAAACACCTCGATTTTTACTCCAGAATGATATTAATGGAACAAGTGTTTGTCCAGTTACAAAAATAGAATATTATGCTCCTCTACTGGGTGATTATGTATGTGAGGAAATTTTTTTCTTGGATGGTCTGTATTTTCAAGAACATAAATCACATCAGAAATGAGTGGCTATCTTACTCAAGAGAAACTGGGAAAACACTGCTTTGAGATTGTTTTCTACATATAATTTCACGCTTTGATAATTAAGCGGGCAGTGGTGCTAATCCAAAAACCTTCATACTTATACTCAAGAAATCAAAAATCTAATATTTCATCATGCCTCTTCACTTGCTGAAGAATGGCATTTGGGTGAAGGACTTGGGACAGAATGAGCCAAATTATTATGTATTTATGATTCCCAGCACATTGCTGTAACAGGTATCTGAAATCCAGGCAGGATATTGTAATCTGTTTCTGAAACCATTTTTTTTTTTCATTTTAACAAATTAGTAATTTCAGAGATATCACAACACAGAAACCTGGCTCCCCCCAAACTGCAGAAGTTAGTTTCTAATGTTATTCGTGCAAGTATGTTATTTGTATTTTAGCTCTGGCATTGTTTACAACTCCTAGTTGTTTCAATAAGCTTGCAAAAATCCATTTTTTTCAGTAATCTGCAGAATTTGGGGAAAACACTTCATTTGAGTCTTGTATATAAATGGGAGAATATATAATCATGAAAAGATAATGGTCCTCAAAAGCTGGGCAAGTAATCTTGATTTTTAAAAACAGGAATGTATGGAGGTCTAAAACTCTTTCAGGCAGTCCAGATGAAGGGTCCAGATTGTTGATATTTCTGCAAGGGTAGAAATACTTTAAAAAATTAAAATTTCAAACATGTAATGCACTCCTGAAGGATTTATGTGGAACTAATGACTTTAAAAAAAAAAAAAAAGGGCGTTTAGTCATTTGTAGTCAATCAAGAAGACAAAGATACACCTTTTTCAACAAAGGAAACACTAAAAAGGCTTCAGTTAAAGATTTGTGTTTTCTGTATCTCTGAAAACAGACATCTGTAAGGAGAAATATGCTTCAAACTATTAAGCAAAGCTTGCCCAAGATTTCCATCTCATATAAGAAATCTCGCTGAAGGTAATCGGATTTCATGTTTGAATGACAGGTCGAGGGACCTGACCCCAAAAACTTTAGAGTTTATAAAACATATGCAAAAAGGCATAATTTCTGAAACCTAAGCTACATCTGAGGGAAAAAAAGATGGAGGACTCCGATACAATGCAGTATTTGCTGCTCTAACATGGAAATAAAGACAAGATATAGGAAACTTTAGGAGCCAAAATCAGCACCATTGTAAAATTCATAATAGGTTTGCAACAAAATAATGTAGATTTGCTTCTTCAGCTCTGATTACCCAGCATGTTTACCGGATGGCATGTCAGGTTTTCTCAAAAGGCTGAAGTGACAGTGGAGTGCCTCACAGCTATGCCTAAATTGCTAAGAAGGATTAATTGACAGAAAATCTTAGGATAATGTGTACTAATGAATAAGAAATAGAGAAAATACCTCAGTGAGAAGCCAGTCTTGAATTATTAAGTCAAACTTGGCACAAAATATCCACCAAATAACATATTCTTTTTTCCCAGCTTGTGAAGACAAAAACTGTGTGTAAAAACTTAATCTAAACCAAGCTCAAATAATTCTTAAAATCCAGCTATAGAAGAAAAGTCAATGAGTGTTTTCCCTTTAATGCCTCTTCTGGATATCTGCAGGATTCAAACCAGAAATTTCTTCTTCCAGTAGTTCTCAGGTTTAGATGGTACTTGAATAATTTCAATTCTTTCTCTTTAAGCAGATCAGAGTAATGATTTAAGTTCTGCTCTGTCTTGAGGAAAAATTAATGTTTTGAAATAAATTTGCACCTAGATTTTGGCCAGCTCTCTGATTGAATGTCTTTCCATGTCCTTAATCTTATCCAAAGTATCTCTGTGTTCTCCTATAAAAATCCTCTCATGTTGTCCCATTAAATTCCCCACATCTAAATTATGCCACCATTTCAATGACCATTTGTCTAATTAAAAAGATATGTCAAAATGAAGACAAGACTATACTGTTATAGAAAGATGAACATAGTAAACTTAGGAGATTCAAGAGTCCTAAGGTTCCAGCACTGGTCTTCATCTGCATTTCAGTAATGCTTATACACTGAAAAAACCCTGTACTTTGGGTAGCAATTAACTGTTGCTTGGTATTTATTAAAATAACAAAGTAGAGGTGAATGTTTAAAATGTGGATCATGATCAAATGGCTAATTTACAAAATGATAATAATGGAAGAAGGAGGTTTGGTAGTGTGACGTCAGCTTTTTTTTCCCCTACCTAATTAGGATGATGTTAAAGTCATACAATGAGTGACACATAAAATGTATTAAAATAAATATGATTAAGCTACCTCCAAGCTAAATTATTAAAAAATCATTTGCCCCTTCTCTCCAGCATATTTATTAAAATTCAGAAGTTTCTCTTGTGCAGTCTTCTGAAGAGAAAGAAGGTAAATGGTGCCGCTCTATATTAATTAGTGACCTAGAACTCTCCTGACTGGGGGAACTGTCCTCATTTCTGAAAAGCATAAGACCGTTTAAATGGTTTTACTAGTTTCTATCATCATTTGTGTCCATCTCTGTCAGTGAACCTGGATTTTCAATGGAACTTTAAAAAACAAATAGCCAAACCAAAACTTATTAAGTTATCCCTTCCAGAAAACTGCTAACTTAGATAATGCATAACCAATTTCTGTCACCTAGCACACTCACTTCTTCATTCTTTCTCAGATTTATGATGCTTTAGATTCCTCTGTGTTTGGGAAAACAAGCAAAGCTTAGAAGCTCCTGATTTAATAAGGGGTTTTGAACAATATTTTGCTAACTTTTGACAAGATAGCTCAGGGCTAGATCCAATAAAAATACATTACGCTTCTTCATTGTGAAGCTATGAAAAATTGATTTTTATATTGGATTGGACCATTGGCTTGTTAAAGAAACTTAACGTGATAACAACACCCTTTATCCGCTTAGGAGCCATCATTTCGTGTTAGGAGGACTGAAACAGTGCAGTATATATAAGGAATGTTATCTAGTCTTGTGGGGTCAAGGAGTTATCTTCCAGCACAGCCTGAGTCACAGGGCTGTGCACTGGAATAAGAAAGCAGAGCAGAGGGTTCCTCGGGGGAAAGAAGAGAAGGAAAGAAATCTTCTCCACTCTAGGATGTAAAGCTATAGCAGAGCTCTTTGGCAGCCACTTAGCAAGGCTAATATGCTTGTTTCCCTATTTATAAGCCACATTTCTTTCATTATTTTCAATTGCCAGGGATACATAAAATAAATATAGAGAAGGATGAACCTGTCTAATGTAGCTCACTACGTTCCTCTCTTCGGTTTGGTAGTCAATATTTGTTATAGCTCTCTGCTCAGACCACTTGAGTACTCTTAATCCACTTGAAAAGGCTTGTTTGCTTTATGTTATGCTGAGATCACAGTTTCATAGAACACTGTTCCTGGCCCAAACCTCCACATAAATAATACAGTTTTAAATCCATAAATATGTTCTCATCAAGGCTTTTCCAGTCCTCACCCAGATTGATTTGTTTTAATGTAATTCCTCAACATCTACTTTCCTGAAATCTGATTCCCTTGAAATGCACATTGCAAGTGAAGTGTAATGGTAAGAGGCAGTGGGAAGACTGATGTATTTGGTGCAGTAAACTCAAAAGTAAGAAGAGGATGAATGATTCATTTTTACCTTATAAATAGTTTTGAGATCAACTTTATAATACCGTGTTCAATGTATTTATTATCCACAAGGTATTTCTACCCTTAAAAATCACTTAAGAGTGGCGTAGCCCCTTGCTTTGAGGTATTCATGACGCAGTGAGAAAATATGAAGAAATATCTCTGCTTTTTTTCACTCTCTAAGTAGCCCAGGCAATGCAAATAAAGATGGAAAAATAGGTTTCTGATAGTTAAATCCTTTCTCAGCTTTAGAAAACGTGGTATGTTTGAGCTTTCCTGGGGAGGCAGGAGACAGACAAGGAAGATTTGCCCTAGGCATAAACTGCATTTACATTCTTGACTTGAACACGCATTTAAGATTATATATGAGGCACCAACTCTCTTAATTGCATATGGAAAGGTTTTTCATTATTTCCAGTAGTATAGCTAATAAATATACTACAACACAAGAAATTCTGCTTCTCCATTTTAAATACAGTTTACTATGAATTTTCAAACAGTTAAGTGTGGAAAATTTCTTTGTCCTCAGTACTAGAGCAACATAGCAGGCTAAATGGCACAACATGGGAATATCACACTTTGGCAAAATGTCTCCTTCCTCTATGACTTTTCCCTATAACACAAAAAGAGAAGTAAATTACCCCAGTCTCTCTGACTGCCAGGGGTGCTGCAGCTTTTCCTGGCTGGATGATATATGGTTCTTAATGCAAAGACTGCAAGGCAGGATAGGTCCAAGAAAGGAAGAAAAGGCACAGACACACCTTTCTCAAGCACTTGGTTGCCACTGACAAGAGTATGGACATGAGCATGCTTTGCCTTGCAGGGATGAGGAGAGCAACAAGAGCTGGATGCCTAGTGAAAGTGAATACAGCTGCTGCTGCCCATGTGTAGCTCTTCTGTTGGGGCCTAAAAGCCCAGACATTTAATGGGGAGGGGGAAAAAGAGAAAGCAAGACCTCAATACACAGATGCAAAAATTTGCTGATTTAAATTACTAAAATCAATGGAACAATATCTGTTGTTCCAATTTTATTTGAGTCTTATCTGTTATGTATGCACTCTGTATTTTGAGTATGCAGGGAATGCTTTACAATGTATGTAAACTCACACAGATCATGCAAGGCAGGAGTACAGTGTTGTCTTTGAAGAAATTAAACTGTCATTACAGTTCATTTTAAACTCATATGCTAAAATGAGTTTATATTTTATGGTAAATTAAGAGAAAGAGATTCTATTCCTTTTGAGACTAGTGGTGATCTTTCTTAAATTCAGTTGCCGCAGAAACATTATTTCATGTTCAGCATAATTCCATCAGATATACTATACTTGGGTATAATAGCTGGCAGGGTGTGAGGAAACAACTCATGAATCTTTAGTAAATTGCATTTATCCTCTCTCTCAGAGCTACATGGATCTTGCCTGCCCTCAGCTGGATTTATGGAGGGTTCATTGAAAAGTGGTGGTGAGAAATATATTTGAAAGCCAGCAATATATCATGTTGTGTAAGAAATAATCTTTTCAGTCTTGCCAATGACTTTATGTTACAGCTAACTGAGAACTGAATTCCTTCAGGGAATTTCTGAAGCTAAAAAACAAAACAAAACAAAACAAAACAAAACCAGTAAGAGAGAGAATAAAAATGAAGAGGGTCAAACAATATATTTGATTAAACAACACAGTAAAAGCATAGGCTTTCTAGACCTAACTGTGCATAGAAAAAAAACCCTTTATTTCAACAGAGTCAAATACCATCTCTTTTGCTGTCTTCTGGATATATGAGATTTCCTTCAGCCCCTGAAAAGTAAAAGGGAAATCTCTATAGAAATAACACTGCACTTTGTGAAGCAGCAATGGTCAGAGCCATTCTGCTGAAAAGTGCATTCACTAGGTAGCATCCAGAAAAGCAATCAAAGACTATATACTCATCTGTATTAAATATGTTTCTAAAAAAGATCTGAAAATGAACAGGCAAAAAGCCCAACTAAACTGTAGTGATCATTGCCCATTTTGTTGATGAAAAATACCAGTTGCTGAGATGGTCAGACTGACATTTAAAAATTACTAGTCAGCCTGTAGTCCTCATGTCTTCTCTCCTTTCCACATCTCCTTTCCTTGTTATCCTATAGAAAAGTCATGTATTGATGAAGAGTGAGATTAAGAGAGGAAAACAACAAATAAACCCAAAACCAATTATAGGTTTCATCAGATCCTTCTAGATTACTCACTCTTCCCCTCCACTACTGGATATGCTTCTGACATCATTCTCCAACTGATTTAAAAGGTGATATGTTGCTATTCCTCATAAAAAATCTCCTCCTGATGTTTTCTATTAGAATAAAGTACTTCATAATAAAGAGAACTGAACTCAGAACTTTTGAGATCCTATACATCTTAAAACTTTTTTAATGATCTTGGATATCCTTTATCTTGTTAAAAGTGTCATCAAAGGTCAGACTGCCATATGAACAAATAGATTATGAAAACCTTGATTTTATCACTAAATTGAAAATGCCACTGTCTCTACCCTTTTCCTTCCTGTCCTGCTCATTTGAGATGAAAGAGACAATGAGGTCCTCATAACACCACCTTTCCCATGAAATTTTTGGAAATATAATGCCTTTCTCCAACTTATCTTAGGCATCAATACCTACCCACTTGCAAAATGCTCATGATATTTCATCACTACAGCTCCTCACAGTTGCCCCATGGTGGATTGATCACATGTTAGGTAAACAAGAACACCATCTAAAAACTCCCTAGGTCCATCAGAAAGGCATCAAGATGGATGAAGTAAAAAGAAAAAAAAATCACATACTATTAAAGTTTTGGTCACATCAAATCTCAAACATCTTAATTTATATTTTAATATACTCTTATAAACAAGGAGCAAAAAGAGCACTGGAATATAATGAAGAACTGCCATATAAGGGATGACAGCATGCTTCCATATTTCCTCATTAGATGTGTTGGGGATTTTATCACATTAAGTTATACCTAAACAATCTCTATCCTTGCAGAGCTTATGCTGTCATCAGGACTCTAACTGAACCATGGATGAACAGAGCCATGCTTTTAATTTCTCTGCCTTCCTGCAAAAGCAAGATGAAGATCTTTTTCATTCTGCTTGTGTAAATTTCAAGATATCTACACTATCAATATTATTAGCTATTTTTCTGACATTCAGTTGAGATGTTCAGGAAAAGGTTACAAATTAGATTCCAATTATGAGAACAGCAGTTGAAACACACTAAGGAAACCCTTTCACAGAATCACAGAATCACAGAATCACAGAATGGGTAAGGCTGAAAAGGACCACAGTGAGGTAACTGGACCAGCTTTTCTGCTCAAGCACGGCCATCCTAGAGCACATTGCACAGAATTACATCCAAGCCATTTGCTTTCAACAAGGAAATAGCAAATCTTGCCTCAGCGAATGCTTGTTCTGACCTCTCACATGCAAAAGAAGGACAATCCAGACTACCTGATAGATTATTATTACAACAGTGGAATAAGAAGCTGAAGTCAAGAAAACATCAGACTCCAATCTGATCAATTCCTCTGACATCAGGCATAAAATTTCAAAGATTAAAGAGACAGTCTTTGAAGACCATGAGGCCTTGATTAGTACAAAATCACAGATATTTGTTCCCGTGAAAAAAAGCTGCATCACTGCTGCCATGTAAAGAAGTGCAAGTGCAGTTTTTCCAAAGTGGTGTTTAGTTGCTTAGAGTAAGCACATGGCACAATTTAAAAGTTAACACTGTTGTCTACATATGAATGTTTTCAGTATCTCTCAAGCCAAGAGGCACACACAAGGACAAAAAAAATGTGAGAATAAAGACAATGTTGTGCTCAACTTTCTTCTCAGAAATGGTCAGCGGTTATTTTCCTTTGGGAAGCCAATGGAGACAAATAGAAAACCAATGTAGATGAGCCATCTGATGCAAGATCAGGCTAGTCCCCACAGGACAACTGCACATGTCCTCTACTGTCTGGAGGTGAACTAACCCATTAGTCAACCAAGAAGACTCAATTTGCAGAATTTTCTTTCTCAGAAAGAAGTATTCACAGTGTTACAATAAAGGCAGTAGATAAGACAATAAATCCCTATGACCAGTTTTAAGGAAAATTACTTAGTTTTAGGAATTTTGCAATTTACAAACAACCCCCAATTTGCACACATTCAATATGCAGAGAGTTACTTCTTAAACATATGTGGTCCTAGAAGTGGGGAGACATACTCGAAGGTCAAAAACTGACAGTAGAAAAGGCTATTCACATACTGGCTGAAGTGATCAGGTACTTCGGAAACAGGATGTTTAGAAGCAAAATAGTTCATTTTGTTTTGGTTTTCTTTAAACTCTGATTCACCAAGGATGAGATTCTGCATCTTCCTAATTTTCAAACCTGTCTAGTATTTATTTCCTTAGCATGTTGCATTCAAGGCATTTAAGTGAACCAAACTACAATTGAAATATCTGACCACCATGATGATGTGATCTTACTAATGTCTTTAAATAAAAATGAAGAAGCAAATATTTTGCTTTTATGTTGCATCATCAGCTGAAGATAGAAAGCTTCACTTCTTAATTTCTGTGGTATTTCATTGCTACCAAATGCAGCCCCATCATCACAGAAGCATTAAATGTTTCATATAAGTTTTAGTGAAGCAGTTTGGGTTGGCAAAAGTCAGTTCAATACCAACAAACCCATACAATATGTATTACCTACAATTGCATTCTTTGGGGTAACTCATTTGCTGAATTTTACAAAAAATAATTGAAATGTTTAAATACATAAAAAATCCATTGCAAAGGATTGAACTCTTGATGCTTGGCCTTGTGCAATTGATTATTCTGTTGGGAACACTGTGGATGACAGTGTGAGGAATTAGTGACCTTGAACAAGCCACTGCTGGGCCTCGTACTGAGGGTGTAAAGACCCATAGATTAACATGAGTAGCCTCTGTAAGGCAACCTGCTGAAGTACCCCATGCCAGCCCATACTGAATGCTAGTGGGTGTTATAACAGAGGTAACATCCAGTCTTAGGGTTCCTTAGGGTTATTCATTCTGCAGAGTTCCTAATCTCATTACAAACAACACAGGTGTTATTCTTACAGTTTTAGCAGAATTTAGTAGGGTTTTTATGTGATTACACTTGGTATGTTGTATGGTTGTTTAACATAAAAAAACTCCTACATTACATATCCCAAAAAGAAACACTTCTCAGGTTTAGCTCAGTGCTATTACATTAGTATCAGATGAACAAAAATGTATGGTTCCTTAAGCATAAACGTCCTAGTTACTGGGTCTGGGACCAGTTTATCACTATGTGGGTATAACCCTACACCCTCTATGTCATTTCTGAGGGACTGTTAATAATGGATTGCTTGCAGCAGCTGCCCAGAGCACACCTGACACCTCAGGCTGGGTGTTAAAGAACCCTCAAGGAAGGGGAGTGTTCCTGTCTTCACACCAATGACTCAGCTGTGATAACTCCCCTCTGGGGAGTCATTAGCACCTTCACACCCAGCCTGAGGGGTCATGTCTGCTAATGGGCCATTATGGACTGGCACAATAGGCAGCTGCAACAGTCTAGACCATCAAAGATTCCAAAAATATCCCATGACTCACAGAGTCAAATCACCCACTGTGAAACTCCCCACCTGGGCATTCCCACCTGAACCTGAGCCTATATAATCTTGGGGTCTGAGGACTTCTGGTACCACTTGTCAGATCCAGAGAACCAGAACCTCTATAGGAATGTGATCATTTCTTTGACAGAGCTGTGACCTTCATCCTCACCAAAAGGTTTTCCTTTCCTTTTGCTTTGCAGTCAGGGGGATCCCATGGCACTCAGCACAGGGGCTAATGAACCCCATTTTGTTTGTGCCCCAGGGTGCTGGTTTATATGTCTGTTTCTGTGGGTTAAACCCAGTTTTTCTCTATATCATTGTATTTATTGTAATCTTTTCAGTCAACTGTAACTCTGACTTGTAGTCTCTCTTGAAATGTGTTCATTTCTTCCACTGGTTTACATTTAAATCAGCGCAAGAAAATAACACTTTAGTATTTTATTTAAACAGATACTAATATGTTTAAACCTTCAAATAAATTTAACTTGCTCTGGCAAATGACGGTTACTTCATGTTCAAAAAGTCTTAGCAAATTAATCACTGCAAAAGCATAAATGTTGAGGAAGTACTGTGGTTATATTCAGATGTAAATATGAAAAAAAATATTGCCCAGAAATTATATTTTACGGCAGTTTTAAACTCATAAAACACAATTGCATTTGACTGATTTGAATATATTTCCTTGTAGAGGGAGAGCCATAACTGATGGATGTTGTGACCAACTACAGTAGTTGATTATAGTGGCTAGGTCAAGGCTTATTAAAAGTTTGATATAATTTTCCATTCTTTTGCATTAATGATGCCGAATTACTTTTTTTTTTTTTTTCTCTCATGGCATTCATATAGTTCTGTTCCCTCACATTTGCTCCAGATGCAACATAATTTGATGAGCAGTGTCAATGGTATCAGTGGGATGACTACCAAAACAGGATTTCAGAGCTTCGTCCATGGAAAAATTGTTCTTTAGACTATGATTACTATGAAGCATTTGAGTACATTAAATGTTGACCACAAATCCACCAAAGAATAAACTCTCTTATAAATGTTACCTCCATTCATATTGATAGAATAGTATTTTGTCTTTACAGTCTATACCAGGCCTACAGGACTTTCAAAGTACTAATCTCCTTTCCTCATATCTGTTGTATTCTTGTCAAACCTGAATTTTATTCTTAGAATCCAGAAGACGTGAGGTTTTTTAAACATGTTTCTGGTTTATTCTTTCACTGAATATTAACTTGAAATAGTGAGGCATAATATATCTATACCACAATAGAAAACCACAGTTTTCAACAAACAACATATCAATGACTCCTAAAATTATTGGTACTGATTTTATCACTTCACCTTGGAGTTTACACTTATTTTGTGCCCCACTAGACTGTGTTTTGCACATCTCTCCAGTTCTTGTCCTTTATATCATGAGGAATGAGGTGTTTCCATCCTTGTATTGCCTTGTTTCTCCTTATCCCTGGGGTTTAGTCCTGACCCTATGAGATATATTGGTTCAGTGTAGATGGATTAGCAAGATGGAAGGGAGCAGGGACCCAAACATTCCTATGTGCATTCACAGTTTATCAGCATCACATAACCCTTTGTCTGAATGTACTAATAGTATCTCAATGCTTGGTTATTAAATTATAGTTTGTCACTAATTTGAAACAATGCCTTATTTGATGCTTCCAAAGGAACAATTCTACAATGCATTTAAAAAAAAAAAAAAAAAAAAAAAAAGCATAAAATGACCCAACCCTCACCAGAGAAAAATGAGAAGGATCAAAGGATCTGGACAGGCTTAAAATCAGATGCTAGTAGATTCCAGAGGGGAAAAATATTGTCTTTTCAAGTCTACAGATAATTGATAAATAATTAAAACCATTCTGGGAAACCAATCTTGAGGTACAAAATATATATCAACTGATGTAAATTGTGTATCAGAAAGTAATTCAGCCTAAAATATTTTTTTGTCTGCCTCAAGATGAGCACTGCACAGTTGTCTTTGTTTGGCTGTGTGTTTTTCTTCCTTGCAAGAAAGAGTAGTTTTCTCTTACAGGATGTATTCACAGTGAAACTCATGGAGCAAAAAGAAAGGAGAACATTTTTCATCACAGAATGTCCAAGTGAACCAAGCATTAATCTAAGTTCTCCATATTTGTGCCCTTTTTTTAGAGTCCACAGGATGAGAATAACAAAAAAGGAAGATACATAATGTAGTGTCTTAGGGTCTCTTCCAGCTCTCGTTTCCCATGACTTCTGTGGGCTGTTGCTGAGAAATGGTAAAGAGAAGAATAAGATCAAGAAGCAGTAGCAATGGCATAAACTGAAATAGAAAAAAAGGGGCAGTCAAGAGAGCAGAGAGATAGAACAGGGTTTCAGTATAAAGCTGTCTGCAGTCTGAACCACATCAGATTTATTTAGCAAAAGCAGTTGTTATAATGGCTATTGGGAAAACAGTTAATGTTTTAATAACTGCAGAACTAAACCATTAAATGATAAAGTCAATATCCCCACTGAGAGAAAATATGCATCAACAGTAAATTTACTTTATCTGCTCAACAGTGTTAAGCTCTATAATTACAGATATTTAAAATTGTTTTTTCTTTAAAACCGAAGAAGGAAACAGTTTAATATTAGCCTTACATAAAGCAAGGAATTCTTAAAAAAATAACGTAACTTGATAATATTCCAACAAAAACAGAGCAGTGGAAAAATTACCATGCACTTCAAGCAAACACACATTACATGCTCAGGGAGATATTCAGAATAATGAGTATATGCTGACTTGTATGAGAGGCCTGTATGCTTCAACTTGAATATACTTCACTATAGCTAATGCAAATGAAGTAAAGCTATCATACTTAGAGGAGGAAAAAAACTATTCTAATTCATTATGTTAACAAGAGGCCTGATTTCCCCTCACAGCAGTGCCACCATAAATTCCATCTAAGAAAATTTTTACTTCTGCTGGCCTGAGACGAGAATCAGCCCCAGATAATCCTTGCAGGAGGTAATACCATCTTCTTTGTTATACAAATACAATCTGAAATATGGATTCTGCTAGGCAACTGTTCAGAAACTGCACTTAAGAGCAACTGCTAAGTGAAATTCTGTGGTAAACCTCACATTCTGTGGCAGTTTTTCTCTACTGATGCCCTTTAAAAATGGTACATAAAGAGGTTAAAGGGTTTATTTGTATGCTAAGTATTTCTTGACATAGTAGTGTTGTTATCTGTAGGATTTCTGTTTAAAAATGATCTTTACTTGTATTTTTAATGTTTCCTTCATAATTTGTAGCTTCTTTATATCCTCTTTAACGCTTACTACTCCTTTGTACTGAAGATATCTTCTTCCCTGGCCTCTTCATGCTTTATATATTTCAGCTTTTAAAGACACTAGACTACTCAGATATTGCTGTAATGATATTTTAAGATTTAGCTGTATAAAAGGAAGATATTTTTGTATTCCTGACTGCTAAAATCTCTGTTTTGGCAGACTTCCATCACACACACAAAGAAGTAGATTAAACTAGACAGAAAAGTGAAGAGAATGCAGGCAGATAAACTAGGCAGATAAAAAAGACATTTCAGGGGCCCTCACTAATTGCTAGTGTTTCATCTCTTTCTGAGTAGTCACACTGAGAGTAATGGACCTGTGAAGCATCACCAGCAAATGCAAATTCAGATGCATTTACTACTTTATTATGGAATGCTTTGATGGAGGTAATGGAGATATCCATGCAACACTAACCTGAAGTTACCTGTAGTATCTATTCATTTCTACAGCATTTATTTATAGATAAGTTGCCTGACAAGATTTTTAAAATTGTATTGGTTGATTTCTTTTTTTTTTTTTTACCAGCCTTTCTTTAAAATGTAGACCTTCAAAATAATGCAGCTTGTATTCACTGACTATGAAAATTGTGACAAACATGAATTCCAAATTACCTTGGAAATGGTACAAAAGTTAAAGGGAAAGAAGAAATTTCTAGAAGTTGTATGTGGAGGACAGTCCCAACAAATCAATGGACAGTCCCAACAAATCAATGACAGCTAAATCAAGAAACTAAAATCTTTGTCTGTTCATTTACTCAATTATTTTCAGACTGATGTCTGACAACACTGTAAGATGCATAACACAGCATAAGAGGTAAGGCAGAGCTCTGTAAGGGAAAATCTTCTCAGGGTGTTTGAAACAAACAGAAAAAATCCCCAAACAACTTAAAAGTTTGAATTTACAGTCTAGGCAATATAGACTACTCATTTCAGCCAATTCTAGAATCTTGAATGTATTCATTTGCTGTAATGACTCTAGTTAGCAAGACAGGTATTTAAAGTTTTTAATAATATTCTAATTTGGAGGGGGTTGTCAGTTGAGTTTTTTTCCATCTTTCAATATAAATTAAATTTGGAATATTAAGCTGTTTTCTATCCAGCAGCTTCCCTTGCCAAACATTCCTGCCTAATGTCCAGGCAGTTTCGGCTTTTATAAAATCATCTGAATTAGATCCTTAATGTTACCTTTCCAGAAAAGTCTATCTAGTGAAGACAAGCTTTATTCCTTACATTGAGCCAATGACGCTTTGTTGCTATCCAGCACTGCTAGTGTTATAGTTCTTTCAGTAATTCAAATTCAACTACTTACTGACTAGGAAGGCCTCAGGCCTTTGTGCATCTTGCAAAGGGTTTTGATCCTATTTGAAGCTCTAGATACCCGGGGTGATTCAATTCTTAATATAGACCTCTTCTTCACTGCCCTGTTTCACTCAGATGAAAAAGGTTTCATAAGCACATTTTTCTCCGAGCAGAGTACAGCTAATGCAGATAGGCATGAGTTGGCTGCAGCCAGGCCAATGGTTATAGGTTCAATGAGGATATAAGAGCTGCAAGTTCACATCACTCTTTCAATGCTTGATTTATTATTTATATAAAGTGGAAGAGTTCCAACAAGAAAGAAATCAGGTGCTCAAGCTAAAACACTCAATCATTTAATGATGGGTATTCCTGGAGGATATAGATTGTAATTCATGAAGAGAATTCAGCAGAATGGGGATCTGAATTCAGGCCAATGCTCTAATTACTAAGATAATGCATTTCTAGGATAAGTGCAGGTTTTTTTGTTTGGGTTTTTTCTTTTGTTTGTTTTGTTTTTGTTTTAATTCACATAAAGAAATTAAACACATAATTGTATAAGTTTCTTTTCACAGGACTACAAACTAGGAAAGATTCTTATAGAATCATGGAGTCATTTAGGCTGGAAAATAACTCCAAGATCGAGTCCAACCTTTGAGCGATGCCCACTTTGTCAACTAGACCAAAGCACTAAATGCCACGAGCAGTCTTTTCTTGAACACTTCCAGGGATGGTGACTCCACCACCTACGTGGACAGTCTGTTTCACTGCCCAACAACCATTTCCAAGAAGAAATTCTTCCTGACATACAACCCAAACCTCCTCTGGTGCAGCTTGAGGCTATGTCCTCTTGTCCTGTCACTAGCTGCATGGGAGAAGGGGCTGACTCTCATCTTGCTCAACTCTTCAGGTAACTGTAGAGTCTTAATCAAGATCTCCTATTTGTCAGGCTAAATAACCACAGCTCCCTCAGCTGCTCCTCATGTAACTTTCTCTCTAGACTCTTCACCAGGTTTTTTGCCCTTCTCTGGGCATACTCCAGCACTGCAGTGTCTGTCTTGAACTGACTGAGGAGCCCAAAACTGGACACTCGAGGTGCAGCCTCACCACTGCGGAGTACAGGGAGACAATCACTTCCTTGGTCTTGCTGGCCACACGATTTTTGATAAAGCTCAGACTGTCACTGGCCTTCTTGGGCACCTGGGGACACTACTAGCTCTAGTTCAGCCAGCTACAGACCAGCACCCCCTGATCCTTTTCCATTGGATCATTCTGCTTATCTGCATCAGTGGCCCACTGCCTTGGAACACTTTAGATTTCTTTATTTTTCAGGTGGTTATTGGGTTTTTTTTGTGGTTTTTTGTTTGTTTCTTTGTTTTTCAAACCCATTAGCACAATCAGTAATCTGGGAACCATCAGCGCAAAGTTTCTGTTCAATCCTTGCAATAGCCCCTTCATCATATGAATAACTGACTGCATTTTATGGGAAGGCAGCTAACCAAAGGCTGGAGACACCCTAAAGCACTTTGTTGTGTTTGAATGGCACCTCAAAACCAGAAATCATAGCATGGCATAGCACAGCATAGAACAGCACAGAATATTTCAGTTGGGAGGGAACTACAATGATCATTTAGTCTAACTGTGTGACTACTTCAGGATGATCAAAAGTTCAATCATATTATTAAAGGAATTGTCCAAATGCCTCAAATTCTGACAGGCTTGGGGCATCAACCACCTCTCTTGGAAGCTTCTTCTAGTTTTCACAGTAAAGAAATGTTTTCTAATGTCCAGTCTAAACCTTCTCTGGTGCAGCTTTGAACCATTCTCACATGTCTTCTCACTGGATCCCAGGGAGAAGAGATCAGTAATTATGTTCAGACCAAGGTGGCCCCTGCAGTCTCTCAATTTAAAAGTGAGCTAAAGGAAGAAGATCCTGGCATCTTATGCCATCAGAGTATTTGCACAATCCTGCAGGGATGATGTTGCTTTATTTCTTTGCAAATAGCTGAAACTTGGGTCTTTAGAGAAGGTTTCCACTATTTTCAAGGGTCTCATATACATACAGAAGCAGATAAATGCACAAAACACAGTCCAGTAAATTTCAGTACTCTTCATATCCCAGCTAATTTCATAGCCAAGCTTAGAAGGAACACTGAACACTTTGATTTCTCTGCTTGCAAATAATATTTCTTTGATAACAGACTGTAATTGATGTAATGTCCACTTCATAATAGTTATATTCTAAATGAATGATCAACATTATTTTAATTAATAGCATTACATAGAGATTTCTAGATTTACACAATGTGGCTGTAGAATGTAATTTTGAAGTTTCAAAAACTCTTATTGAATGCCATATTTGCTCTTGAAATCTTGGTTGACAATGCCACCATCAACACGTAACACTTTCCATCAGGGAAAACTAAATCTAGATACCAGATATGAATTTGTCAAAAGGAAAACAACATCAATGACATCAATATGTTTTGACAAGAATTTAGACAACTATATGAACATCTTAAAAGAAATGTCAGTCATATCAGGAAAAAGACTAGAAATTAAAACTACTATTTCTGGCTATGTGAATTTCTAAAATAATTACTAATATTCTATAAATGTACTTTAAAAATAATTAATTAAAGCACTCTTCCTCTACTCAAATTAAAACAAATACATTAGATTCCTTAGAGTCAGAAGATAATGTTATTCTTTTTACATGGATCAGAAAAAGCATCTCCCACAGCTCCACCAGAGATGCTAGTTACTGGTGGTGCAAGTCTCATAAATATTCACAATAGCATCTCCTATGGGAATTTTGAGACCTTCTATTTTGATATTTACAGTTATATTACATATATTTCCTGAATGCCAGGATCAGTAACAACAAGAGAATAAGAAGTGTCTATGTTTCTTCATTTTAAAATTCAGTGTGTCATGATAGATAAGACTCAGGATAAGATTCTGAAGAGCCAGGATACCATAAAATACTTGATCACTATTGGGTGCCAAGTGATTTTTTGTAATTCCTGGTACTGTTTCATCATGTTAAAATAAGTAAAAGAATATGGACTTTCTAATCTTATTTGTAAAATATCTGTTTTGAAAAGTTATATGTAACAATTAAATAATTTAAAAGCAAAGAGAGAAAAATGCATTCAAGTGGTTGTCCAGGCATCCCTGACTCCAGCTGTGAACAATATCATCACCTTTTCTTTCATTCAGTGAAGTAACAAGCACTGCTTCTTATTACATACAGTTGTCAAAGTATCTCTTAGTATTGATGCACAGTTCTGAGAAAAACATTTAAAAGGAATATGCAGACACCTTGAGGATGCACTCACTGAGATGTTCTCAGCAGAACTTATTTCAAAAGCAGAACCCTTCTAAGAAAAAAATTCAAAAGTAAGCAGATTTGGGCTGATCTGGCAATACTGTGATGATAAAGAAGACAGTTAGATACAATTAATTTAAAAATTAAATGTAACTTGCAACATTGGATGGCATATATAGTCTACAGTGTTTGTGAGACAGAAACACAGAGAGAATGTAATCCTCAGTTAAATAAATTATAGTTTTACATCAGCGAGGAAGGATCTTAGGTACTTATGACCTGAGTGGAGTTACAGAATATGTCAAGTTGGAAGGGACCCGCACGGATCAATGAGTCCAACTGCTGGCCCTGCACAGGTCCATCCACAAGAGTCACACCATCTGCCTGAGAGTATCATCCAAATACTTTTTGAACTCTGTCAGGCTTGGTGCAGTGACCATTTCCTTGGGGATCCTCTTCCAGTGCCCAATCACCCTCTGGTTGAAGAATGTTTCTAATACCCAACCTAAACCTCCTCTGACACAACTCTGAGCCATTCCCTTGGGTCCTGCCACTGGTCAACACTGAGAAGAGATCAGTGTCTTCAATGAGGTCTCCCATCAGTATCCTCTAGAAATTAATCATATTTCCAAATGAAACCCACCTCCAACCTGCTAAGATCTGATTAGTGGGTGATGGTTCTGCCCAAATTAAGGTGCAAACAAGACCATATCCCAGAGTCAATGATACGGATCTTATTTAACAATAAGTTTGACATAGAGAAATAGAAATAAATAGAAAAGAGGGAAGAAGAGGAGAGAGAAAGATCAAGCAGAAGATGGTCAGCACCTATGGATCCAGCAACATCCCATTGGTCCTTCTGCACCCTAGGCTTCTTGTTGGTGGGGGGCCTGAAGTCATTTTGAACTTTTTACAATTTATTCATCTTAGCAAACAAAGGAATTAATGCTTTTGGCTATACAGTTCTCTTATTCTGTTGGTTAATTGATTCTTGTGCTTCTAATGATGATTAGTCCATGCTCAGTCTTTCTCTTCTTCTGGGTTTCTTCGGTCTGTGGGCCTTGAGTTGGTGGTCACAATCTCCCTCTGCCAGAACTACCTTTAACCCGGTCAGAGATGACTTCAGCACAATTGTTTTCCTTGTGGCTTGTAAATTCTGCATTCTTTGTGTCCATTATCAGAGATACATTCTTCTCCCTCAGCTTTGTTAACCTCCCCCTAGCTCTGAAATAAAACCCAATAGTATCACCTTTATCTTATCTCAGGTTGTCTCTGTAGGGGCTTATCTTACATTCAGTCCAAGTTTCAGATATTCACAGAGGCATATTAGGGGCAGGGCTTTGGTGGCTGCTGGTGATCACAGATGTTGCCTGTCCCATAACTTGGGATGATCTTTGTTTCACTGGTGATATGCATATGAGCAGTTGCTTCTTTACACAGTTTGCCACAAGGGGAACTTCTGTCTGGATTCGTTACCCGTGTTGTGCTAATCAGATCTTGCCTCCACCAGGCCTGGAGCTGGTGCCATTCTTTTTCTCCCTTCTGTTCTTGTCTCATGAAAGCCCTTCTGTGGCCTTACCAGTGTCTGAGACAAGAAACTGTGATCTTTAACTCCTTACATAACCCATGAGAATATGCTTGATGTTAAAGCATCTCAAGGTTAGGAGCCACAAGACCATCAGACATCAGAAAGCGAGCCCCCTAAACTGCCTCTGTAATCAATATATGAATTTGGAGGTGATTCAGAAGACCTTAATTAGACCTTTTCCTTCTCTGAAATTAGGGAGGGGCATGGAAAAGAATATTTAATTCTTCTTTCAAATGGTGAGACAGATGATAAATCAATCAATTCCCTATGGAATTGGTTATAATCATTGCTTCTTGGATCAAAGCGGTCATTATTATCCATGCGCATTGACAAATAAATATTCCCCACAGGAAAGCAAGGAAGGAAAGCCTCAAGGTTGATATGATTTTGTGCCTGTTGAAGACATCGACTCCATCATGTTCACATCTGAAAAAATTCAGAAAAGTGAAATTTTTCTGAGCAGGCTAGAGTATTTCTTTTCCACAGTACTATGGCAGATTAATAATATTCTCACTCTACATCAGTCCTTTTAAAAAAATATGTGAAGAAAAAAATACATTAAGGTAACAAAATGTTTATCAAACTTCTGTGGGCCTTTTAATGTATCCAAATAATATAGTTTCTGGTAAACAATTTTTCCTACAAGTTTTTACATGAATCTTCTAATAAAAGCATTATGGAAATGTACTTTTCATTTTTCCACTACGAAAAATCACTCTAAACACAAAACTCTCTAAGGTCTTAACACATTTAGCAAGAAATTACATTCTAGATCAAAAACATTTGGAGTCTAGCCCATTCCACTTAAGAACTCCAATGTTTAGTAGGATGTAACTAAACCTCGATTACATATAAATTAAACTTAGAATATCAACTTTATAATTCAGTCTCATTGTAATTCTCACATTCACTAAATATTCTTTAATGATTTTAAAGTAAGTATAGGATGCATAGTCTTGGTAAAATGTGAGAAGATATCAGGTCTAGTTAATTTTTTCTGTTAAAGGAAATTATTAAATATCAAGACCTGTTGTACTGCCTTATGTAGCCAATAGTTTACAGTAAGGAAGGTAATATTCTCTTGTATCAGTGTTGTGAGGGTAAATCAAATAATTCCTGCAGGTGTGTCATATTTTGTGCAGTTATGTAATATGTAGCTCTTAACATTATTAGAACTGTCATGGAATTTGGCAAACATATGTACTTGTATAGTACTTTTCTAGTTCCTTTCACCCACCTCTCCACAAAGGTGGCAAATTCTGAGGAACTACAGGATAATTTAAAGGGTTTACCACATTTGGGCTTTGATCATGACCAAAGCGAACATTTCAAATCCGTGCTCCATAAAGGTTCTCCATTGCTCTAAACATTTTAAAAAGAATTACAACTTTCCAGCAATAAAATCAATCATCCAAAAAAAAATCATCCAATAGATCCTGATTAATCTTTGTTGCTACTATTATTCACTACTATCAAGTGATACAAAGAAGAATAATTTTAAACTTGTTATATTAAAATGTTTTCAAACATGGTCCGTTTGTCAAAAAATAAAGTTTATGTAAATGCTATCTTGAATTGAGAACAAACATGCTATTTTGCATCACCCTTGAGAATGATGCTTGCATAACCATATCATAAAGTAACCTTATTACAGTATTCTGAGTTGTTTTTGTCCTGTTAGTGCCAGTACTATATGTGCCTCAAAGTGGAAGAAAATTGCTTTGTCTGCATCTCCTCCTGAACTGTAACTACTGTCTTGCATCCTTGCAAGAAGGACCAAGTCTTGACTACATCTTTAGCTGACCCATTCCATTCATGCATTCAAAGTGTAACTGGGGAACAAAAGAAAAAAAACAACAAAGCATACAAACAAACAAACAAAAAACCCCAAACACAAAAAACCAAACCAAAAACCCAAAGAAACAAACAAAACCGCAAAACACAGAGAACCAAAAATTTGTGCTCTATTTCTTTTACTAAAGATCCCACAGATTCAGAAAGAAGGTGAGGAACTATTCTGTTTGCTGTCCTTGTCTCATCAGCAAAATCACATATGGGCTACAACATCAGGAGCTAACTACAAAACTGACACAAAGCAGGTGCTATCTGGAGGATAGTACTTCATTCAGTCGAAATCTGCTTTAGTTCATCAGAAGATGTGCATTTACCCCACTTTGCAGATTTATGTGAAAGCTGTTGAGAGGCAAACAAGCATCCTATAAGACAGTTGCAGTGTTCCCCAGAGTCTCTTTGCCTGGGCATAAGGACAATTTCATGGCTTACTGAGTGTGCAAAGTGCATTTTAATTCATCATCTGTACTGTCAACATATATTATAAGTCAATATTAAAGGTAAATCAACATCAAAACCAGAATTAAATTTGAATGAAAATTAGATTGTTTTGCATTGCTCCCGCTTGTGGCTTGTACAAAATCTGCCAAATCTGTGAAAAATTCTAGGCATGCCAGTGACTGTTAATAACAGGTGTTCTGCAAAGTATATCATGTTTTCTGACTTGCAAGGACAATTTTTAAATGAAAGAGGGCAAAGGGTTAAGCTCAGTCATCCTTCTTGCCATAAGACAATGCCATGGAAAGCACGTCTGTGCTGTTGGCAATGGTACACGTGTATTTTAACATTCGCAGTCAATGCTGCAGTCAGACACTTGGGACTTAACATACTTGTAAAAAAATAACAACAGCATATACCATCTGCTGCAGATGTACACTTCAAAATATTGCCCTAGTATAGGCACATTTTGTAAATCTTCACATCTTAAGGTGAATCCCATTTTTATTTCTACCTTGCACAACAAACTCCATATTTATCTTGAGTTTGACTCAACACAAGGCCTTTAGGGTTAATTGCTCCATAACTCTTAGTTACATAGGGAAATCTCTGTTTTCTGTTGATATGCACTGGATAAGATCCCTAAATAGATGATTACAATATGGATTTAGTCTTACTTGTGTAATTATTGTTTGTAGCATTAGCTTCAGCATCTCCTGAGAAATTACTACAGTTCAGAAGCATTGGGACTGACTACTAGGTATGAAAAGCTGCAGAAATTCATGTCACAGATTATAGGAACTCCCTCAAGTGTCAGGACCGCTATGTAGCTATTTCTGCTAGGTTTATTATTAGAGATAATCACAATTGTTTTAAGATTACTTCTAGTATTACATTCCCTTTTTCAATTGTTTTTTTAAAGCCACTTCAACTGCATGTGCATGACTTTGTACTAACTGAAAGAAATATCCATATCCTAGAAATTGAAGTAGTGAGTTTGTTTCCTGAAACATTGATTTTTTTCTGTTATGCTAAAATGCAAGATACTGATTTGTAGAGCTTCCTCTCAATATTCAAATACATCTATATGTTCTGATGGCATGTTTTGTCTATGGTTTACATTGTCGGTATGTTTTCCCATGCATTCAGGTTTATCATCTTGCACTTGTTTTCTTCTGAATATTTGTGACTATTGCAGTTGCTATCAGAAGGAATCTTTCTTTAGAAATGCTGTGTTTGTGATAAATGTGGTATTACCTTCTTTTGAGCAAAGGCATTTTGCTCTAATCTATTCTCAGCAGTGATTCTGCTTTCATTCTGTCTGAATACCTCCATGACATATTTGGATGAACAATTATACTGAGTGCAGAAGTGTGGTGCTCGCTGTCTTGTGGTACTTTATTAAGAGACATGCAAATAGTTTCTATACTAGTTTTGCCTTTGCGAAGAATTGTAGAATCATAGAATCATTAAAGTTGCAAAAGACCACTAAAATTATCAAGTCCAACTGCTAATGTAGCACCACCATGTGCAGAACTAAACCATTAAACCACCACCCAAGTACCACAACCACACATTTTTAAATACTTTCAGGGATGGTGATTCTACCACTTCTCTGGGCAGCCTGTTCCAATGTCTGACCACTCTTTCAGTGTAGGAAATTTTCCTAATATTGAATCTAAACCTTCCTTTGTCTCCTTGAGGCCATTTCCTCTTGTCCTATCACTTGTTACTCAGGAGACCACCCCCCCTCCACCTTGCTCTAGCCTCCTTTCGGGTAGTTGTAGAGAGTGAGCCTGTTTTTCCCCACACTAAACAACCCCAGTACCCTCACCTGTTCCTCATAAGACTTGTGCTCCAGACCCTTCACCAACTTCACTGCCCTCCTCTGGACAAGCTCCAGCACCTCAATATCTTTCTTGTAGCGAGGGGCCCAAAACTGAACACAGGACTCGTGATGTAGCCTCACCTGTGCCAGCTACAGTGGGAAAACATTCATATGATTGTAAAACATTAATGACCAGACCACGACTTCTCTCTTTCCACGTTGCTATTTTAGCATCCATATTACTGAGTGTACACTCTGTGGTATTCTAATATAGACACCTGATTTTCCTATTGTGAACAGAATGAATTTTATTTTTAAATGCAATGTAATATGTATTATAGTCCTCATTGTGATTAAGTCTTAGAGAATTCATAAAACAGTCAGTGTCATGTCGCATATTCTGTCAGCTCCACTGTGAATCAATTCAGTTAATGTTTTTGCAAAGAAATTGGTTAATTGGTGAGCTGAAAAACACCCCTGAGAATAAAGGAGCTTAATAACGCACAGACACTTAGGAAGGCTTGCATAAACACTGAACTTTAAAAGACTTAGCTAAAATAAAAGCATTTCCTAATGACAAAGAGTATATGGGAGCCTGTGAAGCACAACTAGTGAACTAAACTGGTACATAAGTGACTTTTCCTTTTCATTATTAAATAATAATATTAAAATTATTATGAAATTTTTAATTGTGTTTCATTTGTTAGAAAGATTTTTGTGTTTATGTGTAGAACTAGTCATGATTAGAAAATACTCATATTTTCAGAGAAGAAAATTGAGCTTCAGTAGGATTTAGATTCTTCTATTACTGTTTGAAAATCCCTAGGAAGTGTTTAACTAATGGAGATTTTGATATGTGCTGTCTTACTTCAAAATGTTGTACAAAAAACCTGCAAAGCAGTAAAATGTGACTGAAAAATGAAAGTTAAAATTCCAGCTTTAAGGCTGAGTTGAACTTGTCGAAGAATGATCCTTCCTTGACACTGACACACAAATGTTTTTGTGTACCAGCTGTATTTCATTGCCATAGGAAAACTGTCTACCTCAAAGGCAAATTCAAGGATGAGTCATTCAGATCTTTAACAAGAAACACAGATGGAAAAATGCCACAGCTGCACAGAGCTGGAAGCAGAGAAGTGCATGACCTTAATGAATATGCTTTTATATTTGACAGATTCCATCAGAGAACTTGCAGCAGCTTCAGAATCCCATGGCACCATACAAACCTTTCTACATTGTTTTATCTCACTGTTGCAAGAAAAAAATGTGGGATTAGAAATATAACAGGGAAACTGCTTTTTACTCCTGTTGCCTAGATCTCCTTTGCTCATGGAATGGCAATGTAATATAGAAGTGCAACAACCATAAAAATGCACATTTGTTTTTTTAATTCCCTTTTCATCTGTAATTTTATTATCATCCATGACTTTTGCCTTCCAAAATATTTTCTTTTCTCTCTTCTTTGTTTTCTTTCCTCAGCTCTGATTTTTGCATATTTTTTCTCATCTTGCAGTCAATCTCCTCTCTTTGACGCTTCTGCTGAAGTCAACAAGGAAAAATTCGTAGTTATGCGTCTGGGATGTAATAACCCCATGCAGCAATCCATGCCAGAAGATTATTAGAAAGAAAATGGCTTTTCGGGAAAAGATCTAATGTATACAGGATCCATGGCCAGGCAAAAATCTCTAGCCCTTATGTATCACAGGGCAGGAACAATGTCTGAGAGTGCCTCATCCTCAGAGAGGAAAACTGTTACATCAACATCCTGGATGTGCATTTTAAGAGGTGGGCTGACAGTAAGGGATAACTGTTATTTCAGTAAAGGCCATGACAGATTCTGTTCAGATTCCTGCTTATTAGTTGTATTCAGAAATGCTCATAGACTATAACTAAAAAAAACCAAAAACATTTAATGCCCTAAATCACTCTTCACTGTTAATCTAAACTAGTAACACTCCCTTCCCTCTGTGTATAATGTATTACAATGGGCAGAATCAGGGAAGAATAGTGGATGCAGATGTTTTTTTCCACCCACACAAAACAAAATATAGACTTTCCTGTTCATAGACAGGGGTGGAGATCTAGTCAATATTTGATTAGGCACTGCATGAGGATTATCTAAAAATGAAAGAGGAAGGGCAAAAAATATACTGTACACCCTCTGAGTAGTCTTAAAGTTCAGGGATTGAAACTTTAGATGTGGCTACATAGAGAAGACCCCAGTTTTCAAGTCTAACCTTTTCTTTGCAGCATCAGTTGTTCTGTACTCAATAAGGCAATAGCATTCTAAAGAATCATTTGTCCTGTTCAATAATACAGATGTCTTATATCCAAAAGAAATATTAGCCATAAGCATCAATATATATCCTTTATTATGGGGCATATAGCCACATATCACTTACTGAAATATCAGACTGATGATACTGATAAGACAAGCCAAATGCTGAAAGCTCTGTGGTTGAACAGAAAAGTAAGATTGACAGATACTGTGGCCAGTTTTGGCAAAGAAAATATCCTATAATGTTCCATCCCTTCTGTTTCCCTCTCCCAAATACTTTTATTTTATTTTCCCGTTAATCATTAGTCTATTTTCAATCCCTGTCTTGCTTGGATTTTCTGCTGTTTAAACAGCCTTGATTTTGCATAGCTTCTTGTGCTAAATCAATGTTTAAAGCTGTTTGATCCCTACTTCTGATCATAACCAGCAAGGAAAATGCAGAAGCTGTTTCTGCCACAATGTAACTAACACAGTTTAGAGATCCTATTAGAGCTATTACTTAAAGTTGCTATTTGTTTATGACCTGGCCTAAGTAAACTTTCTCTAATAAAAAGTTCTAAGGTAGGAGGAACATGGAAAGAATATAAAGCCATAATGGAAAAAGTGTTTACATAAGATCAAATGTACCTCTAATGCAACAACAATTAAATCAGTAGTTTACACCATACATTGAATTCAGTCCTGGCACATTCTATTAATAAGGAAAGTTTCATGCAATATAACTTCAAGATAAAATTCTATAGTCTTACTACAAGTTAATTCTAATCACTAGAAAGGCTGGGAGGAGGTAGGTCTCTTGTAAGGGAAGATAAAATATAAATTTACAGATCACAGACAGGATTCTAAGTATTTTTGAAAATCAAATAGCATAAGAGTTGTTTGAGTCTTCAAACTCTATGGATGGTCCCAGTTTTTGTCTGGAATGCAGTGATATTGACCCAGTGAAAGGCTTTTCTGAGAACAGGCCCAGATCCCATGATTTCAGAGGCTCTCCAGCACGCTGCACATCCAGTGGCCCTCCCCTGAGGCTGACTGTGTCACCTACATGATGCAGAAGATCTAACATTTTCTGGTCTGAAGCATGAGAGTTAAAATCAGCTCCTGGATCTGCTGCAGGTCTCCATGGTTACAGTACTGTCAGTTGCTGCTTTGTACACAGGAATAGATAGTATTTTTAAAAATTCAGACTGCATTTGCAGAATGACAATCTGAGTTGTGCCTTTTCCCCTCCACACACTGAAAACATATGGATCAATTTTCATAAAAGAGGGTAAACATGAAGGCAATGCCCATTATTCCATCCCAGACTGACAAACTGCTCAGGAAGCAGAACTGTTCATCAGATAAAAAAGTTCAGAGTGCAGGAGTTACAGTAGCAGAGACCTCCTTAAAGGTTTTGAGTAAGAAGCCTCATAAGAGCTAAGTAATAACCATTTGTGCAGACTCTTTTTATTCTCAAAGCATTTTCTTTGCATTCTAGGCCTTTGTTTACTTAAATCTCGATAGAATTTCTGATTCTTATGAATCGTTCTACACTAGACTAAGGATATAAATCCAATATTAATGTTAATTAAGTACACCTGCACTGTCAGTGCATAGATCACTGAAAAGGGTGAAAAGTAAAGGTCTTTAGAAGTATATGTTAACCTCATTTTGCATTAAGTAAAAATGAAGAAAAACACAAGTATATTTCCCTATTACTATTCATCTTTGTAAAAATATCCCTGGCTTGTATCTCAACAGCTACAAGGGACCAGGATGTCAGCTTTACATTTTGAAACACCATCACCAAAATGCCCTCTAGCAATACTGCCTTAGCAGAGAAGACGCCACCTACTAAAATATTAACATCACTTGCTTCAGGACACTTGCCTTCATCACTAATAGTCAAAGCAGAGTTGACAGTGTTACCTAGAGCTGCTAAGTTTAAACAGTAAAACTACTGTTCTTGAAAGAGATGAGGGACCTCTTCTCGTCTCTCCTTACGATAATAGAAGAGGAACAGGGCCCTGCCTCCCCCACCCAAAAACCCTGCAAAAAAAAAAAAAATACAACAACAAAAAAACTCAAACCAAACCAACCAAACAAAAAATGTAAGTCTTTTTCTTCCTTTCATTTTCTCTTGAGATTTTCTTTCTCCTTCACAACTAGGGCCAAATATCCTTTCATTTCTCTTCTGCAGATTTTTTTTTACTTTAGCAAAGGCCAAATCAACATATAGTCTGCAAAAATAACAAAATCCTTGTTATTCATTGCAAAATGTGATTAACTAGGGTTTCCTCTCTGGAACTAACATTGGTAAAATATAGTGGGTCATACAGAAAAAGAAGATCACTGAACACACATATCCTGCTAGCAGAACTCCCTCCTAAGATCTGAGTTTTTTAAAATGTTTCTTGCACTGGCAAAAGAGCTTCTTTCAAAAGCCTTAACTATTAAATAGGATGAGATCTGCTTTATATAACAGTATTTAAAAGACACTGACTGCATAAAGGCAGCTCAGGGAACTGAGTAAAGTTTTAGCTATGTCAGGATTTTTGCTCTATTTTAAATAAGCCATTCTACAAAGCACTAGTCAGCAGCATAATCCTTCAATTCATCATGGAAGGAGTCTCCAGAAATCTTTTTTAACCGTTTATGCACTTTTCTCTCTAACTGATCAATACTTTTCCACCAAAACAGAAAACGAATTTTATTTAGCCAGAAAAAAACAGACCTACACAAAGACTTAGAATAATGCTTGGCATTTTGAAATATTCACAAATGACAATACAAAGAGATTTTGCTTTCCTTTCCCATTGTAAACTAGTCTGTTGTCCTTTTGAAGAATAATAAATAGCTTCGGAATGTTGCAGTCCTGTATGATCTGTCAGTGTCCAGTTTGATACAAAATGTTAGTTCATGTCCACCTTTTTAAATACTTAAATCAAGCATTAAAGCAATACACAAAAATTGTTTTCATTTTCCTTAATTTTGTGTGCTGTTCACTGAAATGAATAAATTGAAATACAAATGTTATATACGAAATTGCTCACATGCACACACTTCTGAACACTGAGTATTTTGTGAAAGAGCATTTTTCCTTCCTTGTGCTTTTAAATGAGCTCTTTATTGCCAGCCATTGGCATTGGATATGTGCAATTGCAGATGGCTAACATGATCTAATACAAATTCTAAGTATTTATTTTTTCCTATATAAAGCACTTATTCTGAAATAATTTATCCCAGCTGAAGTCAGTCATTTGACATAAGTAGTCAGAAGGGATCAAATGAAATGTACTATACACAAATTTGTATCTAACAGCTAAGAACATGATACATTAGACATATGCATACTTATACAAATATAATATACAGATTCAGCTTAAGGATTGGAATTGTTTTTCAGAGATATGTTTGGTTTTTTTTAATTTAAACTCCATTTTAAAAGGCAGGGTTATTTCTCTATCCATTTACTTTTGCTTGCTTCTCTTATGCAGTGCTATAGAAATGGAGTCTCTGTAAAATGAGGCAGTGTTTTGTTGCTGGTGGCATTGATAAATAAAGAACAAGATACTATAAATATTTTATGTAGTTCCTAAAGGCTACATTCACTTTCAGATCCTTCTGCATCAGAAGTAGATTCACTGTGAGCACGTTAGTTCATTCTAGACTTGGTCTGTTCACTTTGTTTCATTATATTCACATAAAATGGCAGTAGCAGATCTTTTTTTTTCCCAGTGCTGTTACAAAAAACACTACACAAAAACTGCAGCCATGATTATAGCAGAGCAAGATGATTTTGCTGCACTCACAAACAGGAGCAAAGAATGTTTTTTATGACGGTGTATTTGTTCAAGGCTAGGTTGCAATTTATGTTATTATGTTTATTATGTTACGTCATGTAATGTTGCTGAATAAAATACAGCCATGCAAACAGCAGGTGGTTCTGTGTATGGCTTTCAGTGCAAAGGGCTGCTGGTTCCTGTGACAGTTCTGTATCCAGATGGATATGCCCCTGAGTTGTGGATGCACACATTGGCCACAGCAGAACGACTTTTATGAGCTTTAACCAGTCTGACACTGTCTTTAGAGCTCAGCATTCATATGAGTCACACACTCTGCCAGTGGTAAAATGGTGATGTTATTTGGTATGTTGCTTTGCTACTCAGGTTGTTTTAAGTATCATTTTACTAAATTATGATTGCAGTTGTTGAAATAAAAACCATCAGGAAGCTAATGAAAGACCTATCCAAATATCCACCACATGGCATTCCCATGGTTTTAGCAAGAAGGGTTTGAGATGCCTCTAAGGAACATAATATTATTTAGATTTTGCATTCAGCAAGAGATATAACACAACAGACTCACAAATCCATATCTACAAAGGAATGATTGATCCAACTGTTTCTAGTTAAAAGCCTTTTCATGAAGGAAGATCATATATTTTGGGGTGGGGGCGGGGGGGTTGTTGGATTATTTTGTGTGGTTTGGGTTTTTTTCTTTCAACTGACAATATTCTTTACTTTCAGACTGCAAAGTTTCACTACAATCCAAAAAGCAGTGTTTTTACTAAAATAATATTTTTTTTAGTGAAATTTTGGTTTTACTGTCAGAATTCTTAGCCCTTTGAAGATTGCAAACAAATAACCTTACAGACAGCATGGACAGAAAACTAGAACTATGCTATTTTCAAACTTCAGTGATGTATTTTTAACACAGTTTTACTAAGGAGATTTCACTCCCTCTTTTAAAAGGTCTGTTGAAAACTGTAGCAAGTTTCCATCTTGTGTTAACCTCGGGGCTAACCCTGGACTTTCTGCTTTGCTTGTCTTCAGTTTCTGAGCAAAGCTTCTGCTTTGAAAATTTTAATATATATTGACACTTTTCTCATACAATCCTCCCAAGCATGATGCAAATTTTCATGACCTTCAATAAATGAACCAGCTAAAAGCTTTCTTATATGAAGATGTATTTAGATATAACATTCCTTTCTGACACTAAAAGAAAGAAAAAAGGCAACTGAAATATATCCTAGCTGACTGCTTGCAGTCAGGTTTTTGTATCTCTACATTTTCAAAAGTAACAGGATTCAAAATGCTATTGCAACCTTAAAAAAAAATAAAAAAAGAATTAGGAACTTAACTGTGATAGTCCATTTGTCAAGTTTTGGGTTTTTTCTTCTAGATTCTGAAGCTTTGTGGAAGGAGCAGAATGACGGGCATGGGGAGCAAAAGCAAGAATGTGCAGAAAGGAGAACAAAACAGAAAGTCCAGAGGCAGTGTCCATGGTATAATCCTAGGAAGGGTGAAAACTTCCAACAGCAGCTCTCTGTGCACCCTACTATTGCACCACATATCCTACTCCTTTGTAGTTAGTCATACCTTCTTCAGACATCCAACCAGTATCAGAGCAATCAAGGTTTGAGCTTCCTTTTCACATCAACAAGGAACAAAACACAGAGCAACTTAATTTCATTAATACTGATGGAAAAAATAAATCCGCATTCCTTCAAACGACATAGCCAAAAACTTCTCTTGCACTATGGGTAAATATGTCACTCACCCAACACACCTGTTCCACTTAGAAATGTCTTAAACCTATATCTGCTACTCTGGGTAACTCTTCAGCTTACTTGTGCCTGCATTGGTTCCAGTCCTGCATGCATCATATAGTAAAAAAGTACAGTAAGACCTGTAAATTTAATCTCTTAATTTGTTTATAAAATCAAGCTGCAGTCCTCCCTGCAACCTCTTTTATAACCCTCCAAGTTGCAAAAGTTATGTATGGTACCATATGCTGCAGAGATTGTAGTTAAACAAGAAGATCCATAGAAAACAAAAAGGATAACAATGTTGGTCACGAGCAATCAACTTCCACTAGCTCTAAATGATATGCAGTTTCATAAATATTTTTAAAAAAGATATATCAGAACACCTGTTGTCTGGAAATTATCTTTGATAAAACTGGCAACAATATTTGAAGGATTCAGAGGTTTTTAGGTATTGAGGTTTTTCAACCTGTTTCACAGTGCAGCTGAGGCTCACCATCTGGTTTGAGCTGAGATTACAGAGTGCAGCCAAACTGGTCAGAATCATGATGTTTTGCCAACACCCCAAGCAGTATAAAAGGCTTGGGAATGCTAAAAATAAATGTGGACATCATATATATCACAACTGTGAAGAGTGAGGAGCTGAAAACAGAACAAGGACCATTAAAGAAATTAACACTTACAAATTACTGATTCTATTGACATTATTTCTTTGAGAGAATTATTGAGTAATCAAAACACTGTTGATTATCTTCCAGATAAACTCCAAATTTTCAACCCAATACTTCATATTCTGTTGGGCCAACTCATAAAATAACTAAACATTTGTTTCATCAGTTTCAACAGTTGAAGCATGAGCCTCTGTAAGCCTTTATCTACGCTAATTATCTATTTTGTTCTCAAAAAGACATTTCAAGCTAACCATATCTCAAGACAGTGCTTTAAAAAGCCATCAAAAACAAAATTAAAAGACTAATCTGATACCTCTTTTCTTTAACAGTGATATTTCTTTCTGATCACAGAGATGACCCAATTCATAGTCATCTGGAGTTCCTACTTGACTGACTTTCCGATGCTCACAAGCATTTAATATCTCCTCGAGTTCAATGTTAACTCCCTGGCCTTTTTTCTGATTCCTGCTGAGATGCAAGAGATTGCATATGCAATTAAATCTTGATGTCTGAAGACCAAGCATTTTATTAAATGGATAAGTTTCACTACATAAATATGCATACACAGATATGCACATACAGGGGAGAAATGTAACACACAGGGGTTTTCATAGGAAAATAAACTAGAACATTTAACAGACAATTATTTTTAGTCCCCGCAAATGTGCATTTTTGTCATATTGTGATGTGCTTACATGGGGCAGCATGCTTAAGTTATTATTACTGTACACTTCTCTCCTTAACTTAGAATTTTTTTAAAACTTAGTGTTCTTTTCTAAGTTTAATTCTAGTAAATTTATTGAAAGACACTCAGGAAAAGACAGATTTTTTTCCACAAAACACCTAGATACAATGAAACATACAAAATTTTGCTAGCTGCAAACTTGACCTATATCAATAGCAACATGATCAATACTTTTAGATGTGGGACTTGTGAACTGCCCTCCAGATATGTAGTGTTTTGGTCCATTCAATTTTCCATTCAAAAATCTGAAATATATTCTTCATATGTTTTAGTATGTTGTAGATTGCACATGGTTTGAACATTTCTGTCTTATATAATTCTTAATACATAATGTCTTGTGGATAGTTTGCACTCAAATGCATTGCTGAGGTACTTCAGTAACAGAACAGGTTCTATTTCAGAAAACCATAGACTGAACAAAATATTTACAAAGGCATACATTCTGTCTACAACAGAGAAGACTAAATCTCTACATTAGTACAGAAGATACATGAGTCCTACAATGAACAAGATAAAAACAAGTTTTCTTTGAAAATATAGCACCAATTTAATTAGGGGGAACATGCAGAAAATAATTTTGTTGTTCAGAATTATGGGGTCTGTCTTAGGATTGGTTTTCTTCAAGGTCTTCATTGATAAAACAGACAGTGAGATCCAGTGCACCCTCAGCAAGTTTGCAGATAACACAAAACTGAGTGGTGCAGTTGATAGAACAGAAGGCAGAATGTCTCCCAGAGGGACCTAGATGAGCTTGAGAAGTGGCCCATGAGAACCTCATGAAGTTCAACAAGCACAAGTGCAACATCCTCCTCCTGGACTGGGGCAATCCCAGACACGAGTCCAGACTGGGAGACGTCATTGAATGCAGCCCTGCAGAGAAGCACTTTGGGGTTGTTGTGGATGAAAATCTGGGCATGAGCCAGCAATGTGAATACACAACCCAGAAGGCCAGTGGCACCCTGGGCTGCATCAAAAGGAGCGTGGCCAGCAGGTAGAGGAAGGTGATTCTGCTCCTCTACTCTGCTCTGGTGAGATCCACCCCCAGCTCAGCACAAGAAACATGTTGACTTCTCAGAGCAGGTCCAGAGGGTGCCACAAAGATGATCTGAGGAATGGAGCACCTCTCCTAGGAAGACAGGCTGAGAGAGTTATTCAGCCTGGGTTATTCAGACTGGAGAAGAGAAGACTTCAATGAGTCCTTACTGCAGCCTTTCAGTACTTAAAGGGGACTTATAATGAAAGCAGGCTACAATCTTTATAACTTCATTGTGGCCTTCCAGTACTCTAAGGTGGCTTATAAAAAGGAGGGAAAGGGACTTTTTGTATGGGCAGATAGTGTCAGGACAAAGGGCAATGGTTTTTAACTGAAAGAGGTTGGTTAAGCTTAGATGTTAGAAAGAAATTATTTACTCTGAGGGTGTTGAGGAACTGGCACAGGTTGCCCAGAAAAGTCATGGATGTCCCATCCCAGGAAGTGTTCAAGATGAAGTTGGATGGGACTTTGGTCAACCTGGTCTAGTGAAAGTTGCCCCTGTCCATGGCCAGGGAGTTGAAACTAGACAATCTTTAAGGTCCATTCCAGCCCTAATTACTCTATGGAATCATTCTATGATTCTATGATCTAGAACAACATTGTTTTCAGAAAAATACTCCTAGAAAAGAAAAAAAAA
The DNA here is from genome assembly GCA_035222235.1 of Margarornis squamiger. Taxonomy (NCBI): domain Eukaryota; kingdom Metazoa; phylum Chordata; class Aves; order Passeriformes; family Furnariidae; genus Margarornis; species Margarornis squamiger. The sequence goes on from JAWWTY010000123.1 coordinate 49,044,696, forward strand.
GAAAAAAAGGAACATTTATTTTTATCTCATTCTAAGACAGGGTTTAGATACGAAGAGAGATATCTGATTTGTTCCTGCAAGAAAAGAAGTTTCACATGCTGTGACAGATTCATTATCCTGCAGGGAAGGATTCTTTGTGATCCAGCCAGCACAGACAATTATTCAGTACAGAGCAGTTTTGTCAATGAGAAAGTCTATTCATGCCCCCACACCTCTCCGCTGCCCTTTTACCACATATAGTTTTGACACTTTGGAGAATATTTTATCTGTACTCTGCCAAACAGATGTCTCTCTGAGAACATAATAAACATAGATCACTCCATCAGTTCCATAGTGTCCAACATGACATTTTAATGATGTTGATCCTAAACTTTTTTGTTTTTTAAATATTATTTCTATAGTCCATTACATATTGCTGTTCTGACTTACACTTTTTGTATTCTTACACAACAGAATATGACTTGGTCCAATCTACAGATTTCTTGGATTTTAGCAAGGACTGTGGAAGTGACAGAAGATGCATTTACATTCACTATCATCAAAGCTAGAAAAAAAATTCTTTATTCTTTAGTTTCATTTGTAATATTGACTATATATATGAATATTACAGCTCTTTGATTATACCAGGAAAAAATAATGTAGATTGGAATGCAACTGAATCCTTTTTATTCAATTTTTATGTTTGTGGCATATTTATACTCCAATATCTATTTAGTCACTTTCTACGTAGTTGCTATATAATTGAAATAATTTTATTATAACATCTATTGAATTTCACCCATTTGATGAGTCTCTGAACATAAGAAACCCTGTGTACAGGCCAACACACGACTATAGGTGTGATATGGAAAACCCTGCCCTGACACTCTGGAAGGAGGGGCAGCAGGACAAATTTAGTATTTCCTCCAAACTAAACTCGGGAGGGTTTTCCAGCTACAACCCATATAACATACTGCTTTAGGTCAGCATTAAATCCTGTATTTACTTATTTGCAGAATCAGTGATCTCCTGGGCCTTAGATAGCCACAGTAACATGTAATATTTGTCAGTATTACCAAGGTGAAAAAGGTTTTGGAAGGGCATAGCTTATATGACTCTCAAGGAATTAAGTCCTGCTGATAGCAAAAGGCTTTTTATCTTCTTTTCAAATCCACTGGTAGACCTCTGTGTCACACAAATAGTAAATTCTCACCACAATAAGATGGTCATGTGAGGGAGTGTATTGGAGAGGGACTGCAGTAACCTGTTCAGTAACCCAATGAGTAACAAAACGAGCACATACTACAGAGTGATTGCTAAGTGCCGTACCTGATCTGAACCTGTGGTTCCTGGGCTTCTCTACAACTGTACTAACTCTTGCATTCTCCATTATTTATCCTCTGCTCTAAGAATAATTCATATGAAGCAGTTTTAATAATACGGTCTTGCTTCCCGTCTCCTAAGGCCAAGGAAAAACACTTCTCCATCACATTTTTTCTCTCTGTTTGCTAGATTTAGTATTATGTGTGCAGGTACCAGTAAAGGTAAGTATACTTATTACTATGCTTTATGCAAGCATTATTTAAAAAAAGATATTTAACAAATTGGGATATACAGAAATAGAATTAAATAGATGGGATACAATCTGGAGCCTTTTTTCACAGTTCTTTTCCCTACTGTGTAAGAAATAATAAGTGTAAGAACTGCAGTAAACAACTTTCTCAGTCCAGTTGTCTGTTTTTCTCATGTGTTTTTATTACTAGGTTGAGTTGCTGTTTCAGTTTCCTCACCAAAGTATGAGGGCAGAAGGTACACTCCTGAACTATTTGTGCACAGCCCTGATGCCCCCTCAGCACAACCTCTCACATCCTAAGTCACGACACTTGGATTTGTCAGAAACCTCAGGACTGTTCTTCATGATCCTGCCATAAAACACTGCCAAAGAAAGACCTCACAGAAGCCAACAGAACTTGAGAAGACATAGCAAATACATTGTCGTGGCTGAAAGGTAGCATAGCAGCTCTGGAGAAAGTACTTTTATTGAGAGCTAACGGCTGGGGAGGGGCACAGATAAGTCAGTACCCCAAGGAAGATTAAACTACAGTGACTCTTGCTTGAGAAAAGATGGACAAAAAATGAAATGCTTCAGGACTTTGTTTCACCTCCAGAAATTATGCCAATATAGAATACACCTGTATTTGTAATACTGTTTGCAGTTACTGTTTTTAACTTTTACATTTTGTGGTGTCTCAGACTACAGTTATTTCAGAAACATCAGGGAAACTACTTTGCAGTTGCAGATGAGGTCCTTAAAATTTAGCAAACAAAAAAGAAATAAAGGATCAGTTCTGGCTATGCATATGTACCTCTTGATGTGTCCATAAAGTTTTTGTTTGTTTTAGAGGTTGCCTAAAAATCTCTCCTAGAGAGTCTGCTCTCTGTAAAACTGTGATGTCTGGCTGGATAGCAGCTAATTGTGCATTTGCTCACTTCTGAGAATGGAAGAACTCTCTTTGAAGGATTCAGTTTCCTTTCCTATTTCATTCCCATCAGATGCTATATCAAGTTACTACCATTCATTCACAGGTTGGAAAATTCACTGGTTCTTCGTCAATTGTTTCATTTGCAACAGACATTTGATGACACTGGCAGACAGACAGGAGGTAAGTGTTCAGATCAGCCGGGAGGCAACACAAAATAAACCACAGTATAAGGTTTCTACAAGCTATGTCAAAATAACTTCTGAAGAATTAAGCAAGTCAGAAATTATTTTGAATGAAGGGATAGGAAGATTGCAATTAACTCCTTTTTTGGGTATCATGTGCTGTGCAAAGACAGATGAGACTAGTCTCAGTCTATACACATATTAAAGTTAAAACTCTCCTCAACAGGTTTAAAAGAACAGCTTCAGTTATTGTATCTGACAACATTTTAATGGGCAACTGCCTTGATTGTGCTGCTGAAAGACACCTAAAGGCAAAAGCACAAGGCAAAAACAAACGAACACTCCCTTTCCATTAGAAAGAAAAGCTTTACCCCTCTGCAGAATGAACACCTAAGTAACACCATGTTGCATACTCAGATGTGTGACAGAACAATTCCAGCATGTTCATTTCAGTTTGCATATTGCAACTATGTGTAATAATGCATAATTATGTAATAATGAAGGGAATAAGTAACCTACCAGTGTCATGAAGTCTCACACCCACTCTGGGTTATGACTCTGCCTGTGTTAAATAAAAAATTAGTAGACTGGCAATGAGCTTGCATTGTGGTTTGATTTCCAAATTATTGGAGTCCAAATGGTTATTTTAAAGTGTTATGGCTCTTCAATCCTCATAATTGAAAATAGCCTCCCTCAAGTTTCCTGTCATTTTGATGCAAAACTGAAACTGAGTACCTGTCTGCAATTGATAATTACCCTCCTAGTGACAACATCTTCCTGAACTCCAGTGTATCCTGCTGCAGCCTCCCACAGTTTTGAATAGTCTTGGTACTTTCAAAGCGAAAGGGTAAGAAAGACAGGTTCCTTCCACATCCTTGGGCTTTTTAACAAATCCACAGGGAAACCAGGGTTTCACAAACTGCCTTTCTCCGCCTGTATGAGACATAACCTTCAACAAATGTTATCATACTTCAAACTACTGGCCAAGGTGTCTGTTCAGTATAGGACACACAAAAATGATCTTTTCACCTTAACAGAGGCACTACAATCTGCCAACAGGGAAAATACACAAATGTTTCTGGTATGGGCCTCCAGGAAAAATGCATTCAGTTCTTGAGTCCACAGGAAATAGGAATAAAAGCTTGCCTATAACATGAAATGTGTCTTGAAACACCTTTAGTCTACAGAAAAAGCACAGTGCTGCTGGCTCACTACACTTGGCAGTTTCCAGGTTCACTTTTTCTCTGCTCAGTTGATGACAAAGGTATGTCATTCCTTCATTAAGCTTGTTTTGAATCAATATCCAAACAGGATAAGATGATTCTAAGGAGAAAAAAAGAAAAGAAAAAGAAAGAGAAAAAAAACCAACACCAAAACAAAACCAAAAAACCCCACACAAATAAACCAGAACAAAATAATGGTTCTCTTTCTTTTACTGAGTAATTTAGCTGTAATTTTTCTTTCATATGTACCTCTTAAATGTAACTGAGTAGTACCTGTTTCTCAGGAAGTGGGTGAAAGGTTGAACATAAAAAGAGAGTTCTCCCAGACATATTCCACAGAAATAGCAAATAACTAGATTTTTATTCAGTATCCAAATTGTATGCAAATCTTTCCACAAAAGATATTTGAAAATTAAGAACAACTAAGTTTGACTTGGAGATACTAATTCTAGTAAACACATGCACTTTGATTAGTTTTCAAATTCCTGAACAAGATGTTTTCCAAATTTCTTTAGAAGTTGTTTATACTCTGAGAGAGAAACTCAGTAACAGTAAAACCTTATTACAAATTATTTAATTATGCTTGGCTAAATTAGTGAATTAATGTATTATCTTGATTTAAGTAACTATTCTTTTGGGTCTTCTAGATCTTAAGACTGAAAAAAACAGCTGTGTTAGGTCAGACCAAAGGTCTGTCATGCAATATGTGCCTCCAAAGCACTTCCCTAGGGAACAGCACAAGAAGGACATGATAAAAGTTTCCTATACTGTTTTCAACAGTAAGTGACTCAGGGACTTGTCAAGACTGTATAATTGCATACATTTTTAATAGATTTTCCTCTATGAACTTCGTCACTTTTAATTTATACATCCTGCAGCAAGAAGCTCCACAACTTATTTACATGCTGTATCAAAAGCAACCTCCTTTTGTTTGTCTTGATCATCCTTCCTACTAATTTAATTAAATGACACTTCAAATGAAAAGCATACCTGCATACTTTATTATGGGTTTAATCAATGAACTTCTCTTCTAAAGAAGAGAATAAAATTTTATTGACTCAAAGGTGAGTGTGGTGATGAAAACGCTTCTTGTTTTCTTCAGATTACCATGCCTTTGAGGATCCTGCTGATTAAGTGGGGAGGAGTTCAGACCTTGTCCTCCTCACAAAGCACTGATTGACCCCAGTACCTGCAAAAACATTTTCCCACGGGACTTTACTTACTAATTCCCTGAGCAGCCTGAAGTCTGCTCTCCTCATGTCCAGAGTTGGGGTTTTGCTGGCACTTTTTGTCAACAGAGATTTTATACTCGATCACTTCATGGTCCCTGTGGCCAAGAATCACAGCCACCAATGTCCACTTTGCTCGCAAGATCCAGTCTGGTGAAAAGCAGCAGACAAGGAGGGCATCTTTTTGAATCAACTCCCTTAGGACCTGTTCCATAAAGTTGTCATCCAGGTTTTTTAGGAATTTTCTGACCTGGGATGTACCAGCTGTGTGATGATTCCAGTTCATTTCTGGCAAGTTGAATTGCCCCATAAGGGCAGTTGTCTTGGAGATGTCCCATAGTTTCTCAAAGAATAACTTGTTGGCATCATTGTCCTGGCTGGGAGGTCTATAGCAGACTCCGACTATGACATCTGCATTCTTTCTTTGCCCCTTGATTCTTACCCAAAGGCTCTCAACTGTGTCATTGCCAGCTGTGAGCTCCACACATTCTAGCCCTTAGTGCCACCCCTTTGCCTCTTTTGTCCTGCCTATCCCTCATGAAGAACCTGTAACCACCCAAAAGGGCACTCCAGCCACAGGTCTCTTCCCATCAGGCTTCACTTATGCCAGTGATGTCAAATCTCTGGGACTGGGCGAAAGTTTCGAGCTCCTCTTGTTTGTCCCTCATGCTGTCTGCATTGGGGAAATGCAGACAGAAACACTTCAGGTGTGGGACATTGTAGCCAACACCTCCTGAGGCAGATTGAGGGATCCTATGAGTGCTGGTTTTCTTCATGTTTTGACACACTGTCATATTGCGAGCCTGGTTTTGTCCTTTTCCCACTTCCAAGCTAGTTTAAAGCTCTATCAACGACCCCCACTAGCTCCTGTGCTAGAACACTTTTCCCCCTCTGACACAGGTGCATCACATCAGGTGTCAGTAGACCAGGAGTTGAGTAGATCATCCCATGGTCAAAAAACCCAACAATTTTCCAACTACACCAGCCTCAGAGCCATGTGTTGACCTGATGGATCTGCTTATTCCTACCAATATTATTCCTTGTTACCAGAACAATCAAGGAAATCTCTACCTGTGCTCCTGATTCCTCTACCAACCATCTCGGGGCACTGAAGTCTCTTTTGATTGCCCTCAGACTTCTTTTGTTATTTCATTGCTGCCAGCTTAAACAACCAATAGCAGATAGTTTTCAGAGGGCCTTACTAGACTGGAACAGCTGTGGAACAGTGTATGGTGGAGGGCATACTGCAAGGTATGGGGGCACTTTATGGACAATGTACAAAACAATCAGGAACAGAAAACTAAAGGGGGAAAGAGGAAGTCACAGCACAACAACATTTCTGGAAAATTGTCAATATTTTCATTAAATTTTTTCATAGATATTCCCCATCCTTTCATCTATAATTGTCAGCAAGTATGCTTTACTGTTTAACAAAGCTATATCCATGCAAAATAACTGTAGTAGAAGGTCATTTGTTCTAAAGGTTGAGAAACAAAGTGAAGAAATCTTCAGTTACCACACTGTAAACTGAAAGAGGTGACTAATACAGAATCAGTACAAGAGGGATATCAAACTCACAGCAGTTTCATCCGCTCCTGAAGGTATTTGAAAATATCTTATATTCTGATTCATGTAAGTATGTTTGTCAGAATGAAACAAGTTGAAGACCCAGCAGGGGGCAACAAAAATGATTAAGAGACTGGAGCATCTCTCTTATGAGGAAAGGCCGAGAGAGCTGGGCCTGTTCAGCCTCAAAAGAGATGACTGAGAGGGGACCTCATCAATATACAGAAGTATCTGAAGAGAGGGTACCAAGCGGATGGAACCAAGCTCTTCCTGGTGGTGCTAAGCAATAGAACAAGAGGCAATGGACAGAAACTGATGCCCAGGAAGTTCCAGATGAATTTGAGAAACTTTACTGTGCAAGTGATCGAGCACTGGAGCAGATTGCCCAGAGAGGTTGTAGAGTCTCCTTCACTAATATATTCAAAAAGCATCCAGATACAACCCTGTGCAATGGGCTCTAGGATGGTCCTGCTTGAGCAGGAAGGTTGAAGCAAATGACCCACTGTGGTGCCTCCCAACCTTACCCATTCTGTGATTCTGTGAACTTGAAGAATTCAAAGTACTTTACAGCATTCTGGTCTAAGCTCCATAAAACTGTTGCTGACAAATTTCATTCCTCCATCACAGTAAAAACTCAAAACAAATCCTTCATAAAAGTGTTGTGAATTTTAAAACTGAAATTATTCAGGATAATTTTTTTACTTGAGTCAATAAGCAAACCCTTGGCTATTAGAGAAAAGATTATATTGTACCCATTTTTTTATGTCGATTAAAAGTGACCGTGATGGTGCTCCACATCACCCCTTCTGATCACAGAATGGTGGTGAATTGCCTCTAACACAGCTCAACATCCTCATTAAGCATCGTCTACCTGCAACTTTCGTAATACATACCTATGTTGTTAGCTAACAGACATTGAAATTCTGTCCTATTGTAATTCCTTCACAAGGCAATATAAACAGGATACTTTGTTCAGTTAAGTGAAATTAATAACCAGTTATATTCAAATTGGAAAGCTTAGATTTGCAGCACTTGCCTCAGTTTACCTGATCCTGCAAAGGATACATTTGTGAGACCAGTAATTAGTGAAAGAAGGCTTGAAATACAATTACCAGTCCATTATAGAGCTGGTGTACAAGAAGAAAAGACTCTGAGAAACAGAGATGTACATAAACTGAAGTAGACAGCAGGGTGTCAGTAAAATGTGAAATGAATAGAAATGCTAGTTTGTGACTGGAAAGGCTATTCTCTGTACTGCCTAGTATAAAACCTTTTTTTTTCATTTTAAAAAATAGCACTAGGTAAAGCAGTTGGCTTCAAATAGAATACATTTTACAAAGTCATTATTCTCATGCAAAGTGGCATTTTTTTCTTTTCCTCATCTCCAATATTGCTGTAAGATATTGTGGTTTAGCATTTTTTTTGTCAGGTTTTTTTTCTGTATAAGGACTTACTTCCATTCAAAATACTCTGGCCCACTCCTTTTCATTCTTGTTACTGAAAAGAGAATAACAGCACATAATACACAGTCAATATTTTAAGAATATAATGTGATTTTAGCTGTTGGTATAACAACTTGCAACAAAAGGTGTTTGTAGACAGACACTATCAATTCATACAAAATAATCAGTTGCACATACAAAATAATCAGTTGCGCTGTATTGCTTCTCTTATATTTACTATGCTCTTTCATTTTAAAATTAATCTTCATTATTTTTCCTTCATTTTAGAGATATTTTAACCCATTTAATGCCCCTATTACAGATCATAATGTTGCAAAAGTTTCTTATTATATCTATAGAGCAAGTCTGAAACAGAACGAGCCTAATGTTAATCAAAAATAATAAACGTGTAATGGATCTACACAGAAATTTTGGGTTTATTTTTGTTGCAATATATTTCAAGGATGGAAATGTTGTTTGTCATTAATTTTGTCTTCCTGTATTTTACAAATATTTTGTTTACTACTTTGAAGGTAACATTGACGTTGTTCTCTAAAGGTGCACAGATCTTGTATGGGCCCAGAAGGTCCATCACTTAATGGATGCCTATCAATTAGGCAGTGATTCATACAGAACATAACAATAGTCAAGATAGATAAAAAACTCATGGGCTAGAAATATGTACATTCCCTGTGCTAAGCAATTAGTATCACCACCATTTGTGCAACTAACCTATTTATTCAATTTACTTAAATGATAAATATCATTCTGCTATTCATAACAAAAACACTCTGTTCTACTGCAGTTTTGCCTCCTTATTACAATTAGTAGATGATTAGGGAAAGAATATAACAATCACAAAATTTCTAAGTAACTCAAGGACACTTTTCATTTTATGAATAATAACTTAAGTAAATTGGTTAAATGAGAGACTATGCTGTCAAGGTTTTTCATATTACCCACTTCTCTGTTTACATGGCAGATGGTTCAAATTTGCGATTAGCATATTAGCGGAAAGCTAGAAAGAAAGAAATTCAAATAGCTGTGAATCCCCAGAAGGGAGCAATAACAGTTTTCAAGAGGGTTCTTTTTGAGAATTTATAAACTGAACTAAAAATTTATAATGCAAGCATCAATGCTATTTTCATCTGCAGTGAGGATTTTTATCCAATTCCAAGCACATCTAAGGGATCTTTAAAATACCAAGTAAAGCAGCATTTCTATAGGTGAAACCAGACTTATTATCTTTTCATTTAATTAAAACCATTTATTCTTAGTCTAACACAGTTTCTTTTTTTAGTTGTATGATCAAATTAAAAAAAATATCAGGAAAATCACATTAAACTCAGAATCTCTTATTTGAGAATATTTTAAAATATTTTCAAAATCAACACTGATATCTAACTATGCATCAGATCTTTTTCTTCTATGACCTTGTCTGTGTTCCTTGCAGTCCACAGGCACTGGAACACACACACTCTCCACTCAGAAACTGGCAACCGGTTACTCCCTAGTCAAAACCCTGATTGTTTGTACTTTATTGCATCAAAAGTGATTGAGATTTCAGTATACATGTAGCTTTATATTCCCAAACTCTTTTTACTATACTGTTCAGTGTCAGCCTTTTCCTTGGGGATTTTCCGTAGTTCATAGTCTTTATCCGTTATCAGGGTATATATTCATAACTGTTGTCCAACAGGACCTCTTCACCCATGACTAATTTTACAAACACTCAAGTCCTTTGGGCATTTTAAAGCAGAATATAATGCTTTTCTAGACAGTAATTGGAATGTGCTAGCAACTGCCTTAGTTCTTAACTAAAAATAAACAATTTATGTTTTTTATTAAAGAATGTGCTACTGAAGGAAGTGGGCTAAGATTCCAACCACAGTGCATGACTACTTTTCATGCTAAAAGTCAGTTGGACGGGGTTTTTTCCTCATTAATTATTTTCTTCTCTGGAATTAAGTACTTTGTGTAGAAAGTATTATTCTGCTACAGTTGGTTTACTCTAACAAATTTTGGGCAGAATCTTAATATTACAGTATATTCATTCATATTATGTCTACCAAAAATACATACTTATTTGTTGTTCACACAGCTCATCTCTTAAACATGTAACCCAATTCCCTATGAGAAATAGGTTGAAGCAGTGAAAATCAGAATGCAGAATATATAGAAAAATGCTCAGATAACACCAGCTTTGGATAGGTACCAGCAAATATTGTTCTCTGAGGCTGCTGGGTACCAGGAGACATTCAGGACATATAGTTCATGCAAGTGACTGCTAAGCTAGCATGACTGAGTGGCACCACTATGCAAAAATAACCATATAGTACTGTTGGTTACTAATACACAGGCATTGTAAGTTCTAGTTGTAACAATGGTTTCCTTACAGCCTTTGGAACATCCCAAGAAATTTGCTATAGTTTCTAAATCTTGTGTTTTGGCAGTTTTGCTACTGTAGATGACAATAATAGAGGGCACTTAGATGCCTTACATGAAGCCTCATGTGATTGGAGGTAGGATCTTCTTGGCTGAAAAACCATAATCCTAAAATTCAGTGACCTATCTAATCACCTGCCATTAGTAACTCTTGTTGATAGCTGGTTACCATCAAAATCTTATTAAAAAAAAAAAAAAAAAATCCGTAGAAGTTTGTAGTCCAAAAGAACGAGAAACTTTAGGAAGTTTAATAGTCTAACTGAAGAAAATATTTTAATGACAAGAATCTTATGTCTGAAAATATGCACTTATGTTACATCTTCATTTTCAATGACAGCTTTTTTTAAGTAGGTTTCCATCAGATCTCTACCACAGTCTTAAACTCAGAATGCCATAGATTTTTTTTTGGTGCCTACATCAATTTTCAGAAATACTAAAGTAACACAAGTAGTGAAGCTATAAAAGGAAATACTAGCTTGATTTTTTGGTAACTTCAGATAAAAACTTATTGTTGAGGAGTACTCTGAGACAGATAGAAAGAGAATCCTAATCAAATTCTAAAATAAAACATTCTGAGGAGTACTCAGAGATGGGATGAGAATCTCTCATCATAACTAGCAAAATTGTCTCATAAATCAGAAAGGGTGTAATAATAATAAAAAACCCTTTCTATAAAAAAAAAACAGAATTATTTTTTTAAGTGTTTCCGTGAAAAGAGTGTTAAGGGACTTATTGAGACAAAATGTATTCTGTAGGCAATTAGTACAGAAAAAGTAAATTGCTGTGATTAATAAATGCTAACCCATTGTCTTTTTTTATTCCTGTTTTCTGTTAATTTCATTTTAATATATATTTATTATAAATACTATATAACATCCTCACTTATATTTTAAATATGTTGTTGGGTTTTTTTTTTAAGTGAGTAGATCCATTGCTCCTCTGGCAAAAAAGAATGAAATCTGGAAGTCTGGGAAACAAGCCTGATCATTAGAAATATGTCATTGCCAAATGCCAACTGATTAATTTCAAAAAGAAACAAAATCTTCTATCAAGGCTCTCAACTCCCACCACAAAAAAATACAAGCACTGAGATAACACAGAATACCCCCAACCATTATGTATCCCAACAATGTAGAGTTTAATATATGTATGAGTCATTCTCAGAGAAATGTCATTCATATTTAGGAAATTGAATTGATTTTATCCTTGTCTAACATGTGACTAGGTAAGAGCTTTTAACAGACACTGCAGGACTCTATATTTTTGTGAGGTATTATTAAACTAGTAGATGAACACAGCAAAAGGAATTTCATCTTGACCTTGAGTACTAATAGCTATAGATAATTTACAAAGTAATTTTTCACAGCTTGTTTCTGGGCTAAAAAAAAAGAAAAAAGGGAGTTCTCTGAATAAAGAGGACTCTGCTAAAAAAAGACATCCATTATATGCCTAAAAAGAGCACCAACAACTGGAATATTTCCCTGATCATTTGGGAATCACAGACACTGCCTCAGTTGTACTAATACTAGTAAACAAGCTTACTTTTATGCTTCAGTTATTCTTGGGAAGAAAACAAAACTGGCATAAAATAACAGAAAATATAATATATATATATATTTTAAATGTTGGTATATATTTGTTATGTCACTACTATCCAGGTTCAATTAGTACAAGAAAGGCTTACAGAGATTATAGTGAAAGTATTACCTCCTCAAATTTTGCTTATTTAATTTAGATTGCAATACTGTGAGCTTTCTTCATGACTGATCATATAATTTATGTTCAAACTAGAGGTGTTTTAAGAGTCGAGCTCTTGAAGGTTCAACTTTCTTCAAGTCCTTTGGCCCTTCTTGGCCCTTCTCAGCCTTCTCCAATTCTCAGAGTTTTGAGGAGATTAATTAAAGATTGCATGCATTCTCTGCTTCCAATGGGCTCTTAGTTACTTGAGGACACTGTACAATTTCTCTAGGGGATGGTCATTGCCTTAGGGGTGGCTGTTTGAGCAGAGATGGCTGGATATATGTGAGATGCTGGATTATTATATTTATTATTGGCTCGGACCAAGTTAAGTGTGTGTGTCAGGGGGAAGGGACAGGTCAAATTTCACAAAGGTGAGGTGATGCCCTTTTCCATACCCCAGCCCCTTGGAGCCTCCTTGGGCAGTCCGGGAGCAGCTGTCAGTCATTGGACAGCAGGAGCACTGCCCCGCAGCACAGCCCCTGGAGCCCCTAACCCAGCCCAGAGCACTGCCCTACACCACACCCCCGGGAGCCTCTAACCCAGCCCCAGAATGGCTGGCACACTGGGAGCCCCACCTGAGGGGGATGGCCACAGGGGGCCAGAGTAGATAAAACCAGCACCACGTGGCCATCACGTGGTGACCCTCTCTATAGACATGTGGAAGCTGGACTAGCATGGGACTGAAGGTGGCAGCTATAATTCTCTCTTTTGCTCTTCTTTCTTTACTTTGTCTTCTCCTAATCTTCTTTCTTGATATTTTGGATAATTTGCAGCCACATGGGTTGGATTTTCCTAGGTTGTATGGGTTAGCATGTGCTAATTCAATGCTTTGTTGTGGTTGAGTGCTTAAGAGAGGTGCTGGAAAGAAAATGAAAACCAGAAAAATGAAGTGATGGAGTGGTGGACTGGAAGTTTTACTCTGAAAAACATTTTCTACTAATACTAAACATTTAAAAGAAAAAATAATTTTAACTACTTTTTCTCATTGTGCTTCTTCTCTGAGCTTGTTCTAGGAAATGAGCTTGTCAGGAATGCTTCCAGATCAGTTGAACTGAAACACATTTGTATGCAAAGCTTCATTCTACTAGTTATGCTCATCTGGCTTAGCTTACAATATGCCACCAAGTAAAACAGTATTTATTTGGAACCCACAAAAAAATGCATAAATAACAAAGACATATCGAACTAAGCATCATTTGTAGGAGTTATGGGCAAATGCTTGCAAAAAGCTTGGAAAAACTGACAAATGGGAAAACAGAAAAAAGCATCTCACTGAATGCATTACACAATTAATTATTCTCCCAGTTATTTCAGAGGCTGGTGTAAGCAAAGCAGTGATCACAAAAGAACACAGATCTAAATCAAGAGCTAACCACAAATGCTGTATCGTTGTGCCTGACCAGCTACAAGAACTTATTCAACAATTTTGCAATGCAAGTTACTGCTGACGGAATTAATGCTTTTATGCTGAGGTGTATTTTGATTAAAACTTTTTCATTGCTTACAGAGGCAGACAAAACTCCTTGAATGGGTGGTCTGTTACAGGTAAGTTAGGGATTATAACCATCATAGCAATGAAGTTGAACCCAGTCTGCCAGGTTCTAGCTGCTTATATATACACTCTTTGGAAAGAAGTAATTTTCAATAACTATGTTAGACACTTGGCAGTGGACTAATCACATATGTAGAGTCTGGCAATACTCAACATGTGGAAATGGTTGAGCTCAGGAAGGTTGGCAATGGCTACATCTGTGCTGTCTTCAATAGATTTGCTAGGTAATGGTTTATGATTTCCAGAGTAGTGCCTGTCCTACTTGCTTATCTGAGGATTTGGTCAAAACCTGAAGAACACCATCATATGATTAGAGTCTTTCTGTGATATGAAGGTTGAGCTCTCCTGCAGTAAGAACTAATCTTCTAATATAAACCAAATAACTTTTTGAACAACAAAGCAGATAAATGCTTTCTAGTGAAAAATACTACTGTGCTATATCATCTCTGCTTTTCCATCACTCTTAGCCTTTCTGTTTTCATTTCATCAGGAAAGATATCCTTTTGTATAAATTTCTCACTAGTAAACAGCTGACAACAGACTTACCATCTGACCCCCGAGTTTTCAGTAACAGTTGTTTCGGAAAAATGTCATTTAGTTTGTGACAAGGTTCTGAGTACATTTCTTGGCATTTTTGTCTTTAGAAATTTACAAAAAATGACATGTACTTCCCTATAAAAAGAACTTACACCAGGCTAGTTCTGATTTAATGCAAACAGTCATCCAAAAACTTAGAAACAAAAAAAAAAAAAACCAACACATCACAAGTCTTTGTGTTGGGGAGTTTAAGATTGCTGTTTCTGCTTTGTGAGCTGCAGACATTTCTGAGTCTTGCTACAGATCAAGTGTATGAATAATTTAAGATTAAAACACAACAGACTCCCTGAACTACACTCAGACATCAACAGTTATTCTGAGCCATGTTGACAACACCCACAGTTTGATGCTCTATTTAGTCAGCACGACTACTAGGTCACCCATGTAGGTGGTGGCTGAGTGGTTCAGACAAGGCATCATCTAGGACTGCCAAAAACTGACTGTTCATTGTTGATACCCGGACATGAACTCAGAACCAAGAGATTTCAAGGATAGCTTCAGAGAAAACAGACTTTACAGTAGTAGATCAAAAACTACTTCATGTAAAATTGTAAATGCATGACGCAAATAGTAAAGAATAACACATTACAAATAAGGCATAAATATATGAAACAAACACATCTTTTGTTTGTACCTGAAGAAAAGTGACCACAGGATAATTCTACATTAGAAATCTCTAACACATGAACAGCCCACTAAGGAAGAAGTCCAACCTTGCTTACCTTTTCCAGAAGCAAACAGTCAAGATTTCAAAATATCTGCAGATAGGAAACCTCCAAATGCACACCACTTCAGAAAAAGAAAAGGTTCCACATTAGACCAGAACTACTTATTTAGTACCTTACTGGTTGTTATAAATCTGTAATTCTGAAAAGGAAAACATACTGTGTTACCTGCAATCAAACTTGTTTTCATAGAATTGCCCCATGGAGGTCCCAGTTATCTTTCCCTTTTGGTGTTTTTCACTTTTGCATCTTCTTGTTTTCCTGTTTACTAGTTGTTTCTTTCTATTTCCTTAGCCTAAATGAATTCAAGATAAAACCCAGACAGATATGGTTTCCTTATATTCTTAGAAGTCTGTATCACTTTCAGCTCTTTCTACTTAGTTCTGCATTATCTTAAACATGGAGGTCAAAATCAAGGTAACAAACCAATCCACACTACAGAGCCGATGAAGAGCGCCTACTGCTACTCTGGGTATTCAATATCAGCACCTCCTCCAGCAGACTCTCTTTTAGACAGTGAACACTATTTTACTGCACAGTGAAGGAATTTAGGGCTTGACTCCTGTAATAAATCACAACTAATTATGCTAATACATAGGGCATGAAATTAGCTACTCATCTCATGCCTGTGACATCTATTAATCTATATGTTGGTTTATTACTCGCATTCTGATGTTTATGAAGGGAAGACAGCTTTTCTCTGCAGTAGTACTGAACAGCTGTTCCTTAAATCTCAAAGTCAAATCTTCCAAACTCCTTAATTAAAGGAGACTTTGGAGCCCCTGTGCAACTCCAGTGGGATCAGTAAATATTCCAGCCCAGGCAAGAGGTTTAATGGGTCAGTGTTTAAACAGCTCAAAATCAGACAGTATAGGTACTGTATAGGTTAAGTAATTGTGGCTCAAGACACAATAAACAACTCACTATCAACTTACAGTGAGCAACTCACTATTGCACTCAAACAAACCTCCATTTCTCAATGCTACCCTTCTCATGAGTATGTATTACAGTTGTAGGATTCACTTTTACATGTAACAAAAATTCCACAGTACTTATTGTCATCAAAAGCAACTGTAAAATGGCACCACCTCTGCCAAATATCTTTTTCACCATTTTTATCAAATTATATTCCTAGAATACATACTATAGAACAATTAGATACCAAATTTATAAGACACAATACAGCTGGTAGCATGTCAGTTATTAATGCATCTAAATTTTTCAGTAGCTACTGATGATTTGAATAACAAAAATTCACACTCATATAATGTCCTGGAAAATATTCAAGCTCCCTGAATGGACTGTAATAATGGTGGCAGTAAACCAGCCTACCCTGCACCTCCTGCAGCTGTGCCTTTGATTCCTCACTGTTTCGTGACAGCTAAAGTCTGCGAGAAGACAAGGGGCATGAGTAGAGAAATTTTACCAGTCAGACACACTCTGGGATGAAGATGCATGAGGAAAGGGGGGAAAAGCCTCCTGGTATGAGTCACTGTTAAGAAACCATGAAACCTTATCCGCATGCAACGTATAATCTACAACACAACAAACTTCAAATGTCTTTTGAGAAGGGGATATCATGATTAATCCCACACACTTTGAGTCAGCAAATGAATTTGCTTCTGCAAAGCATTTTAGCCTTTTTGTAGTTTAAAAGCTACTGAGATGCTGACTGCTCTGCTTGCACCTACAACGTCTGAGGATTATTTCAGGACAACAGTAGCAGAATATGGCTTCCAGGTGCAGCTGGGAAGAGGCCAGGGACTGCCCTGGGCTGGACACGGCTGGTTCCAGACAGCTCCTGCTGGCTCCAAAGGACCCACTGTAGGGCACAGCCAACTCCCTCAGCCAAGCTGGTGGCACCTCTGGGACGAACTGGGGTGGTCCATGGCACAGAAGATAATCTCTGCAGCCTGGGGAGAGATCACATTGGAGTAGAGGAAAATCATGAGGAAGGAGTGGAAGAAAGGAACCTCTGTGTCCTCTTGGCAATCCTAACAGCCCCTATCCATGTCAGTTGTTGCCTCACTGAAAGGAGTGCGACCTGTAGTGACAGTAATGGGCAGGGAGAGGAGTCTGGAGTGAATGAATAGAATTTCACGAGTTCTTTTACTCTTATTTTGCTCCTTTTGCTCCTATTTTCTCCCCTTCCCATTCCACCCCCCAAGGAGGAGGGTGAACAGCTGCGTATGAACTTGACTGCCATCTGGGACCACCCCATCGCCTTTGCTAATAACTGACGCTGCTTTTCCAAATCAGCTTTAGTTGGTCTAAAAGCAAGTTGCGATCAGATTTACTGCCCCACTGTGTATTTCTGCCCCTTTCTTTGGGCTAGGGCTAGGTGTCAGTGGGGTCTGAGAGGTGCAACTTTGGTTCATTTGGCATCAGCCATAGAGAAGATCTGATGAGCCTTCTGGAGGTGAGCAGGGAGGATGCAGTTTGACCAGTTTATGTGGGTTGAGGATGCTGTTGAAGGGTCCCAGCCACTCCTCTTACTTCCTGATTCATCTTGTGTTTTCTAATCAATATCTCAATGTTCTTATTAAATATGTAATCAATATTTAAAACTAACAATTCACCAAATTTGTTAAATATAAGGAAGGAATTTTTCTCTTTTAAAAAGCTTCAAACACATGGAAAATATGTTTTCTTATATTAAGAAATGCAGTTGAAATTCTAACTTTTTTAAAGAACAAATTAAATTTAAAATCTGAGATACTGTGCCACACAATTCTTTTTCCTGCAATTCCTGTGAATAACAAAAATTCATATAAAATGAAGATGCAAATATAGCTGAGAAAAACATTAATGATAAATATGTAATACACATTATCTACAGTTGTCCTCCCACTACTTCAAATAAATGTTACAGCTCTCTTTCTGGTTTCCCCTATTATTCCCTGATCAAAGTAATAGAGATTCTGCTCATTTTGTAATTTCTTTGATGATTTTCTGTAGCCTTAAGCTGTTCACCAGAGAAGATTGCAACATGCAGGCCCAAGTCACTAGAGACTTTAAGAACATGTCTAATTTTATGAATTATCATATCACAACAGAGGAAACTGCACACATGCTTAAAATTTCAAAAGCACTTTCCTTTTTTGTCTCACCCAAAATGTATCCAGAGAGGGTCACTAAAATGAATGTGGCTTGCTCATTATCTGTAAATTTCAGAAGCTTCCTATTTCTCTAGCAATTAAAAAAAGAAAAAAAAATAGAATTACAGTGTTTATGAAGAACTGGTGCTCCTCAAGGCATCTGTGCCATGTGTTAGTAGGAAAAAAAAAGAACTAAGGTCCCATTGCTTGGTATATGGTTATCTATTCCCTTTGATATTAGCCACCAGAAAATAGTCTAATATATTGCAGTAAAATCAATTTAACTATGTAAAATAAATTTTGCAGTTGATCCTGTGTACATTTTACATTTCTCCCTAGCCTTTGAGTTCCACTGAAGCATGAATGTTATTTTGCCTGTATAATTGAGAACTCTTATTCTAAAACAAAGTTCATTGAATTGGTACCCAAGTGTAAATGTAATTAGTAACACAACTATAAAGGGAAAACATCTGTGCATAGTGTAAAATGTTTATTGATGACCTTTACTACATTTTTAGTCTGTACATAATGTAATATGTACATAACTATAGATGAAGCACTTGACAAGGTTTTTCCCTGTGCTATTTTTGGACATTTCATTCCTATATCCTATCAAGACTAATTATAATACACCCAAAACACACAAAATTATATCTGTAAGGGCACCTGTCAGCCTTTTTTTTCTTTTCATTTGATAATTTAGCATGGAAGATTTACATGCCAAACAAGTTCTGGAATTATTGTAAATCTTCATAATACTTCATAACATGCTATATAATCTTCATAATATGTTACAGTTCAGTGTTACATGTTCATTATAGTGATCAATAAACTAAACCACAAAAACAGTACCTGATTTTCTCATGGACAAAAAACCAATCAGAGTAGTGGTCGTAACCTCCAGTTTTCTGTTCTTCAGTTCATGCTCCATCATAGATGACCTCATATATTCAAAGGTAATCTAAGACATCAGATGTATTGACTGGATGCACATTTCATTATTCAGATGATGATAAATTTAAGACACAGCTCTACTTTTACTTGAGTAGTAAGAGACAGACAGCATACCTCCATTCGATAGGGTTTTTTCTAGTTGTGACTCAGAAAGGAAACCTTTAAATTCTGGGAGTTCACTTGGTAGGACTTTTGGGGGTTTGTTTGAGTGTGTTCATTTGGTTGGAATTTTTTGCCTTTTAACTTTTAAGACAGTTGTGCTAAAGATGGTTCAAGAGGTGGGCCCATGCAAACCTCATGAGGTTCAGCAAGGCCAAGGGCACAGTCCTGCATGTCAGTCAGAGCAATCCCAAGAAGAAATGCAAGATAGGCAGAGAACAGATGGAGATCAGTCCTGAGGAGAAAGACTTGGGGGTGCTGGTGAATGACAGGCTGGCCACGAGCCAGCCATGTGCACTTGGAGCCCAGGAAGCCAAACATATCTTGGACTGCATCAAAAGCAGTGTGGCCAGGCCAGCAGGTCAAGAAGGGAGGGGATTCGCACCCTCTACCCCGTGGTGATGAGTACCCACCTGGAGTGTTGTGTCCAGCTCTGGGGTCTCCCAACATAAGAAGGACATGGGCTTGTTGAATTAACTCCAGAGGAGGGCCACAAAGATGATCAGAGGGCTGTAGCACCTCTGCTGTAAAGACAGGTTGAGAGAGCTGAGGTTGTTCAGCCTGAAGAAGAGAAGGCTCTGGGGAGCCCTTATTGTGGCCTTTCAGTATATGAAGGGGCCTTACATGAAAGATGGAAATAAACTTTGTAACGAGGTCATGTAGTGACAGAACAAGGGGTAAGGGCTTTACACTGTAAGAGGGTAGGTTTAGACTAGATGTTAGACAGAAATTCTTTGCAAGGAGGTTGGTGAGGCATAAGTTGCCCTGAGAAGCTGTGGATGCCACGTCCCTGCAAGTGTTCAAGGTCAGGTTGGATAGGGCCCTGAGCGGCATGGTCTAGTGCCCATGGCAGGGGGCTTGGAACTAGACGATCTTTGGGGTCCCTTCCAACTCGAACCATTCTATGATCCTGTGGAGGTCTGGCAGACCTTGAGGAACTACTTGTGATTTAAAAGTTGCTCAGAAATTACAATCTGGTACAAAAAACCTCTAAAACAAATACCTCCAAAATGTTAAAAGGCGGAGAATTTTTTAGGCAATGTAATACATTTGGCCACTTTATATTAAAAAACGGCCACAGTCTTTGACCTTCAAATGCAGAACCTGAAAGTCACTTTACTGATACTCTGAGGAGAACAACCAGCAAGAAACATCTTTCCTGTTTTATAATCTGACACAGGAGAGGCCAGCTCATATTGTATGAGTTCAGAAGCAGTTTGACATTCTTCTTGAGAAGTCACCAAACCAGAATGTACTGAGCTGATATTGGAAATTCCTGCACTGGTTCTAAAATTAAGTCTTGACACAGAGGATATTTTCTATGCACACCAAAGATTCTCACCTGGTTGCACTAGCCATGGCATTCTTGTCCAAATACAGATAAATTCAGTTATTACCATATTAGATATGTAGAAAATATGGTACACATTTTTTATGGATTCTTATTATTAGAAAGTCTTATCCCTGAGGCTGAAGATTTTTCAAGTTTACCAACTGTTTCACTCCTTTCTTTTTCAGAGTGGACTTGCACACAGATTTACTAGAAAGAAAACTAGAGATGATGTTCAGATACTGTGGTAAGGAACAAATCCAGTCATATCTGGAACAAAGTCCTATTTTACAGTAACTTTTTAAGAATATTGAAAAACAGAGCTTGTTTACAGAATGTGAGAAAAAGAACATTCTGTGATTAGGGCATTTCACCAGAGAGGTGGGACATCTATTCAGCTGTTCTAATTTAGATGAATCATGCAAAAGAGAACAGTTTCAATATGAAATAAGCAACATTTTAGAGAGAAAAAAAAATGAAATGCAAGCTAAAAAGGTTAGTCAACATGGAGAGAATTTAACTTAATTTTTGCTATAGTATAAGCCACAAAATTAGTTATTCCCTTATTCATAATTATATTCTTTACAAAGATGCTATTTCTTTGTCCCTTGCTGCTTAAGGATTATTGAGTTTAATGCCTTTAATAGTTCCTAGTGCCAGTTTCTCTCTAGCTTTTAATTTTTGAGAAACAACAAAAGAAAAAAATACACACATTAATTTAAAATAAGTTCATGTCTGTCCATGAGCTGCTTAATGAATAAATGCAAGATTTACAAGTCCATCATCATTAGAATTCTCCTTTGGTTATTCTCAGCATGCCCCTGATAAAAATGATATAACTGCTATACTCCACTGATCACAGAAAAATAGATATATAGCCCTGCACTGAAATGCTATCTATGCTTCTGTCACTTGTGCAAGGGATCATAATTACATGCTGCAGAAAATGAATTAATGGAATAAATGAAGTATGCAGATATCTGTCAGCCCTGACAAACAACTTTGCTGTTCAATTACCATAACTCCATCCTTTATTAAGGAACTGAGATTACTCATCACAGTTAAACGCTTTATTTATTTAAGATGCTCATTTATAAAACAGGCATAGAGAAGTATTAATTTATTTTCCTGAAGACTCTTAGTGACAGAAGTTGCTGTGGTTATGTACAGAAGACAGTTTGTACATGTTTTTAATACTCTGGGCCACATCTCTAATCTATACTGTTTTGTGAGCTGCCTCTTCACCCATTTACATGATGTGACATTCCCATGGCAACTACTGTAACTGCCAACATGGAAAAATACTAGTGGCATACTTAATGCATTTTAACTTAGCAGTAAGCAAATCATCCCTTTTGGGGGTGAAATGCAGACGGAGCAGGTGGAGCTTTCAGTGAGGAGTCACAGAACATACCAGAGTCTTCATGGAAGGAGCAGACAGAAGCACCCTGTGACTGCTCAAAGTCCCCAAACTCACTAGCAGGCTTTCTGAGTACTCTGCTGCAAAGCTTTGTAAAATGCCACTAGCAGATGGTTCCTAGAAGGAAGGACTTGAGGATAATTATAAGCTTGGTGTTGGTATTCACATGGGTTTTGGCCAGGGAATGCTGCTGTCTGAGAGCTGACAGGAGAGGGCTCTTACTCTGAAGGACTGAGTTTAAAAAAAAACAAACAAACAAAAAAAACACCAAAACAACAACAACAAAACAAAACAAACAAACAAACAAAACACAAAAACAAAAACAAGTGAAGTCTTAGTCCCTCTAGGAAAGACAAGGCAGACAAAAGGATATAAGACAAACATGACCTTCAGTAATTTAAGAATCAAAAGTTTAAGACTTCAGTGCAACCATGATAATTTTGTCTCATTCTTGGTGTCCATTTGCATATCTCAAGGGTTGTGTTTTGTGTTTCTCACTGTCAGTAGCAAATGCAGTGGAGGAGTCAAAAATCAAAATAAAACAAAACTGCATATTAGGTGATTTAAAATAAATCTATACTGAGGTTTCAAAATACATATCTCAGCAGGGGAGAATTATTTCTACCCATATTAGAAATCAATTTAGTAGAATAAATTTAAAATAATGTATAAGTAGAATTCAAGAATGTAAGACTATTATGGGGGGGTGGGGGGGAAAGGAAAATACAGCCAACTCTTTACTACCAGAACAGTTCTCAAAGACCACCACTTCAGAAATGGACTGGACCATTCCTATTTATCTTTATCCTCTGTTGCCATCTGGTGGCCATTTAAGTAAAAAGTCTGTTAATAGTAAACATTGAGATGCCTGAGCTACAGCATCTGAAAAGTCAGGACCTGTAGGAAAAGGTAGATGAAACAGCCAATCTTAGAGCAGAGTGTTTTCAGGCACACTCAGAATTGTTTGTAAGTAAATATCATTTAACAAATCACAGAAGAGTGGAGAATGACAGACCAGCAAGGGAAAGAATCATTCCTTCTGTGTGAAAGTTACGTGTATACAATAAGATATTTGTGGTATTTCCTCACCCGAGGTAATGGAGAGACAAAGAACAAACTGAGGCAGCTCCAAAGGCATGTTCTATTTTAAAATTGGATGACCGAAGTAAATGGGATTAATCAGCATTTGGCTGTGCCTCACTCTGTCCATTGCCTACAAAACAATCCTCTCGTCAGCTGACATTTAGATAATGTCACTTAGGGAGTTCAGTCCCACCCTGAGTGGCAAGCCAAAACATCAGACCTTTATGGCATATCTGTATGATCACAAAACTGCCATTCATTTAGTAGTACACAAATACCAGGAAAGAGGAGACTGCTCAGAATACAAAATTATTAGTAATATTTTAAGCTGTTAAAAGCATAACATTTTTTAGCACGTGTCCAACTTCAGATAGAAAAATTTCTATCATGCTTTCAAAGGAAGGACAGTCCAAAACACATGTTCAGTTAAATCAAGGCATCAGGACTAGTACTACCATCAGACATGAGGTCTCAGAACTTTCTTAATGGAAGACAGAAAAGGCTGCTTTTCTCCAGACTGCATTTGCAGAAAGGGATTCTGCTGTGCTCTGCCATATTTATATTCATGATCACTGCTACAAGAGAAAGAAGGGTGGCCAATTGTCACAGTTGCCCATATTTTTGGTTTAGTCTCATTGCTTTGACACTATGAAAAGTGGATGAGATCTTTAGAATAATTGATTCTCCCTGCCAAAGGAGGATGCTGACCACTCAAAAGTATAGTGGAAATACCTATACATTTCCAGTTGTCAACTAAATTTTCTCCTCAAATCAGATCCTTGCCTTCTTTGCATATGTCTGCAAACATATGTTTCAGAGACAGTAATGATCAAAGGAAGAACAGCTAAAAGTACTCTTCCTGAGAGATATTTCTACACTTGGAGTGGATAGACTTAGTCTGGGCAAAATTATTTTGATAGAGAAAACCATCTGATGCTCCTGTAAATAATGAGTTGAGAGTTCATTCAGCTTCTCTAACCCCAGATCCAGCAACAAAAATAATTAACCAAAAAGGGGGAAAATGAGGCTAAATGGTAGAGAAAGAGATTAGTACTTTATGACTGTAAGAGAAAGAGAAAACTGGATGATTCTTGCAGAAAAAAAAGAGATCTGTGACATCTTCGGGTCAGGAAACCGGGCCAAAGCTTGATTGGCTTAGACAACACGCCATTATCCACCATTCATGATGGTGGCAGCAGAGGATGAAAAACACAACTGAACTGCATAAAACCAACGCAGTAATGAGTGTTCTGTTCACATCCCCAACCATGCCAGAAAACCATCAGATTTAGTTTCATTGAGATTCACTGATGAGAATACACTGAGTGACAGATAACATAACTGGAGCATTGACAGGTCACAAGTCACTACAAGCTTGGATGAGATGCTAAGGCTGATAGGAGAGGATCTCCTAGCTGAGTATGGTTAATCTGGATTCAGATTAATAATAAACAGAACAGGAAGATTGCTTTCATGATTTACTGGCATTCTACATAGGGATGCACAAGAATCTTGTTTTTGTAGGAAATAGGAAATGTGTCCTACACAGTCTTGGATAGAAATTTGCTTGATTTTCTTTACTCTTGAATTTTGTTGCTAGCGGTGTATAGGTGCTCATTTTTCTTCTCCCCTGTGCTAAGTGCTAATCTGCTCTCTGGTTCCTACTTTTGCCTATTCTTTCCCTGTGAGTTTTTTTTCATGTTCAATCTGGAATAGCATCATCTCTTTATCAAGGAGCTTCCCTTTCTTTCTCTTGCTGTGTAGGAGCAACTATCCTAATATCTACCATTTAGAGAAACAAAGATTTTTCTTGGAGTTCCTCCAGAGTGACGAAGAGTTTTCTCAGTCATGTTCTGAAAAGAAAACATTCAGTCTTTATGACCTTCTCTTCAACACTCTACTTCTAGTCAAAGTTCTTTCAAGTGAATCCTGATAAAGAACAATCTGCCTGCATAAGTGATACCTATTTGGATTCGGCTGAATGGCCATTGTACAACACATCATCTGAAAAACTCTGAAGTAACTTGGAGTGGCTGTGAAGGCTGATGTGGGAAAAAAAAATTATCAGACTAAGAAGTAAGAAAGCTTTTCCTTTGGACACCACTAGTTTAGGTTACTTTCTGAAGCCTGTGAAAATATGCGACTTCTTAGGGATCACACACAATAAAGGATAGTTTTCTAACCTTGTTAGTGCAGAAACTCAAATTTTAAACCTAGAAGTAAAATGTTTTCTTCTTCTGTGTGAGATACCCATAATTTAAAATTTTTTAGTTATTAAAACTTGATTCTATTTTAACACTTTCATATAATATATCACATTATGTTGTGAATCTTGATTTAGGATCCTGCTGACTATGCCAGTTTGTCACAAATGAGTGAATTAGATAGCTCAAAGAATCATCATCAAAGGTACTAGCAAAAGTAGAATTTTGTGGTATCTTATGACAATGAAATGTCTCAGCAGGTTAGCTGAATTTATATAACACTGCCACAGATAATTTCTTCCTAGGAGCTTGTCATTTTAACACAAAGCAAGGACTCTGCAGGCACAAAATCAGCATATAAAGGATTTTTTTAAAGTAGCATAATTCTTCATTTATAGATATATATATATAGATATATAGATATATATACACACACACATATATGTCTCAAAAGCAAAAAATAGTATGAAAAAAATTGCATCAAAGAAAAAGACTCCTTGTAAAGCTTGGCCAAACCTCCCTTTCCAATTTGGCTTTAATTTGTATAGTTGCCTTAAAATTGTGTTCATTGAAAATGCATAGTTTAACATGCAGGTAATAGGTCTATGCAACCATTTTCTGCAATAAAATCTTTGTTTTTCTGATGTCACACAATTAATTTGTACAGCTTGCTTTATGGATAGTCACCATGACATCTGAGTGTCTCCTAGTCATTACATTGTTTGGATGCACAACTACAATGTAAGGAAATACTATTTTTCAGGTTTTAGAGATGATGACAGAAGCATAGAGTAGTTACCAGTTATCAAATCCTTTTTTTTGTCAATACCCATCCTGTTAAGTGTACTGATTTTTCTGCTAACAATACCAAATACCAAAGGGTATACTTTGAATGGAAATTACAACTTAAATAACAAAGCAGTCATTCAAATATACATACAAGAAAAATCATTCTCATTAGACCATGAAGAGAGATTGGAAGATTGAGTTAAGATTCAGATTACTGATGGCTTAATGCTAATATAATATTTTCCCTCATATGTATTCAGTTTAGGTGTAAGTATGCTATTAAAGCTGCAGGGCACTCTACAGTTACTAAAAAGAGACTAAGTAGGCCAAAGGAGAATTTGTAAATGTTTTTCAGCTAATACATAAAAGTTTTGATATAAGTCTAGAAGAATAAAAGCACTAGGATCTATCTCAGTACAGATGTCACTGATACAAGCACTTTACAAAAACACTGTTAAGGCGTTCAAATAATTATGAAAAATATAAAAGGTAACAGCACAGAGTAAAAAAATCACCTTTTTAATCTTCTACTGATCTGATCTATGTCCGTTGAAAGGCAAGAAAAGAATAGACTCTAAGGACCAGACACAAAATGGAACTGCAGTTGGGAATTTAAAATTAGTCTTGCATGGACTTTGCAACCTTAGTACTCAGCTGCTGTCTGCCCCTAAGAGTCTGTTTCTTCTCTGAGCATTTCTGCCCTTTTATCTTCTAGTTCTCCAGGATTATTTCAGTTGCACTTCAGTCTTCATAATGCTGAGTAGTTTTATGATTACCAAGACAAGATATCCTTCTTCTTATTATCAGCAGAGGAATCCTTCTGACTGTCAATCTCAGTACAAACTTGCCCTACAAATGTCTTCATGAAGGACAGCAGCCAGGAAGGCTGGCACCTCTTTTCATTGGTGAGGCGCTGGAACAGGTTGCCCAAAAAACTGGTGGATGCCCCATTCCTGGAAGTGTTCAGGGCCAGGTCGGATAGGGTTCTGAGCGACTTGTTCTGGTGAAGTGTCCTGCTCATGGCAGTGGGTTTGGAAGCAGGTGATCTTTAATGTCACTTCCAACCCTAAACATTATAAAATTCTATGATTCTGTGATGTTCTTTTTAAACATGCCTCAGTCTTTAGAGTATGGGATAGAAGAAAGTTCTCTCTATTGCCTGGAAGTAGTGACAGGTGGGTGGGTTCCTAAATAGTCATGTGGCAATTTGAGAGGCTGGAGTCCACTTCAAGGGACTACTGACTGTAACAATACTCAATCTTGTTGGGGATAAGTCTGTATTTGAAGACTAGATCTCAAACACTGTTTTATCAAGTGATTTGAATTTACTCTTAATAGTGACATTGCAAAGCACTTCCAAGCAAGCCATACTTCACAAATGTTTCTCTGGTACATTGTATTTTACAAAGACTGTAGAAGCAAAAAAGTGCTCCTAGTAGACACCCTTACTGGGAAGGAAGGAACAGGCCTGACAGATGTCTCTGCTCCTACATCATCCTATTACGCATACAATATAATCTTTGTTGTAAGTCAACAGCTGTTGAGGAGAAGTCCTTTTTTATGTTTTTGAGGAAAGAAAAGCACTTGCCTTCTCTCCAGAATTAATGGCAACAGACTAAAGTATTATGTATTGACTAGTAAATAATTCAATTCTATTCCAACATCAGTTGCTGAGCAATCTGCAATTTCTCTGGAGCCTCTCAGAGAAAAGGGGTCTTCTCAGCTGGAATGAGTGCAGCAGGCAACTGTCTCATATTGATCTGTATTGTCTCAATATCTAACTAAGCATCACACGGTGCTATTTTTTGTTCCTCATTCTTTGAGACTGTTGCTGTAAAACCACTTGTTAAACATAATTAGTGCCAACAGTGCATTCAGATGGAAGACAGTTAACTTAAAGAGGTCTATGGTCTCCCTTGTAAGATGTGTTTAATAAATGGAAAGGAGGCACCTGGAGATCATCTTGCCCTAATTTCATTAAATTCAGTCATGGGACATATGGGGTAATACAGAGGACATAGGATCAGAATGGGATATACAGGACTTGAATATGTAGACACATGGCAAAATTATAGATATTTCACTGAAAAAATGCCATGAGAGGTAAGGAAGTCTCAAAGCATGGTGATAGCTCCACTGCATGTCTGTAGCCTAAATAAGATATAAACTTTTTCCTGCAATAAAACTCCAATTTTTCTGCTTTC
The DNA here is from genome assembly GCA_035222235.1 of Margarornis squamiger. Taxonomy (NCBI): domain Eukaryota; kingdom Metazoa; phylum Chordata; class Aves; order Passeriformes; family Furnariidae; genus Margarornis; species Margarornis squamiger. The sequence continues at coordinate 49,073,100 of JAWWTY010000123.1, forward strand.
AAAATCCCCATGTAAAGTCTAAGTAGGCTGCATACAGCAGTTTTGACTTTAAAAGAAGATTCTGATGGTTTTTTTTTCATTTGTTAGCTCTCCCAGTAATGCTTGGTTAAACAGGAATGAATAAAACAAAGCAGAAAATAACAATTTCATTTCAAAGGATATACACTGTATCAGAATGTGATGTGACACAATGCTGTGTTCCAGTGGATGGACTAGCTGGAACATACTTTGCCTTGGGAGTTTCTAAAGTGAACAAAGAACACAGGTGTTTTCATCTGAAAAGAATTCATCCACGTGTTAAGTAATGCCTTCAAAGAAAAGCAGACAGCTCTCCTGAGTGGCAAACATCTGTAGAGGGGCGTCAGTCCCCACCTTATTTTTTTTTTTTTTTTTTTTGGACAAAGTAACATATACTTTATTCCACAGTTTATTTAAAGAGGGATGTTAAGTTCCTACAAAGGTCCTATGCAAGGACAGTCAGCTATGTTACACACAAATTACAGGTCTTATGTGCTTCCAAATCAGATTGCTTTAGCACCATGTAAAGACTGTCTTCAGTTTTGACCTGTTAGTACATTGCTCCCTCCATCATACACAGACTCTTTTAACAGGCCAGTCCTTTGGTTCAGTTGGTACTGGTGAACCCAAGCTATTCGGAGAATCTACCTTTCTGAGCACTTCATAATTAATTTCTCTAGCTTGAGGATGATGTGGCAGCAAATATTAGAAATGCAAGACGTCCATAAAACATCGTGAAGGGAGATGTGCAAAAAAATGTTGAGTCACTGGCAAAACCAGAAGAAATGGAAAAACTGCAGAAACAGATGTTTGCCTGTGGTTTCATCATACTCCCGAGTGCACTCCTGGAGTTCTCTTGAGTATCTTTGTCTCCTAGTAATTAATATGGCTAAACATTCACTCATCATAGTGTTTAGTAAACAAGTATTGGCACCTTCTCTAACACTTGTTCTTCTTCTAGGAAATTTTTCATGTGTCAGTAGATAAACAGGAGGCTGTACTAGAGACCTCCTGTGGTCAATTCCAAGCTGAATTATCCCATGATCCTATGAATTTAGTCATGGTCAAAGACAAACTGATGGCTTGTTCACAGGTTTTTAGATCTAGTTTGTTTGCCATTGCTACAACACTTACAGTACTGAATAATAAACACATTCACACAGCCAAGTTTTCAGAAGGCATCTGTCATAAGCACTCATCTACCCAATATTTTAAAATTCCACTTTCCACTGATGTCTGCAATAGCATACATATAATTGCAGAAAAATCTGACCGATCATTTGGTTTCTTCAATGCAAAATCTTGTGGAAATATTGGCACTTTGCCTTCTGAAGTATCAACCCCATAAGGACAAGTCTATTTACATCAAAATCAATGCTGTTCTTGTGACATGCTTTACCACACATTCAGCTGTGATATGTCAGTGTCACAATTCTACCAAATTTTTTTATTTGCTATCTGACTCAAACTGTAGGATTATTTGTCTTTATTTTATTCAATAAAATACACATCTTATTTGAAATAATCTTTGAAGATAAAATTTTGTTCTGATTTCATTAAAATGAGTGAACATGAGCATCCATGAATATGTTCATTTATAAGACAATTTATTGTGACTTGCATCTGCTCTGTCTGTTACATAGATACACTGAAGCTTTAGAGAACCACCAGAACTATGCATATCCACACAAAATATCTGAAGTAATAGGAGACTCTGGACTGGAAGGTCCCTGGCTTAAAGCTGTGTTCTGAATGAAAAAACAGATCAAAACACAAATCAGTTGTTGCTGGTCAAACATAAACATAAATACTTCAAACTCAAGAGAGTCAATATGCCTCCAACTGAAAGGCACCAAAATCTGAGTATAGAAATCAATAACACTTTAGGCTCAGACTTCTTAGTTTTATCTCATGATTTCTGCTTTTAAAGCTACACATCTTCCAAATAACAAGGTGGTGAGATCACAATCACACAAGGTGAAGAGCTGGCTGTGCATGCACAAACAAAACAGCATGAAAAATCTAGGTTGCCTAAGAGTCTGCACCAGGTTAATTATAAAAGGAAAAGCAGTGGGTCCCCTCACTCTCTTTTTTTCCTCTCTTTCACTCTTCTATGTGTTGCAGACTGCCCCATGCAGCAGGACCAACACAGGATATAAGAACTGCTGGTACTCTTTGTTTTCTTCCCTTGCTTTGCCTGGGCAAAGCACAGTTATCATATTCTACTCCATGCTCCTCACTGAAGGGTGAAGAGCTTGTGTGTTGTGGCTTGTGAGTCAGCACCTTTGAGAAGTGCTGTATTGTGCCTTGTTAGTCAGCATCTTTTGAGCAGTTTGCTGTGGGAGTTGAGAACTTACTAAAATGCACTGTACAAAATTAAGGGCTTGTTAGCCTCCACTCTTGTGGAAGTGTGTTGTAAGTATTTAAGTGTTTGAAAGCCAACATGTTTTGAATGTAAACAGTAGGCTGTTTACCAGAGTTATGGTAATTATATAATAAAAATGTGTCTGGTGTCTTTGGACTCCTGCCTAAGGAGAATTTATAATGAACATCACACCCCTACCCATGGGTTGTGACAAATGCTTCTCCACTTCTGAAAGCAAACTATGCTTAAGATGACTGGCTACCAGATGCAACCATTGTCATTTTTGAGTTCCAAATCCAAATGACATTACTACCTTGTGGCCAAGAAACTAATACTTGAACCACAAGAAAAGACTACCCATTTTATATCATGACAAAACACATTATTTTTCTGCCCACACTGAGTTTCCATGTAAAACCTTTGGTTAAGAAAGTACATTATATGAAGCATATCACATAATCGTGATAAATGATAGGGCCATTTCACCAATGGAACATGAAGATGGAGGCTATAATTAAAGGGTAGTGTGTTTTGGATAAGGCCTCTAACAAGATGTAAGTAAAGAGTTATATTCTTGAGTTATTGGGTGATTATAATATACCAGATCCATTTTAAAATTGAGGAAGTAATCATCTATACTATATAATTTTCTTTTTTAAACAAAAAAAATTATGAAAACCATGAATTTCATATGTGGGAAGCTAGAAGTTTATCCAATAGAATCTAAATTATTTCTTTGTTTATTTCTAGACAGAGGGACATAAGGCATACCCCCAGGTAAGGTTGTCTTCTGTAGTGGAACTACTTCAAGTGAATGTCAACTGTCTGTGCATTTTGCTTTCTGCCAGAGCCATTTAATTTTTGCAGGCTAGTAGTGCATTATACAAGAAGTCCAGATCTTTAAACTAATGCCATTATTTTGTTCCTACTCTGACAACCCATCCTTTAATCAACCAAAACGTCACTGGCTGATATTTTGAAAGCAAAAAGAAAGACACATGCAAAACCAAAATAAAACCCATGTTCTCAAAGCCCTTCTCCTTCAATGCCTTGCCCAGTTTGAAATGATGTGCAGTCACCAGAGAGAACAGCAATGGTGGGGGTTGTGGGAACATAGATAGCAGAATAATTAGCTAAATACACACATATCTATATATATAACAAAAAGTCCAGAGGTAAAAGAAGATAGTAAGAGGAAATGCATGGCTACCTCCAAAGCTGAAGTTCTGGTTAAGAGTGGGGGATAGTAGAATAAGTCAAATGCTTGGTAAAAGTAGGTGGCAAGCCTGTACCAGCCTCTCTTGAAGACAAGTAAAATAACAGAATAACAGCGTAAAGCAAAGACTGGATTACTTTGAAGAAATGGTAAACACACTAGTACAACCAGAAGTTAACACCAGGCATTACAATATTGTTATTACAGGCAAAAAAGTGCAAGACAATAACAATGTCCAAACCCAAAAAACCTGAGGCTCAACCCTAACCAAAATAGCGATAGCACATGATTACAGAACAACTCAGAAAATCAAAAGGCTTTCCAGCAAAATAAAGACACTGGGAAAAGAACTAACAGAATAATACCTACATTACCAAAAAAAAATTGATCAATTTTTGTGCAATATAGTCTCTCATAATATAAAGAAAGCACTTGAAGTAAAAATAAACTGGATTTCAAGCAAGAAAACCATATCATAACTAATGTTTCAACATAGTCATCAAGCTAAAAAGTCTTTCCCTTCTCTTACTGAGCATTGCTGACAACACAAGGGGCTGACAAATACATCAAAGTAGAAAATTTCACCTCACATGTTCATGAGAACTGAGCTGCTATGCAGAAATAAACCAAGAAATTTTATAACACTAGAGGAAAGACGGGATTAAAAAGTAGTATAAGTCCAGAGTTACTGTTACCTGAAGCACTGCACAAAAAGGCAGAAAAATTTAAAAGCTATGCAATGAGGAGGGTGCAGTGTACTAAATAATAGCACAATTTGGAGAAGCTACAGATTATGAATCTCCATTTTAAATGCTGTCCCCTGTTTAACAGATGGATGTGCATAATAGAAACGTCTTCCTTTTTCAGAAGTCAGCATGAAGTTAACTAGAATCTTCTAACTTCTTTGTAACCAGAGTCTACTGTTCCTCCCAGCTCACCATTCCTGGATTTTCATGTAGTCTCACTACTGTAACGTTGACACAGTATGGCCCAGGCATCAAGTCCACCCGTATTTGCCTTGGTGCATGTGAAAGGAAATACCTGATGACTATAAAAGCAATTAAAATGAATGCTTTTGTGCAAGCCTAGTCTTACTGGGATCCACTGACTGTGTATTAAAGGAAGAGACAGAAATATGAGAGAAACATTAAGTGCTAATTTGTTTGGTAGCCACAGCAACACAGAATCAGTTTCCAATTTAAGAATCCATCTCTTCAGGACCAAAAAACCTATCATAAATATGAAAAATAGATCAGGAGAAAAAAAAAGAAAATTGTAATAACTTATTTATATTCAATATTAAAAATTATGGAATACTCATTATGGATTTATATATAATACTTCAAGTAATCTTTGGTTCGGTTTTGTTTGTTTTGAAATAACGTTTTATATCTATAATTACCAATAATTACTCTGCTAACCTATCAATAAATTCTGCAGAAAATAAAAATAAATACTTTCTTTAAAAGAAACATGCCAAACTTAATCAGGGAGGAAATTTATTTTATTTTTGTAAGAATTCATTATTGATATGGTTACTAGTTTTCTTTCTCTCTTTTTTTTTTTTTTAAAGAATTCTATCCTACAACTAACCTTCTTTATGTCAATTCCATGAATGTTAACAACTTGAAGGGAAATTTGCTTTCACTCAATGTAACAAATACATTACAGAGCAATTGTATTGCAGAAACTGTTAATCCTTATAATCAGGCTCACTATTTTAATAAAGTGAAAACTCTGTTCTCATCTTTTTCTTTGTCTTTCCTATCTCTAGACTAAGATCAGCTTCTTGAAACATTTCCAGACTGCTGCTTCAGGCAGTGAAATCTCTCATCCCTGCCTACCACAGTTTTTTTCTTTCAAGTACAAGGCAGGACTGTTTATAAGCAGGTGATTTATAATCTGCCCATACATATCACCGTGTTAATTATTCTTTGAAGTATGTCATGTCTAGTGAATGTTTGGTTCACTTCAGCTAAATGTCTTTGTCCCTTTCCAAAAGACACAGTCTCCTTAAGTGGCTTACTTAAGATCAAAGTAACATGTAAACCCACACACACCTCCCTATTCTCAAGGCACAGTTGTATTTTTTCTGTTAAATGTTTCAAAAATAAAGAATAAAATGCCCGCAAATGGCACTTTGAGAAAAACATGCCTTCAAAGACGGTGTTAAATTTGTCCTCTGCTTTTCTACAGAAATGTGGAAAAATATTTTTCATTAAACCATCTCTCAAAATATTAATTTGTAGAGTTGTTCCTTTTTCTTTATTTTAAAAATTTGTGTTCGTAAGTATATGTTGTCTTTACCTATATAATCAACAAATCAGACTCAGACTGCTGGTTCTACTCCTGTTGTGAGCTTTCCACTGTGACAAACAGTGAGACTATCTGGGTCCCTTTTTAGATCTGCAACTGAAGTTAAAGGAATGTTCCTTGAGGTAAGAGTTAGAAATGCTCTTTCAACTCAGTCCTGTATTCCACCTGAGAGTTATCCTTTCCTGATTTTAGCTTGAGTTTGGGTTGTTTGTTACTTTGTTGTTTTTATTTATTCTATGCCCATCTCTGCCCTGTTCATTGTTTCCCTTATAATTTTTAAGTTCTAAAATGATACATCAAGAGCTTGTATGGATTGCGTTCTCCTCTCCCAAACTACAACCCAATCTGACTGTCAAATAACCAGACAAATCAGACAGTTCTTTTGGGATCTCACAAAGGCTGATGTTAGGTTACTAGTTATCCTCACTGCAACATCCACCAGACTGAGATCAGACAGTTCTCTCCTGTCTAGTTGATTCAGAAAAACTTATTTATAAAGCAGGCTTTCCACCTAAACTTGAGATTTCTAGAGACTCTTGTTAATTTTCAGGCCAGTGTTTTGTTTTGTTGTTTTTTTGTTTCGTTTGGTTTGGTTTGGGGTTTTTTGGAGTTTTTTTGGGGGGTTTTTTGTTTTGTTTGTTTTGGGTTTGGTTTCGGTTTTGGTTTTTTGGGGTTTTTTTGGTTTTTTGGTTTTTTTTTTATTTTCTGAAAGCTGTCTCAGTGAGCAGGGTATTTTATTCTCTGTAGGTTTTGGAGCAGTGTGCATTTTGGACACACAGCTTTTTCAGTCTGTGCAGATGGAACCAATGCTTCAGATGTTTGTGTTTATAAATAAAACTGAACAAAGAAACAATAATACCCTTTTGGAACAGGACTTATTAGCATTTTGATGGCTTCTTTATCCTGGGAATAGCCTTTTGCTTTTGGCTTCTTCCTTCTATTCTCCATCCTGAATCTGTCATCTTCTCCAATAATTAGAATTTATACTGAGCAGACAAGGCTTAGGTTGTCAAGGCAAAAAAAAAAAAAAAAAAAAGAGTAAAAATTAATTATACCATGTTCTCCCTGTGGATAAGAATAGCATATATTTGCTTTATATATCATGTTTTTAATATGTAAATTACCAGGAACATCAGATTGTGAAGAGTGCACTAAAAGCTCTAAAATTTCAGTTTTTCTAAAGCCATAAGTAATTTCCTATAGGAATAACACTAATGGGGGGATGGGGGGAAGGGAGCAAAATCCACTTGGCTACATGAAATAAAAATTAATAGCAATTATTTATGACAGTAGTTAGACTTGTAAATGAGTAAAAAGCAGCATACACCAAGCCATCACCATGACAGGACTGCAATCAAATAAATAATAAATACTCTTGGATTCTTGATTCCAAGTATGTGATATATGGCTCTAAAAGCAATACTGAATCTAAGACATTAGTGGAGTCAATGCAATAATACTCTAATAATATTTCCATTATTATATAAATTAATGATGATAATATGAAGTGACTCGTTATTGTTCAGTATCTTTAGAAGTAGTGGCCAATGTTAAGTATTTTTCTGCTCATTATTCTATTTTATTCAGTCCAGTAAAAAATATTTTAAGGGATACATTCAAACTTTCATATGTCCTCCTTTAATAATGAAAATATACTTATTTTAATGTTCAACATAGGTTAGCAGGTGTTAGAGGCAGAGTAACTAGGGCAAAATCAAGTGCTTTCAATCAAAGGTGAGGAATTCCAAGACCACATCTAGAAAAGGTGCAATCCTAGAAAGAACAATACTAAAACTCAAATTTTTATTGTTGCAGCTTTTAAGGTTCCAAATGCAGTTACTCTGACACAACAGATAGAAAACCTCTGAGTTCTTCCCTTGTAGTATACTCCATATGATTTTCAGTAACAGATGGCACTTTGCTGAAAATTGAAATAGCTGAAGAAGTGGAAAAGGAGCATAATTGACATTACTTTGAAGCCCTGCTCTCACACTTTGCTTCTGAATTTACTGGTTCCTCAGACCCTCAGGTCTGGCGAGCAGAGTGAAATAGATTTCTACAAAATACTTAAAAAAACCAAACAAATATATTCTAGGAATTGGAACTCTGAGTTTCTAATCTCAGTGCTACTATTTATCTCCTCTATGACTCCAGGCAAGCAGGTTCATCTTACAGAGCTCTGAGGAGTAGGAAAAGCAGAAGGAAGATGGTGAAATACTGATTTTTACTTCCTTACTTGTTCTTCTTAATGAAGTTATTGATTGACTTGGTTCAATGCTTGAAAGCTGTGCTGTATCACACATAGTATTTTTCTCCCAACAGAAGACAGTGATTATGCTTAACTTTTTTTTTATCCTTTCTTCTGTTAATTAACACAGCATTATTTTTCTTTTTCACATCCATCATATCTATTATCACTTTGCTAAGGCAAATACTCAGATGGAATTGCTTAGCAATTAGGTCCCTAAAACATATAAAAATATAACTCAAAAAAATACTCAAAACTCCAGAAATAATTAGCTATGAAATGTCATCTAACAGAGACATTTACAACAAATTTTGATGGCACATTTAGTTACCTGATTTCAATATTTTCACACACACAAAAAAACCAAACCTGCATTATTTTATGCTAGGATCTGAAAATATTTTGTCTAGAAATTCCTATAACTCTAGTTCTAAGTCCTTCTCAGCTGATTCTTTTGACTTGGAAAGCATGCATGGCAGCTGCACAGACACATGCCATGTAAAATATATATCTGTGACTCTGTTTTTTTTCCAGTTCTTGGTCTGTCTGTCACTGCAAAAAACAGCTCACCAGGGAGGACTTGTACAACTTTCAAGTACAGTCTTTATCTTCTGAGGAAAAACATATGTCAACAGACACTGTGAAAAACATATATGAACTATGACAATTCATTAAAAAATTCCAAAAAACAGCATTCAGCAAACAAGTTCCATGCTATGAAAAGGACAAGAGAAAACAGAAGAGTTAAGTGCCTGCTCCTCCTCTTCCCCTCACAAGGAAGTTGTAACTGCAATGAGGTCTCCTCTCAGTCTTCTCCAGGCTGAACAGACCAAGTGCCCTCAGCCACTGCTCATATGACTTCCCCTCAAGGCCCTTCACCATCTTCCTTGCCTTCCTTTGGACACTCTCTAACAGCTTAATATCTTTCTTATATTGCAGTGCCCAAAACTGCACACAATATTCAAGGTGAGGCTGCCCCAGTGCAGAGCAGAGTGGGACAATCCCCTCCCTTGACCGGCTGGCGATGCTTTGCCTGATGCCCCCCAGGACAGGGTTGGCCCTCCTGGCTGCCAGGGCACTGCTGACTCAGATTCAACTTGCTGTCAACCAGGACCCCCAGGGCCCTTTCCATGGCACTACTGTCCAGCATCTCATTCCCCGCTCTGTGCATGCATCCAGGATTACCCCATTCCAGGTGTAGAATGCAACATTTCCCATTGTTGTCAAGGTCTCTCTGCAGGGCCTCCCTGTCTTCGAGGGAGTCAACATCTTCTCCCAGTTTTGTGTCATCTCCAAATTTGCTTAGTATCCCTTCCAGTCCTGCACTGAAATCATTTATGAAGATGTTGTAGAGCACAGGGCCTAAGATGGAACCCTGGAGAACTCCACTAGTGACAGGTCACTAGTCTGATGTCACCCCATTCCCTGTTACCCTCTGTGCTCAACCTATGAGCCCTGCTGGCATTGCATCTCAATTCTTCTACCCCTTCCTTCTCTGTTATTCTTTGATTCTAAGGAGTCTCTCCTCTAGCATTTTTCTACAGTTCAACATTTTCATAATCTCTGAAAGGAGTCATTGGTGCCTTATTCTGAGAAAAATCTTAATAGTGCTAAGAGACGGAACTCTTCTTTTGAAAAATTATTTCCTAGTCAAAGGCAGTCAGCTGAGTCCAGCAAAATGAAAAATTAATGAGAAAGCTGCCTTGGTGGATCTCCTATACAAAGTTAAGCCATTATCACAGAGAGAAGAAAAAACATGAGAAGACACTACTGAAATATCCATCACTAGTCATTGGTTTTCCCCACAGGGCAGGACATAGGAATGTAAATATTTTGCTGAATTTGGGACAGTTCTGGACATCAGAACTCTTAAATGAAAGGCAATAAAATAAGAATTCATTGATTTTAAGACCACAGTTCTGGTTTTGTCAAACATCACCTAACAAAATCTGCAGAAAATTTATTTGTTTTTTTTTGTGCAGGAGGTACAACTGAGTACAACACCCAAGGTGGTAAGTTGTGAAATTTGTCATCCTGTTTTCACAAAGTGCAATTTATGCATTTTCCACTTTTATCTCAGGGAATATTAAAGCTCTTGAAAAAGCCATGGGTCTATTCACACAGTCTGTTGAAGATGTAGGAAAGCTTAGTGTAAAAGTGTCTCAAAGGACTATGCTTTAAGGTAGCAGGTGTTCTGAGTATTAAACTTATTATGTCATTTCTATTTGAATTAGACTAAAACATGGTGAAGTGCAGATGCTACAGGTATTTTCTGAATGTTGAATTGAAATGTGCTGAGAAATTTAAGGAGCTGAGCCATGTTAAATTCAGACTGAAATCAGAATTAGACTGAATGGCTGAAAATTCATATTTATTTTTTATTATTAAAGCTTTACTGTATGTTGGATGGTTACTTAAGCAGATTTCCTTCTGCATTTTTAGATTGCATAAAGTTGATATTAGGTATCACAAGATGTTACAGGTCATATTTGAGTAATTACTTACACTAGAATCTTCCCACACTGAGAAATGTGTTTCATATTTTCTTATTTATCTTATCCCATCCCACACAAGTTCTTGTTATTGTAACAAGAAAAAAAAGAAATATGATTAAAGCAGTCAACCAGAAAGGTTCAGCAGACATAAATGGAAGATGTTTTTTCCCAGTACTGCAGGGGGAGAAAAGACACCTTGCTGCTCAGCTTTTAAGCCACTAAGCCAGATCTTGGTGAACTGATGATACAGACAATGGGGCAGTCACTGAACAACAAAAATTATGTTTCATATAATTAATGCATTTTTCTGCCTATCAAAAAGCAAGTTCCTTATCTCTTTGGTAAATAATTGTTTTTTAACTGGGGTATTAGATCAGATTTTTAAAACATTTTTTCAATTTGTAGTTATAAATCAATGTGAAATGAAACAAAAAAGACAGATGATTAAATAGAATTGAGTTGTCACATTTACTGCTTTGGAAATATGAATATCATCTGTCACTATAAAAAACTGTTATGAAAATATGTCCTCTCATCAGACTGTATGCTCTGAATAAACACAAAGAATTTAAAGTTTAAGAAAAAAGACCTTGCATGATCAAAAATTATCTTTTATTGGTAAGAAGTTCATAATGAAGTAAAGTAGGAACACCCATTAAATAGTCTCTGCCACTAAAGATAAGCAGGATTTAAATCTGTGATTTTCACTGAAGGATAGATTTCTGCCAATACAGACAATAAAATTCCATCAATCTATCCCACGATACTATTGCTCCTTGCAAACTAGTTATGCTTACAAATGTGCTTTATATTTTCTAAGCATTTGCAATTGTGTTTACCAGGGATTTGATTCTATGGGCTTTCTGTGCACTAAATTCTTACATACAGAAGGGTTTTAAACTTAGCGTCTTAGAGAAATGAACATACTTTGAATATTGATGGAAACCAGCAAATAGTTTGCCATGAATCATTTTGTTTCTCTTATGAATGGCTACATGAATTACTTTGTTAATTTCCATATTATTTATTCTCTTCAATTTTCTCAGCTAAGAAAACAACAGCCAAGTATGAAGACAATTATTCTGAATGCAAAAGCATCCTCAAACCGCATAAAGAATGGGTTTAAATAATATGCCAGAGCCCAGCACCATACATTTGGATGACATGCAGCAATAATTTTTTTCTATACAGGAATTTCAAGATAGGAAGGAGCAGAGATACTAAGGAGTACTCAGTTCTGGCTTAATCCTATTCCCATGGAGATTGATGTAAGCTTTCAGTTATATTCAAACACTTCAAGTCAGTACTTTGAATATCTACCTATAGTGCCTGGTGAGATGGAAGCAAGGAGGACTAGTATCTTCTTTTCAACATATTTATATACTGAAGTGAATAACCATCTACTGATATGGGTTTCTATATTCAATATATTGTATAATCTTTTCAGAAGAATAAACTTCAGTGGTAGTAGGTATTTGCTTATATTTTAATTGTTGCCTAAGAACATATTGCTGAAGCTGAACTGTCAACAGGAAAACATGAAGAATTCCCATAAATCGTTTCAAATCCAAAGAACAGATGGTACTGAGAAGCAGCACCACAGCCTGCTGTTCCCTGAGGTTTCAGGAAGGCCCTGCAGCCCTCCATGGAAAGCAATTTTATTTTGCTCACTTCATCCATTAGGCATAAGTGATTTAAAAAATTAGCAAAAATGTCATTTCAACTCCTGAAGAGAATCTAAATACTGACTGCAAAATCATACTTCTTATTTTCTATCCTGTTTCTATGCTTTTGATTAAGATACACATCCTATGGATATTTAGGATGTGTAATGAATGTCTTAACAGAATTTTCTGAAAATTAATTTTTAAAAATCCCTACTTTCTTGCATTGTTTTACACACTTAAATCTTTAGTATAAGATAACTTGATCCTAGCCAAATTTATTTTTAGCTATAGGAAATTTCAAGGACTTCAGCTGTCACTCTAGCCATAGTCAAAAGAGAGAAATTGAATGAAACATTTGGCTCTTGACCCTAGAATAAAGTAAGGATTGCTTTAGAAGTTGTTAAACATTTACTTATTTGCATATTTAGTCCACTACCAAATGATTGTGTTTGCTTCAGACTAAAACTGAATAGGTGAATCAGATACTGCTTCTTGCCATCTCTCTGACAGAGGGTGCCGTCCTCTGGCAGGACCAAATCAGCATCTCCTAGTGCCTTGTTTATGTGTTCATGGGTTATTTAGACAGATGAAAGGTAATTTCTCTAGGATTTGGAGTTTATTCATACCTACATTCTTTATTCATACCTATATTATCAAACCATTTTCTATAGTCCAAGAGTCTCATTCAGCTTAACAAATTCTAGTTATGTACTGTGTAGCTCACCTACAAGAGCTAAACATAATTTTGTGGTTGGTTTCAACAGGCATAAAGAACTTTAGTGTCCTTTACAAACCTGAGAAAACTCTGCTTTTAGAAGTATGTCCACCAATCCTTAAGGGGTACTTAAAGGGCTATAGAGCACATAAGCAGTAAACCTGTTATATATCCAGTTCTCTGTAATTTGAACTAGTTTTGCCTATAAATGAAAAGAAATACTATACCTTAATTCAAAGCAATCATTGGCATGTTCTCCATGCTGATGTTTTCCATATAGGACTCAGCTGCAAAAATCAATATTTAAGTGTCCTAGTTCAGCAGGTGGGACCAGTTATCGCTGTGTGGGGGTGATCAAAGCTACGTATTCTACTCCCCTCTATTCATTTCCCAAGAACAATGGACCACTTGCAGCAGCTGTCCAGGGAGTCACTAGCACCTTCACACCCAGCCTGAGGAGGTGTGGCTGCTAATGGGCCATCAAC
>JAWWTY010000123.1:49086724-49358585 GCA_035222235.1 Margarornis squamiger
TGTATTTATTGTAATATCTTTCATTAAATTGTGAGTCTGACTTATAATCTCTCTTGTGGAGGATCCATTTCTCCTGCTGGTTTACCTTTAAACCAGCACATTAAGAAACAAATCAGAATCATCTTGTTCAAAGTAAAATGGAAAATGATCTAATGGTTCATACAGTTTAACAAGATCAAGTGCAATTTGCTGCACCTCGGTCAGGGAACCCCCTGTATCAACACAGGCAGGGGATGAACAGGTTGAGAGCAGCTCTGCTGGGAAGGACTTGGGTGTGCTGGTGACAAGAATCTGGACACTTGCAGCCCAGAAAACCAGTTGTATACTGGGCTGTATCAAAAGCAGTGTGGCCAGCAGGGCGAGGGAGATGACTCTGGCCTGACTCTGCTCTGGTAAGATCCCACCTGCAGTGCTACATCCAGCTCTGGGGTCCCCAGCACAGGAAGGACATGGACCTGTTGGAGAGATTCCAGAGGAGGGCCACCAGGTTGATTAGAGAGACAGTGTGAAATATAGGAAAAACTCAGAAGGGGGATTCTGTCCCTGATTATCTGAAGTTTGCATTTCTTTCATAAGCAGTGTCATCTCTTTTGCTGAAATGAAGTGGTCGTTCTTGGGTTTGAAAAATATAAAACCCAGGGGAGTGGTTAACTTAAACTTCAGAAGTTAGTGGTTGAATGAGAATGCATTTTTCAGGTGGGTTTCCTTTAATTACTCACAGCTGGCACAGAGATTAGCACCACACATCTCTATACAGATTAGCTAACCCCTTATAACGTGCCTTTCTACATGTATGTGAAGGGAAAATGAAATTACCATCCACATCTATATAAGAGTAATTGTACCCTTGGGCACAAGATCTGATACAAGAAACTTAAAATTTATTTCATATATTTTTCATGAGTTTGAGAATTTTTAAGATTCTGTCAATTATATCAAAAACTTGAGAAAAATTCTTTCCTAATCCTGCCTTTCAGTGTGATTATTTCAGCAATATTGCTAACAGTTCAGTAACTAAGGAAGGAAACATTTATAGCAATTTGCAGTACAGCCCTTACAGATGAGGGACTAGTAAAGCTATCTCTTTCTGTCATTTCTGTGCTGAGTCTTTAGTTTCATTCAACATTTTCCATGAAATAGGTTTTAGAAATCAGCTGTAATTTCCCTGGTGTACTATATCAGCTACCAGACAGAACTGCAGAGAACTGGTCGGGCGAAAGTAAATGAAAATTAAGAGAGTCCGAGAACCCAGCTGGAATATATCTATTATTTCTCTTGCACAACAGAATTTGTTCCATGTTACTTTTTAATATATTTCTGGGACACCATTTTTTTTTCTGTAATATCAGAGAGAATACTGCAGACTTTGTCCAAGAACTTAAGTTAAAAAAAAAAAAAGCACCTTTTAAAAAGCGCCTTTTACATTACTCTTTTATGGAACATGAACAGAATGTACAGATCACAATAGCCAAAAATAGCACATCCTCCTGAAGAAATATGTAACTTTAATCCTACACATGTCACTTTCTAACCAGAGAGAAAATCTTCATGAAAGAACACCAGATTGTTCCAACTGATCTCTCCTCAGAGAGCTGCACTGGAAGGAAAAACCCCAAACAAAAACCCCCAAATTTATTTAACAGCAACACCCTCAATAGCAAGAAAACTCGCCTGCACTAAGGAAGAGCAACAAGAAACAGAGTCTGATCATCATAAAATTACATGAGTACAAAAGAGTGGGAAAGTTATTTTAAAAGGAGCTGTTACTTTTCAGATATTGGCTCTTTAGTTTTCACTGGGAAGAGAGAAAACTTCTCCTACTGCTAGGAGGCAAAGGAAATGAAGGGCATATTGGAAAGTCTTGAACAACAGCCAAAGTAAAAACTGTTACTTTGCTACTATAAAGTTGAAATTCAGTGCATATAGCAATCATTTTATAATGTCTAGCTGACAGCCCGCCTTAGCCTTAATTTCAAGATTTGGAACACTGTAAGCAATAGATCAAACCGGGTATATGCTTGTGATAGGAACAGGGGACATGCACTTTGCAGCTGACATTTTCTTCTTGACTGCAGTCTCCAAGCCACTGACTTACACACTCTGGTGAAATGACTTGACTTAGTGCAGAAGACACAACTTCCAGAATACAGTACTCTTGTTAAGGTGTTAAATATTGGTAGCTGTGCTGTACAGACAGTCTTCAAAACAGAAACAATGGATAATCACCTGAAGCATTTACAATGAAAAATCAACTCATAAGATGACTCAGAATTTCATCTCACTGTGGCTCAGTTTTGTTTCTTTTGCTTTTCATATTGTGTTTTGAGGTCTAGTGAGTTTAAAAGACATGCACTCCAAACAAAATACCTTATCTAATAGGTGCTTATTTTAAAGATAGTCAGGTCACTGGACATCTATGAAGACATTTCTTTGATACTGCTGGAGTTCACTGTAGCTTATCTGTTGATTGGGTAAAAAAGTCTGAAGGTATGTGTGGGAGGATTGTACAAATCTGTCACTAGTACTTTATGACTTAAATAGCCCATATAAACTCAGTAGGCTCTGAACAATAATATAAAAGAAGAGGAATTCTACAGCAGTTTTTTCAATATTTTATTACTATTTCTCTGCATTGCTAAGTCCAGTACCACTAAGGAAATAGAGGGCTATTTCTTCATTTCTATTAGGGAATTTGTGGTTCTTCTCTACAAGTATTTTCTGGCTCTTAAAGAACAGTATTAATTCAAGTGCCCACTTGCCTTCTTCCTCTAGACCAGAAGGGCTCTAGGGTTAACAGTAGTCATGTATTCCAGAGGTGATAGACTCAAATCCAGTAAACTTGGTTCTTGTTATTTCCATCAGTCACCTCTGTGAGGAAATACATTTATTTCACAAATATATGAATATCCCATAAAACAAAATGCAACTGATCAAACAATTTTTTGCAGGCATCAAAAGATGAAATTCAATGAAGATTTACAAAATACAGCCCTAATTCTAATCTGTGGGCAATATCTTTATCTGAGAGAGTTTCACTGTGCCTGCAGAAGACAGATAAACAGTACTCTGGGTTGGATACACTTATTAATTCTTGCAGATATTTATCTGAGTTATCATAAAGCAGCACAAACTCTTCAGCCTAATGCAGTTTTCTATGGGGAGACATCACTGTGTTTTTTGACAAAAAGTATTTGGAATGAAGGAGCATTGTGACACAGAAGGGGAATAATGCTGAGGCATAAATAAATGCAGAAGATGAATGAGAAAGAAAATTGTAGGGGGAGGAAGGTGATGAAGCTATAAATATAAAATTAAGGTGAGGTAAAGCAAAGACTTAATTTTTCATGGTGGGATTTAGAAGGAAGAAAAATGCTGTCAGTTTGGAATTAAGAGGAGGTTTAATTTGACAGCTCAATTCTCAGATAAAAGACAATCACCACTGTAAAGCACAATATTGGTTCAATGCACAAATTACTAAGGAGGGAGGTACAGGTGGGAAGTAGTTTCTGAGGATTTTTTTTTAACAAATCAGATGAGGAGCTTGAAGTTTTCAAAACCAGTAATTTATTTTACTTGTCACTGATTTACATCTTTGGTTGAGTTTGACGTGTTGGAGGACATGTTTTCAGAAGATTGCTAATACACAAAAGCAAATACAAGAGACTGCACTTTAAGATGGATTTTCCTCCCACTGTTTTGCCAGCTGGTAGTGAATTTGCTTATTGTAAAGTGTTTGCTAGTTTCTTCCACATCTTTCCCATTATGAATACAAGTTCCTGACTGCTAGCAACATAACTGCAAGATGACATGCACAGGACAAAATCCAGAATGAGTCCCTAGGTACCCTCTGCGTTGCAGAATGTAACTCATATAAGTAACACACAATTAATTAGCCTGTTTGTTTGACTCCATTTTAAGAAAAAGAAAACACAGAAAATTTGCAGCATTTCAGGAGCGTGGCATAAGGCAAAGGACATGAGCTCCCTGCCAGGATCCAGATTTAAGTTTGTATATGGCTGCAATGCTCTGCGGTGAGAGGAGTTTTTATGTTTCTAAAATAAATGGAGTGAGCATTGCATCCAAGGATGTTAGCTGTTGTGTGCTGTCCCCTGAAAGGGAATGCTTGCCTCTCATACCTGTATGCCTATCCTCTTCCCAGGCTGATGAAGTGATATCTCATAAAGGCCAAGGCACCAAGGTCACATCTCTGTTAGTTTTTTAGAATTGTCAGAGAGACAAAGATACCTTTAGCACATACTTATCTAAAATTAATTAGAAACAAAGCAGCCGAGAGTGCAAATATGGTATCAATCTGTAATAAAGATGAGCAAAGTCTAGACCATTCTCACTTAGTTTGACATCAGTACTGGTGAAAATAACAGAACAAATGATAAGGGAATTAATCTGGAAACACAAGGCAGACAACTGCTAAATAAACAGCAACAGCATGGGCCTGCAAAGAGCAGACTGTACCTCATAATCCTGAATGGCTTTTTTGTTCACACCCTGGAAAGGCGGACAAAGCAGAGGTGATAACAACCAGTCAGTAGATAAATGGAATAAACTTCAGAAATATGTAATATAGGCAAATTGAAATAGACCAGCAGATTACCAGCATGTAAAAATTCATGGAGGTATGCAGAGAAAGAAGCAATTTCACCTGCACAGACAGCTTTTCAGGCACAAGTGGTATGACCTTGCTGTCAGTGTCACTGTGAAGAGCTCAGTAGCCCCACAGTTAACTTCAAAAAACCCAGCCCCCAAACTAAAGAATATTGAACATATCCTGCTGCTACACACGATGGCTATATACAACCTTTCTTGTCATTGTTCATAAATCTACACCCAAACTCAGGTGAATTTCCATCTCGATATAATAGATTTTTTACAATGAGAACAATTAGTCACTACAATAACTTCCTCAGGGATGTTGTGGAGTCTCCATCAATGGAGATTTTCAAGAAGCAACTGGACAGAGTGCTAGATAATCTCATCTAGGCTCCCTTCCCCATGGAAGCTTGGAACAGATGATTTTTTGAGGTATTTTCCAACCTGTGTTGCTGCTTAATTTTAAGATCTTCTCACTCACATGCTTTTAATTAAATTTGACTTTAATTGAAGTGCCTCTAGCATAGGGAATAGTGTTTTCTGCTTAAAATTTTAATTATTCCCCAATTGTTCCTGACATTTCAAAGTCTATTAGAAGAGCAACTTGGAACAGACACCAACTGACTATATTTGGCTTCAACACCTGCCTTGTTATTAATTTCTCTCTCAGTCTGATTATACAGCATTATAGCTTGGAGAAAATAATCCAGATACTCCCTATTCAAATACAGTTGTCATCTATTTGAGAAGTCATTTTTTTCAGAGGACTATTGATAATGACTTCTGCTGGCTGTGCACTCCAGCACCTGAGAGCAGACGAGCCTCAAAAGAAGAGCAGGACTCACTTCCAATAACTGACCAGTTGCTTTGGCCAACACATCAGAACACCCCACCAACTCCCATCATTCTCTCCTTTCCCCTCGTTCCTCATTCACTCCAGAGCTGGGATAGAGGATTGCCTTACAGCAAGGACAGGAACAGGCTGCCACTGCACTGAACACCATAACCCCCGGCAAGGCTTGGGGGTTCATGCAGCTGCAGCAGTGCCCAGTGGTGGTGGGAGTTTCATAGCTTCCCAACTCTGCTGAGTGCTGCCACTGCCTGGAACTGGGGCAAGAGGTTTTCTTCAGTCCCAACATGAGGATAAGGGTTATATTTTTTGAGTGCAGGCACATCTGTGGTGAAGATGCCACATTGATTGGGAGTGAGTTCAGTGTTAGCTTTACATCTTACTTATCCAAGTACAAAAATTACTAATGGTTGCGTGAGATTTACTGAGCTTTGTCGAGTTACCTTTTCTTCCTGCTTACCTAGAGTGTTCTCCAATAGATTTGTCTGCTACTATCTCTACCTAATGCCCCTTTCTAGTTACTGGTAGAGGGTTGGCCTGTTTTAAGGGGAGGTAAGTGAGCTCTTATAGCTATCAAACTCCATTGTCTCCAAAATAAATGTTTAGACAGCATAACATAGTCTGATCAGAGCCTTTCAGTTTCTGTGTGCAGATAAACAAGATACCATAATGGTTATCATGTGAAATGTGGCTTTTATCTTATACATGGGTGCAGTAGAAACATCAGAAACCAGAGAGCCTTGTAATTTACCAAAAGTTTGGGTAAACAATGAAAAAGAAAAAAAGAAAAAACACTGTAAATATCACTTCTCCTTTACAGCTAGACTTTCTCTTCCAGTTTCCTTAGCTGCACAGGCACCATCGTGGCTGAGAAGGGTATCTGCTCAGCTGCATTAATGATAATATCTTCTGAGTGCATGAGGAATGCTTGAGTAATTCTGCACTGAGGACAGTATAACAGAAGTGTCACTACAAGCACATCAAAGGATTTTTAATGACATGAAGTTAGAAATATAAGAAAATATGAGGATTTTTCTTAGATGTATTTAACTCTCTTCAGTCGCATCCACCTTCTGAAGCCTTATGAAGTCACGGTATAAAAGGTCTTGTAAAATTTCTCCTCATGGGTTTTTAATGGAGCACTGAAAAATGCAGTATTGACTACAATATTAAGGCAAGTGTGTAAAAGAAATATTTGACCTCTTCTTTATTGGTAATGAAACAGTTTTAGTGTTCAGGGCACAACTGCAAAATCAGATGGAGCAAAATCTCACTAATGCCACCCTCAAAGCTTTGCTATACAACACCATCTTTCTTGAATGTGCCGACATCAGCCTCCCTGACAGATGGTTACTGGGCATATGCAGAGAAGATGATGGGTAGCCTATATTTCAAAAGGCAGCGATCAGTCTAGCAACAAGCTCCGTGCATCATCCAAGTTATGCAGAAATGACATAAATCTTTTTTTCTTCATTGTAACGAGACTGATCATGTATAAGAGATCAAAGAGGGTGTGCATCCAGGTAGTTTCATACCTCACAGTTTCCTAGATAATTCTGTTAGTTTTTTGGAACTCATGCCTTATGAAGGAGGAAAGAAAGAGTCTGGCATTTAAGCTAGTTGTCTGCTGATGCATTTCCATATGCTGTAATCTCTTGCCATACAGTAAGGAACAGAATGCCTGTCTAGATGATCATCTCAGAAGCATCAGCATCCTCAGATGAGCATGTTCAGAAATTTTGTTTCTTCTGGTTAGTGTTGGCGACACTAAGACCAAAGGTGCTTTTCAGACTGGAGCTGGCATTCCTTTACAGAAAAAAATTGCATTTTAATGAAGTGTCCATCTGGGTTCTCCAGAACATTTTTTATTTCTGAGAACAAGTATGATTGTGCAGTTAATTCTCTAGTCCTAGAAGAAATGTGTCAGCATTGTGAGGTGTCCTTCATTTCAGAAGAGGTCTCAAGTAGCTGAGGTATGTTATAAATTCTTAAACGAACAAGGTTGTTCTCTCCTCCAGACACTGACCTATCTCTTTCACAGTCTGAACTGTGCCTTTGTGTAGCTTTATGGGCTACCCTCTGAGCTGGTTAGGTGGTGATTGCTTAGTTTTTCTGTAGACATGAATTACCAGGGCCATCACTGTGTGCAGTTGTTATTTGAGGTTTTTTACCTGTTTGCAAGAAGACAATTATGATGCAGAAAGTTGGTCCCAACTAGTCAGTAGCAAGGTTCCAAATGTCCAAATCATCTTTTGACAGCAGACTGCAGCCCAGGTTTTCAAGGGCAGAGCTACAGTATCCATGTTACCTCCATTCAATCACACACTCTGGAGAGGTAATAATTTCCCCAGTTGGATGTGGCTGTGAGAGAGACTTGTAAATGCTCTGCCCTTGACGGCACAACTAAGGGAATGCCCAGGTGCAGTAAAATCAGGTTAGGATGACCCTCAGCTGACGTACTTTCCGTTCTCCAGCAGCCAAGGCTGAGGCATTCAGATTCACAAGCTCAGCTGCAATACTAGCCTAAAAATATTTGTGCACCACAAAAACAACCTTAATGGCAAAGGATGTTTTCTGTTGGTTTTTCAATGTGCAAAATATTCTAATGAGACTGGGAAGGGAAATGTTCCCACCTCACTCCAAGGGTGCTGATCAGGTCTGGAATTGCACCAGGGGCTACAGTCTGCCTTTCCAAGATCTTGGTGTTACATCTGCTTATCTCTCCTTTTTCCAGATTGTTGGTTCTCCTACATAGCAGACTAGATAAAAAGCCCAGGACTGTCAGGCTCACACATATGCCCACCAACAGCTGAAATAAAGACAGATAAATACTAGTATGTCATCCTGTGGCCATTTCTGTATAGGCCTAAGGTAAACTGCCCCTTTAAAGTTCCAGAAAGCTGTAACTTTTATTTAACCTAAACAATGTAAGTATTCATGTCAAAACATGAGCTTTGGGGTCTATTTTTTGTTCACTTTCTTTTTAAAAAATTAACAAGGTCATTCAAGCAAATCTCAATTGATGAACTCAAATAGAAGAGAGCTGTCTGTTATTTTCATCTGTGACTTAGGACAAAGCAGTAGAACCTACATAATTTAAAATGTAACACATTCAAACACAGAAAGAGTGTGAGATCTTTTGCAATGCTTTGTCCTTTACAAAGATCTTGAGAATTTAGCAGTCTGAATATATCTTAATAGGATCACATTTAATGCAAGTAAATCTCCTTCCACTCCTTCACCCACCTCTTTTTTATTGTGTGGAAAGGCTAAATGATTTGCTGTAGCAAGCTTTTTTAAAGTCTTCAGTAATTTGATAGCAGGGATAACCTCCAAGCCCTCTTGCTCCACAGAGACCAAATTCTTACAATCCATTATCTGTCAAACAAATTCTAAGTGCTGCCAACCAACTACTGTCTCGTTTTGTCTAGCCAACAGTCAGAAGCAGACACCATGTGCATCTGCTCCAAGAACTGCATATGAGACAGCATCAGTTTTGCTTTACTGTTGCCATTAGTAGGTGAACCATGTCATGCCACATCATTTATTCAGGCCATCACATAAAAAAAAAAAAAAAAAAAAAGGTATTCATAGTTCTGTCTCAGTAAATCTAATCTGTTAAGTTGGAAATCCAGGAATTGAATCAGTGGCATTGAAACATAATGGTTCCCAAATGAAATGCTTCATTTTTCAAAGCCTCTAATGGGCCTAGTAATTTCTTATTTCACTGGCTGTAGCAGATTTATCAGCTAAATTAAAAGCACACATTGCTGGACTACAAATCACAATAAAAATATTGGCACTGAAAGCCTGAGGAAAGACACAGTGCTTTCTTCTAGACAATGTCTGAACTTCTCTAAACAATGAATTCATGTTTTGGATTGTTCATATACAACCAATCTATGCAGGAGTGTATATCTTGTATGAACTTAGGAAAAAAAGGAACCAGTTTTACGTTAAAACCAGTACATTATTAAAGGGTATTGATTTCTAAAACATTTCTCTCTGGTGATCAATAATAAGCTGACACAAAACACAGAGGAGCTGTTGACTCCCTTGAAGGCAGAGAGGCCCTGCAGAGAGACCTTGACAAATTTCACGTAACACCTACAGGATGGACAGGGGATCAGACTCAGCCAGTACGGATTTAGGAGGGACAGGTCCTGCCTGATCAGTCTGATCTCCTTTTATGACCTGGTGACCAGACTGGTGGATGAGGGGAAGGCTGTGGATATAGTCTACCTGGACTTCAGTACAGCCTTTGACTCCATCTCCCATAGCACACTCCTGGAAAAGCTGGCAGCCCACGGCTTGGGCAGGTGCACTTTCTGCTGGGTTAGGAACTGGCTGGAGGGCTGGGCCCAGAGAGTGGTGGTGAATGGTGCTGCATCCAGCTGGCATCTGGTCACCAGTGGTGTCCCCCAGGGATCAATGTTGGGCCCAGTCCTGTTTAACAACTTTATTGATGATCTGGATGAGGGGATGGAGTCCACCATTAGCAAATTTGCATATGACACCAAGTTGGGAGGGAGTGTCAATCTGCTGAAGGGTAGGAGGGTTCTGCAGAGGAACTGGATAGATGGGCCAAATTCAACAGGATGAGGTTTAACAAGACCCAGTGCCGGGTCCTGCACTTTGGCCCCAACAACCCCCTTCAACGCTACAGGCTGGGGACAGAGTGGCTGGAGAATGGGCAGGCAGAAAGGGACCTGGGGGTACTGACTGACAGGAAGCTGAACAAGAGCCAGCAGAGTGCCCAGGTGGCCAAGAAGGCCAATGGCATCCTGGCCTGTGTTAGAAATAGAGTTCAGGTTTTGCTGAAGCCAGTTGCATGGGTAAAGAGGAGAGGGGGGAGGAGGGAATAGTTGAGTTTCTGGCAGTTGGGACTTGGGGTGGTTTGAACCTGTTTTTCGCGCCTTTTTGGGCAGGTATCGGGCCAGGCTGTGAGCTTCCTAGTACTGGCCAATGGGAACGGAAGCAGGAACCCCCCGGCCGGGATAGGGTATAAAAACCTCTGGTTCTTACTGGTCTGTGTCTGTCTCCTAGGCCAGAGGGGACACACCAATTCAGTTGAATTTGTTAAATAAAAAGCTTAGTTTTGCTTCGATGACTTTGTCCCCTTCTGAATTTCATTGGTAACTGTGAGCATTTCTCACAATTGGGGGCTTGTTGCAGGATATCTCTGCCTCTGGCCCTATGAGATGGGACACCAAGGACTGAAAGACGCGCCCTGCTAATCTTTAAGCAGCTCACGACTTGATGTTCTGTCCCGTGGGGACTGCAGGAAGGGACCTGGACTGGGGACTCTGGAAGCAAAAATGGGGAAGGAGAAGGAAAAGAAAATGGTTGCTGTGGAAGGATTTAGCCCATAATTCTTGTGCACAAGACCCAGGTAGGAACATAGGCTGCTAAGTACTGCTTGGGGTGGCTGGGACAGGAGAGGTCCTGCTGGAAAACTGAGACATGGGAGGTCTCAGGAGCGGTGGAAGTCACAGAACGTCACCCCGAGCACAGATCCCGACAGACTGGAGGGGGATCATGCTCAGGATTGAGGGCAAGAAGTTGTGTTTTGCGCCTCGGGGAAGGATCAGGGAGAGTGATCCAATATTTTTTTATGTTTGAATAGATCAAAGAGCAGATTAGACCTGACCCATCATACTGGCCAAATGATGGGTTTGTGGAGGATTAGGATGCAGATCGGTGATTGGGAGGAGAAATCAGAAATTTTGAAGAGAATGAGGGAGGCAGTGCAGTGGAGAGATGGGACCCCCAGGACTATTCACTCCCTCCCTATGCACCAGATAGTGAGCTCAGTGGTAAGAGGGGTTGTTAAGAACAGTCCCGGCACGGCGGGGTGTCGGCGGGGAGTTGCGGGCTGTGGCGGGGTGCTGTGCGCTCGGGGCCGGTCCCTGCGGGGCACGGACGGCAGCGGCGCCCCGAGGCGGTGCCGGCGCTGGCTGTGGCTGCCCCCGCACTGCGGCGCCAGCCCGGCCGGCGGCTCCGGGCGGCTCCGAGGGGGCTGCAGGGCCGTTCCCGGATCTCGGGCAGTGTGGGCAGCATGGAGCAATCCTGGATATATGTACAGACTCGAGAATGCAATTCTGGAAAGCAGTGCCATGGAAAGGGACCTGGGGGTTCTGGTTGACAGCAAGCTGACAGCTGCAGCCACTGCCAAGTTCCCTCTTCTATCCCTATCACAGGCAGGCAGGAGGTGGATAGAAGATGGTCGAGCAGCTGCTGTCCAAACTGGCCCCAAGAGACCAGGCAGGGAGGCTCCATGTCAGCCCTGTTTTTCTCAGTGCTCAACAACAGAGAGGAGAGAACAGCATCAGGATCACCCCACTGCTCCAAGCTCCCCATCAGGCCTGGACTCATGTCTGTGTTCACATATCACACCCCTACAGCAGAATGTCACCACACCTATTGTGCCAGTCAGTCACACCAGGAGAAAAGGACCTATATACATCTCTCCACTACTTCTGTAGCTGTGGCAGCAGCTTTTACAGAATGCTGATCCTTGTTCAGCAAAATAGCAGAATAGCCCTTCTTTGTCCATAAGCACATGAAAAATCCTATTCTTGGTATCTGTGACTTTCTTCCAAATCTGTGGTTCTTTTCCAAGCCCTGCCCACAAAACATAAGAAACTCTTATCAAATTACTTCCTAAAATTACTATTGCAAGTACTTAGGCTGCCATGCTCATGGGAACAGTGGTAGAAGCAAGATGAAGTAAATTGTCATTCTGCAAATGGTGAGAGGGAAACTAGATCTCCAGACTTAGCCAAACAGGAGAGTGTGCTGAAGTTCCCATTGCAAATGGGAGACTGAAAAAGAAAGTGGGGGTTTTGTCTTTGTTTTTGGTTGGTTAGTTGGTTTGGTTGTGTTTTGGTGGTTTTGTTAGGTTGTTTTGGTTGGTTGGTTGGTTGGTTGAGAGCTCTACCTTCAAAACAGCACAAAATACAAGGAAATCCAGGTATTTCACACCTACCTTTCCTTGGGGCTCCTTTCCATCAATCTAGTTAGTTTACAAAGATTTAAAACTTTCCATTAGTATTTCCTCAGAGCAGATTCTCTTTTCAACCACAATAGCTACAGTGACAGAATAATCTACTATTTCAGTGCCTTTAGCACCCTCATCTCTCTCTTCTGTAGAATCAATATACATTTTGCTTGAATTTTGTGATCAGTTTGTTTGTTTTCTGCAGGACTGACTCTTAGTCTCTTCCTATCAGTCTGAAAATACCATTATTTGGGAGGAATACCTGACATACTTCTACACTTAATCAAGAAACCCTTAGGAACCTCTCCTTGAGAACACAGTTACTTTATTTTTACTTACATCTTTAACTGTGATAAGCAAAGAATGCTTTAAAATCACTTTTGCTGCATAAATGAAGAATCACTTTTCAGTGGTCCAGGTTTTGATATGCTACTTCAGTACAAACACTGAGCTACAGACTTTTAAAAATATAGTCTTGTATGTTCAATGTCATTACCCTTAAGAACTGCTTTAAAATTCAGTCTAGGCAGAGAAAATGAAAATTCAATACTCAATACTAAAAATGAATACAAAATTAAGCCATTTATCTCAGGCAGTGTAATCTTAAGCATTTGATGTCTCATACCCTTTGACTGCACCCTGAAATGGATGCCCACAAGAACATTATTATTTCAAAAGATGTAAAAAAAAGATATAACCATTTTTCTTACTTCCAGCACATGCTACATATCTCCCTTCTGCAGCCTTTCTCAATCACCTGAGGAACTGAATGTCCATATATGCATACAGCTACTCCCCTCACTTAGGAAATTTCAAGGGACAGGTGCTTTGAATTTGTTTAGCTTGCAATGAAAGACAGCTTTACTAACTCAAATCACTTACTAAATTGTAAGAGCAATGGCAAGTTTACTACTGATTAGTTTGCTTCTACATACCTTATTGGTATGCCTTTTAAGTTGAAATACAGGTTTTTCATTAACAGTAGATACGAAGAGTAAGGATGACTATTTGACTTGAAAACTGTAACTGTAGGTCAAAGCAGAGTTTAGTAATTCAGGATCTTTAAAAAAGAAGCAGATAAGGCTGACCACAACCCAGTATTTCCCTAGAGGGTAATGGCTACACTAACACCTGCTTTCTTTTTCATTTCTTTTAATAATTCAGACTTCAAGAAAGAACAGACTTCCCCTCTTTATATGCCAAAGTCCTTCCCTATTGTTTCTCAAAGGTACTTCTGTAAATATCAGGTCAGACAGCTTAATGACACTCATTTAGTGTCTCTTTCTACAAACTGGCTTAAAAATACCTATCCACACATTTGTCTGGTTTACAGTCTTTGTGTCACAACTTGGTGACCAGGCAACACTACGATCAACTGTCATTTTACCTTGTTTTCAGAGAGAGTTGGGATATGGATCTCTAACACCTCTCTAGAGCCAGATGATAGTAACAAGGGAGAAAAGGGCAATAGAAGAAGGGGCACAGATGTGCACCACTTTACAGACCTTATTTCATGAGCGTGGCTTCCAGGTGTACTGAAAAAAAAAGAGCAATTGCTGGGAAGTAGGAAAGGTGAGTGTAAATCTTCTCCTGAATAAATTTGGAAAGTGGGGGATGAAATTAAGCCAGGGAACATGGAGCAGAGAAGTGGGGGCAGCATGTGGCAGACAAGCCATGTGATGAAATCCTGTCTGTCTTCAGTGTATGGAGGGATCCCAGCACAAGGCTCTTGACATATGAAGATCAAGATCCAAAGGTGAATTTCCCAGATGTCCAATTCCTTTAGGAAGAGGAGGTTCCACTGTTTCTACAGCTGGATTAGCGTAAAAGTTCTGATACGAAAATGTATCTTTTTCAGATCCATGCATAACAGCTGTCGGTATCAACCATTTCTCTCTAGACCTGATTTATGTCAATGCTTACATATTCAAGAAGTTAAAATGATAGTGCAATTGCAGTGTGTTTTTAGTGCAATGGTATCTACTTACTAAGGTTTTCTGAATTATAACTGAGGTTTCTCATGGAAAAGATCTCCCATTGTCTGCACACAAATTCACATTTCTCTCTCTTTTAAAAGACTTCAGGTATAATGTGATCAACTTGTCTTCCCTTGACAGGAAATTACCTTTCCAGTGACCCTCTTGGAATATTCCATTTTCAAGTACTGAAGGTCTGCTGTCTTTACTGTTGTAAGACATATCTGCAGAATACCAGAGCTGTTTTCTTAAGCAAAGACCTAAAAATATATATGCCTAAAGTCTTGCCTTTTAAGGACAGTTTGCACACTGAAACTCAAACTTTGTGTCCTTATTTTCTCAGCAGTAGACACAGGGTAAGACTTTTCATCCCCATCACTCATTCCTGACTTTAGCAGCAGATTTAACATTTTTATGGCAATGATTCTGTGACAGTATTGTTAATGAAATATGTTAAAAGAGTCAGATAAAACTGGTTGGGTGAGCTAGGAAGGAGTTCTGGTTTTTTTCTTTCTAAATTGATTATTTAGCAATCTGGGTACAGTCAAACAGTTGAATCAGCCCAGCTGAGGGATCTGATAATATCTCAGAAGGGATGATGAATAGGCCTTGGAGCTTCTTAAACTAGGTTGGTCACCAAAAAAATTGTAACACAGATCTGCAGTTTCTTTCGTGCTTCTGCAATATGGAAAGAAACGGTGCCTCAGACAAAAATCATGCTTAAAACAGTAATTTATATTCATAGGGTTTTATTATGTCTCTGTAGATGTGTGTCAGTCACTCACTGATCCCTATAAATTACATTTCAAAAAGCAGTTGAGCGTGCAAATGGGGTCTCTAAGGGGAACTAGTAGCACAGCTTACAGATGGCATTAGGTGAAGCAAGTAGGAAGCTATTACTAAAGAAATCATTACTTTTTAACTGTGATATTACCCACCCCTACATGCAAAGATAATGTGTTAGATTGCTGTTGCTGAGAGCTGCAGAAAAGCAAACTGAAACTTGCTATTTTGAGATTTAACTGTACACATTCGTGTAGCAGAATGACATCTTTTTCCAAAAGTCTGAGAATATCTTCTATTTATTGTGCTGTGTACAGCATGGGATTAACCTGAGCAATCCCATAAAAACACTAAAATGCTCTTATTTCCTGCTAAATGTCAGTCTTAGCAATATCTATTGGTGTGGAATTGCCCCTCTGCACAGCCCAAGTGGCAAGGATACAGATGTCTGACATAGGCAGCATGAGCTGGTTTGAATGTCTTTTCCCTCAATACTGCTACCCTCCTAGAACCTGTACCTGGAAGTGTAGATTCTTCCTGATCAGATTTCACAATTCTCTTCTTCACCCACAGAACATGCATGTTTGTGTCTAACCTGTGATTAACAGTTCCCAGCCATCTTCATTCCTGACATTGCTGTTTACAGGCCATTATTTTCAGGTGAGCCCAGACTGCAATTTGGCTACCAAAAGGACTCAGAAAGCCCAGTTCTGGAGGTGGCACGACACTGTTCACCTTGTGCTGTAAAAGCATGAGCTTTACACAACAATAACCCTAAAAGACCACATGACATAGCAAACTGCTCTCAAAAGGTCTTTCATAATACAATATATTGCTATACAGTTCTCTCCAACAGTATGTGTTGAAATAGTGTAGAAACGCCTGTGAGTTGAACTCAGGTATCTGGCTTAGAAATAGACTTCATAAAAGTGCCAGAAAGTCCATGAAATGTAGAAGAATCCCATCAACTATATGAATCAGTTTGTACTGAAGCCTCAAACTAAGTAATATGCAATGGGGTCTACAGTATGATATCTCCAGAAAGTGAGGGGTAGTTATTAAGCCCCAAAGTCAAGATTTAAATTGAATGACCATGGGGAGAGGAGCATGAGTGCGTACAGTGCTTCTCCATGCTAACTGAACTATAATTTAGCAATAGGTATAGCTGATGAGCAGGATGGGAAGGCATAACAGCAGCTATCCAACATTTTTTTTAGCTTCTCAACTGTATGCAGTTCATAAGTAAAAAAAGTCTTCTTGATCATTCCATTCTCTTTGTCAAAAACTTTCTGAGGTCTTATCTTGCTATCCCTTCAGCCCTTCTAAAATGCTGTTGCCATGTAGGTGCTGCACTAGGACCAGACTTTCAAAGTTGTTTCTTACATTCTTAGTCCCATTATTTTCTTTTCTCTCTTTCTTGCTTTATTCAAACCACTGTCCACATTATGTATTATTCCGTTCTTCAGTTTTCCTCTCTCCCTGATGGGATATCTTCATTCTGCATGTTTCTAAGACTTAACATGTAGCCCTTCATAGTATACTTTGCATTCTTGCCCCGTTCCTGGAACTTCATTAGCATGAAGGTATTGAACTAGAAGTGGATTTAGTGCAGTGCTTTCAGCTCCTATTATAAGGTCACAACCGGATTTCATTAGTGACTAAGAGTAAAGCTGCTGGCATACACTGTCATTGTTTGGTTTTTATTTAAATTTTTGAAAACAAAAATTAGCATTTAAAATGCTGAGACGTGTAAACTAATAAGCCCCTAGGCACCATAGATATTCATTGAGTAGCACTCAAGGTAGGTCAACAGCCTCAACTCTGTTGGTTTATCCTGGATTACCTTGGTACCTCCATTAGTGATACACCATGCAGTGGGATTCTTTCCACACACAACTTTGTTGACATCAGCAGTCAAGTAATTTATGCTTTTGCACAGCCATGGTGCATTCTGAATCGATTTCGTCCAGCCAGACCCAGGGCTGGCACTGAATCACTACCACAGACTGGCCATTCCTGAAGAGATCTCTGTTCAACACATGACTATGACTCCCATATCTAGAGGTGATTAAACACCAGTGCTGAATCTTCCAGTGACCTCAGAAGCTTTTGATTTACCTTGGTTTGTTTGTTTCTCTCAGGGTATGGGGTTTTTTTGTTTGTTTGTTTGTTTGTTTTTGCCTGGAAGGAAAATAGTGTCCTAATAAAGATTTCTGATTTCTATTTCAGGCTTTGATGTTGTTCAGCTACTGACTTGCAACAAAGATATTGATGAAATATCCTTGGTTATGATCAGGTAGTAGCTCATTGACCTTATAAACCAAAACAGAATCATAAAACAGCTTGTGTTGGAAGGGACCTTAAAGATCACCTTGTTCCAAACCCCCTGCCATGGCAGGGACACCTTGCACTAGATGAGGTTGCTCAGAGCTCCTTCCAATCTGACCTTGAACATTTCCAGGGATTTGGCACCCACAGCTCTCTGGGCAACCTGTTCCAGGGCCTCGCCACCCTCACAGTAAAGAATTTCTTCCTAATATCTAAATGAAACCTATTCTCTTTCAGGTTAAAGTCATTACATCTTGTTCTATCTCTACATGCCCTTGTAAAAAGTCTCTCTCCATCTTTCTTGTAGGCAACAGGGATATGATTAATTTAAAAAAAGACCTCAATGTGAATCTGGTTTTAGCTTTAGAACAACCTCGTTGCTGTGGAAAGATGGCATAAGGGTGGTCTTCCTTTCTCTTTCTGAAAAATGTGTATCATGTCACATACCAGTAGAGCCCCGTGGGAACCATGACCAAGTTGTAGCAGTTAGTTGCATGTACAACCCCTGCAGAAGATGGCAGTACCCCAGACTAGCTAAAACCTTTAACTGGTTTCTTTGCAGGTGCTGCCGATAGCTTGAGGAGTGAATGCTTCTCGTTGCATCATCATGATAAAAAGACATTGTCAAACTGTTGTCAACAGTCTGTCACTGTCCAGATATGGCCTCATTATCCACCATGTAAGTGGACGTGCAGGTTCCACCATGAAAAAGACTCGTGATGACAATATGTACTGCCCTCTTGTTCTGAATTCTGGAGTTGGTGCTCCCCAGCTCCTGCCCTAAGCACTGCACAGACTGGCAGGTCTGGTCCAGATTTTTCTGTTCACATGAGATTAAGCAAGCTGTATGGCCATATATTCAAACCATATGGAGTCCTTGCTTCAAGACATAAGTTTGCATAAAGCCATAATACTATTCATGACACTTGTTTGAGAACTTTTGCCAGTCTTCCTAAAACAGAATCATGAGTCTCGAGGATTAAGATCAATCAAACCATTGAACTTTATAACCACAGCACTGTCCTGAGCACATGGGAGCAATTAAATATCTGCATAGTAAGATCAAAGTGGGGAAGACAGCAAAGGTGAGTTTTTCTAATTCTCAAGAGACTGAACAGACTGCAGAACAGACCAAAGGGAAAAAAGCTTTGGCTAGAGATGTGTCAGAGGCTGACTGCCTCTGAGTGAGGCACACAGATGACTGCTTTGTATTGCTTGTTATGTGGAAACACATGGTGCGCACCAGGGCAGCTGCTGGCACACACTTCACTGATGGGAACTGTGTAAGGAGAACATAAAGTCCTCAGATCAAAACAGTTCTTATGTAATTGAGCACAGGTCACTCCACTGCCTAATATATTGGCACCCTCTGTGGTACATGGGCAACTGTTCAGTACACTACTCTTACTTTAAAAATTGGATTTTTGGATTGTTTTTAAACAGAAAGGACTCCCCCAGATGTGCAAGCTGAAGTACATACATCAGAATGAACACAAGTCTCATCCAGTGCAGCTTGGATTAATCCATCATTTCTAGGGCACAGAAGAGTTCATTCCTCCACTTCTTTATTTAGATATGCAAACCAAATGAAAAGGATTGGTAGATTTCTTATAGAACAAACTGGTACATATTACTTTTTATTTTTTGCAATTGCCAGTGGTCTACTAATTTTGTATTTTAGAACAAACCCCTGATCAGTACTCCAATACATGTGAATAATTTACATTTTAAGTTTTCAATTATGATTCATTTTGATTGATACACTAGAAATAACATTATTTTCTTATTTCTAAATACATCTTAAAGTTCAATACAGTTTCTGTTATCAAAGGACTTAACTACATAGCAAAGTCTTCCATCAGAAATCTCAGCTGTCGACCCTTCAGAGAAACACAGTTGATGAAAAGGCATTCTTTGATATATCTGTGTAGAAATAAAACATGAGTCCCATCTTTTCAGCACTCAGTCATGGTCATCTTCATCTTCAATGCTGGTGAAGTGGAAAGACCTGGAAATGGGTTGTGCTTCCTTTCTAAAGGTGCAAATGGGTGATTTCATCTTATCTGAGCAATACCCACTACTTTCCCCAGCTTTGTAGCTAACCTGAATAATTTCCTCCTATTCTGTGCTTTCAGCAAAATTAGGGAAATTGAAATGCTTTGAAGAATGAAACTCAGACACACTTGCACTGATGCTTACTGTTACAAAGCTTAGAAAAACAACTCTCCTATCTATTTGGCACTCACAAAAAATTCTTTGTGTCAGGAAGTGGCACTAAGGTTTCTTTCCCTTCCTTCCCCCTGCTTTGTCTTTGTTGTCTTTCTCATATATACTTACTAACTCTTCAGCAATTGGAAAGGCAGAAACAGTTTTTCACCATAAGGTCAAAAGCACTATTTTTCTTTTATTCTTTATAACAGATTTGCAAGTAATTTTTTGTGACTGTAACATTCTGCAGTTTAACCACTCTCTTGCAGAAATGTTGCAAGAACCAGAATGATTCCCACAGAAGAAAGGATAGGGATGGGAAAGAGAACCGTTTTAGGGCTGAGGCTGAAGTGACTTCCCTCTGAGATATCCCATGACCTTCTTTTCACTTCACACATAACTCCTTCTTAGAAATTAAACTAAACCCTACATACAAGGTTGTATAACCTACTTTCTTTGCATGTCCTAGTATGATTTTGGAGCAGTTTTTGCTTCTATCCTGTCTTTGTTAGATGGGTTTCAGATCCACTCAGAAAACTATACCAAATGGTTATTGAACAGAAAAGGTGAAACATGCTTAATATTCTGAACATGTAGTTAGCCAGAGAAACGGGAAAAGCAAGATGTTTTCTTCTCTTACACAGAAGCGAGGAGAAAAACATCTTATCAAGACTGAAAGACTCCAGGCTGTTTTGTCTAGGGATGGGAGAACTGAGAGGAAACATCACAGTGGTCTTCAAAGAGAAGAAAGGCTTCTGCAGTGACAAAAGGAATCATTGATGCCACGACCTTTGCGTAAGAAGCAAACGTAATTGTATCAAATTACACAAACTGGAAATTTAGGTTAGACATCAGAACAGACATTACAATAACAAGGATAATTGGGCACTGGAGGAGACTATGAAATAACCACCAGAGAAGGTTTTAAAAAACAGGCTAGACAAGAAACAGTCTGCAAAGACAAGGCTACAAATGAAGCTGAGTAATGGACATAATGGTCTCTTAAGGTCTCTCTCAAGTTCAATACTTTTTAATGACTTTGGAATTCCATGTAGACTTATGGGCTATTAATGTCCTAGATTATTCCCTGGAAGTAAAATTAAAACCCCAGAATTAACTAATCTATATTTTATAATAAAATAACACATACTGCAGTTTTTCCTCCTGATCAAAAACATGAGTGGGAAACCTTGATCTGTGTTTTGTACCTGGAGGTACCAACCAGTGTGAGACATTGGATTTTTATATTAATTATTGACTCGGTCTAGCTCAAATGTGTGTGAGGGGGAGGGGAGAAAAGTGACACGTTGAATTTCATGAAGGTGGAGTAGTGCCTGGTCCATACCCCAGGGCCTTGAAGGCTCCTTGGACAGCCCTGGAGCAGCTGTCAGTCACTGGACACCAGGAGCACTGCCCCACACTACACCCTGGAGCTCCTAATCCAGCCCCAGAATGGTTGGCACAAGGGAAGTCCCACCTGGTGTGTGTGGGGGTTATAATTAGTTATAATTCTCTCTTTTTCTTTCTTTACTTCTTCTTCTCCTAATCTTCTCTCTCAATATTTTGGATAACCTAAAACTGGATGGGTTGGATTTTGCTAAGTTATATGGGTTAGCATGTGCTAAGTCAATGCTTTGTGAAGTGCTTTTTTTTTTTTTTTGGTTGAATGTTGCCCTTTAAACTTTTGCTAAGTTCCCTTATTTTCTAATGTTTGGCAGTAAAAGCACCTCCTGAGAAAATGCATGCAGCATCTTCTCCCTTGTGCTCTCTCAACATAAAAAAAGAACTGAAGGCCCTTTTCATAAATTCAGTGGGTGAATTTTTGGAGCTTTTTATATTTTTAAAGTAAAATCCATTCAATGAGCTTGTAGCTCAGAGCCTGGGGTCTTACAGCGAGTACTCTTCTTGCTACTCACCTGTAGCACCTGCAGTGCTGAATTTTTTTGGTACGAAGACTTACCACCACATTTTCCAAAATGTCTCATTTAGCCCAAAGTGGTCTGAATTTGTTCCTAACACAGAATATGAGGTAATCAGCAGAGACAATTGTTGACAATGTTCAACAATTTAGTCATTTTATTAATGACTATATGAATGTTTTATATCATATATTATTCAACTGCACTTATGACTGCCTAACTTCAATGACATCAGAAGAGAAAGGATAGCACAATACAATGGCAAAAGAAGAAAAACAAGCTCTTGAAACATGACCAAAAGATATTGATTTCATGGTTGGGTTACTGTTGTCTCTGAAGGCATCCTTATCATACTGCAAGTTACATAAGCCAGCCCTGACAGCAGAAAACAGTGGACTGAAAAAACCACTGAAGGAGATGCACAGCTTTCATACACTGAATTTGCACAAAAGCTTCACATAAAAATTTGTAGGCAGAAAAATTATTTTAGGAGAACAAAACCCCCTACATTCACAAGAACAACACACGAATCTCTGGAATTCTTGCTTTGTTTCTTGGGAACTGACAAGCACAGCTTTCTAATGTCTTCATGCTCATTTTATGGCTGGAACTGTTTGCAAGCCAGAAAATTAGCACTGAGAAGCTGTATCACCTAAGTGCCCAGTTTGCTGGGCACACATCTGTCTGCATTGCTGAGGGACTCCTGACCAGCATTAACACAAAGAAAAAGCCCATCTGATTACTTTTGAGACTCATGACAAAGTGATTATCTGTGATAAAGGTTCTGTAATTTTATTCAGCTGTAGAAAGGAGCATAGGATATTATTGATAGATTATCCCTGTGTATTACTGGGAGGCAGAGGAATTTGGGCACAGCAGGTCAGCTCATGGTGAAAATGTTGAACTGCCTTGTTCAGACCACTTACCAGTCTGAGAGGAACTGCCCACAGCAGGCTCTGTAATTTTCTTTTTTTGACATTTTCCAAGCAAAAAAAGGTGATTTTATCCATTAAAGATCTTATCTTAGAATTTCTGCTGCATCCCCAACACACAGACAAAAAACACCAATACTAACTTGTCTGTAACTTCAAGGAATCTGAGTAAGCTCCCATAAGAAATAACCCTTCCAGAGTATCAGGAACACTTGTCTTCCTACCTGCAAAGCAGCAGGAACAGTGGTGTGGGATTATGTGACTGTTTTCACTGAACTGTGGCCTTCACAGCTTGGAGCATAGACAGGTTAACACAGACAAAAGGCCAAAGCTTGTGTCAATATCCTGATGGTCTAAAATGTCTGTGACATATTGTGTATGATATGTAAGTGGGTCAAGAAGAGAGGTTTTTTCCTCACTGTCCAGTATTTGGTTTTCATAGAAGTTCTCAGGTTCTGGCCATTTTTCTCTCCCGCAACTGTGAAAAAACAAAACAAAACAAAACAAAACAAAAACCAATCATCCAACCAACAAGATTTTTTTGTTGTTTTTTGGTTGTTTTGTTTTTTTTTTTAATGCCACACTTTTTTACTTTTTGGGGTTTTTATTTCAGAAATATCCTCCTAGGATGATTTGTGCATCCCACTTTTAGCCAGTGTCTCTGCCATAATATCACAGTGACATAGCATTTATTGAAAATGACAGCCTGACAGATGTCAGGGCAAACCCTTTAATCCTAGATCTTGACAGCATAGTACATTTCACATCTGATGCCAAAGAATGTTTTCCTCATGTATGCAAATCCATGCACTCCCTGAAGCCTTCAAACTCCTAAAGGTATGATGGAGGTGTTTCAGTTGTAAAAAGTACCATACATCCTCAGATGGACAATAAAACCTCTTTGGCATATATATATATTACACAATATAGCACTTTACTAGCTGAAGAGCTAGACAGGAAGAGGGAAAGAAAGAGAAAGAAAATGAGAAATTTTGAGGAAAATTGTCAGAAAGTTCCTTTCATGCAACTTTCAGGACAGAGCAACTGACTGCTGTAAGAGGCTACAGGAGATCACACGGCACATACAGGGCAATCAGGGGATCAGGCCCAGCCAGCATGGGTTTGTGAAAGGCATGTTCTGTTTGACCAGCCTGATCTCCTTCAATGACAAGGTGACACACTTAATGGAAAGGCTGCAGATGCTATCTACCTGGACTTTTGTATAGCTTTTGACACCATTTCCCACAGCATTCCCCAAGAGAAACTGTCTACTCATGGCTTGGATGGGAGCACTGCCTGGACGGCTGCGCCCAGAGCGCGGTGGTGAATGGAGTTACATCCAGCTGGCAGCTGGTCATGAGTAATGTTCCTCTGGGTTCCGTATTAGAGCCAGTCCTCTTTAATATCTTTATTGATAATGTGGACTAGGGGATCGAGTGCACCCTCTGCCAGTTCACAGATGACACCAAGTTGGGTGGGAGTGTTGTTCTGCTGCAGGGCAGGAAGAGATCTGCAGACGGATCTGGACAGGCTGGATCAATGGTATGAGGTTCATCAAGGTGAAGTGCTGGGTCCTGCACTTGAGTCACAACCACCCCATGCAGAGATACAGCCTTGAGTAAGAGTAGCTGGAAAGCTGCTCATGGGTAAAGGACCTGGGGGTGCTGGTCAACAGCAGCTGAACATGAGCCAGCAGTATGCCCAGGTGGCCAAGAAGGCCAAGAAGGCATCCTGGACTGTACCAGAAATAGTGTGGTCAGCAGGACCAGGGCAGTGATCACCCTCCTGTATTTAGCACTGGTGAGGCCACATCTCGCATCCTGTGCTCAGTTTTGGGCCCCTCACTTCAAGAAAGACATTGAGATGCTGGAGCATGTCCAGAGAAGGTCAATGAAGCTGGTGAAGGGTCTGGAGCACAAGTCTTACAAGGAGTTGCTGAGGGAGCTGGGGGTATTTAGCCTGCAGAAAAGGAGGCTCAGGGGGAACCTTATTACTTTCTACAACAACCTGAAAAGAGGTTACTCCCAGGTAACAAGTGATAGAACAAGAGAAAACTGGCTGAAGTTGTGCCAGGGGAGATTCAGATTGGATATTAGGAAAATTTTCTTCACTGAAAGGTTTGCTAAGCATTGGAACCAGCTGCCCAGGGAAGTGGTAGAATCACCATCCTTGGAAGTGTTCAAAAAACATGTAGATGTGGTGCTTAAAGACATGGTTTATTGGTGAACTTGAGCGTGTCAGGTTAATAGTTGGACTTGATGATCTTAGAGGTCTTTCCCAACCTAAACAATTCTATGACTCTATGAGACAAAATGATCTTTCCTGGAACATATCTGAGGTCATCAAGTGCCAGAATCAGCAATTTCACAGATAACAATAATTAGGCTGAAGGGAGAAAAGAAAAAAAATTAAAATGCAGAAACAACCATTTCTTGGAGGTTTTTTTCTGGTTATTTCCAATGAACAACATGGATTAATTCAAAACATAGGCTAGGAAAGGTAAATTACAAATGATTTGACAATCCTTTCTCTGAATCAGAATTTTACTTCACAACTACAGTCCAAATTAGACTTTCAGGCTTAAAGAGCACAGAATAACATTTGTGTGTGTGTATGTGTGTGTGTGTGATCTTGTGCACCAGAGGATCATCATAGCAATTTCCAAGCCAAAACTTTGGTGTTTCCCAACTTAGGAGACATGCAGGAAAAATATACACTTCAAGCAAGTGCCATGACTTTCAGAACAACCTCAGGGATTATGGGGATGCTGCAGTGAAATATGTAACTGTTTAGTTGCTGCTTGCCCTAAATACATTGCTTTACCAGGGTGTCAGCAGCTGGGACTCAAGTGAGGAGTTTCACGTTTGGAGAGTCTCTTGCCCAGCCTATGGTGCCTCTCACTGAAGAGAGGGACATACACAGCTTGTTCTGAATACCCACTGCCCCACAAATCAATACGGTCATGCAGACCAACTGCTCTATGAACTGGGAGACGGGTGGAGGTAGGAGGCATATAAACTAAGAATTGGTGAAGGAAAGGAAACCACTGCATTTGAGCTTTGATGAGGAAACAGAAGGGTGAACTGGAAAAAAGAGGTCTTTGGGGGGAGTTCATTAGATGAGATGGGGTAGTACAAGAAGCACAATTAAACTTATACAGGTAAAAGACTTCAAATTAAATGCATATGCATGACTGAAAACCTGTAAGAGGTCACCATGTAATTTAAACCCTGACATAATTTTTTTTTTGGACCACTGTGCATAGAAATTACACCTACCCATGCAGAATGTGTTCTCTGTTTTGGAGGCAGTAAGACCATATTTCTCTGTATCACCTCCTCTTCTGGTGGTTCTCTCCCACAAGATCATCTTCACTTTTCTCTTGGGGTTTCTCAGCTTTTCTTTGTATTTCCATCTTACACTGTTTTTCCACAGCACCAACCAAGACCATGTTGTTCTCAGCTGCCTTCTGCTGTGTCAGGAAAGTTCCCCATCTGTAGATAAATTTGCAAGTGAGCAAATCTTAAGTTATTTTTGTAAGAATATAAGAACATCTGTAATGGATCAAGCCAAAGGTCCATTTAGCCCAGCAGGTTCTATGGGAAAAGGAATTTAGCATTGTGGGTGCTTCTTGTTTTTGAATTGGAAGCAGCTGAAAGGATGAAGGCAATTGTCTCTTATTCTTAGTCAAAGAGCATTTGACATATCCCCAAAATGAGCAGAGATGATCTTCTTTAAGCAAGTGGCCATCTGTATGCTAAAAACAGTACATGTGATTTGTTCTCAGTACACCCCTACTATACATCAATGAATCATTTAAGAGCTGACTCCTTCCAACTGTTTGTGGCTTCTTGTTTGTGGATTCATGCCTTGCCTAAATTGAAATCAGCAGGAGCATCTACTCCTAGACATAATCTGGCTGTGTCAGTTGCCAACGGCAATTACGGAAACTCATGGGGAACATTGGCTGCAGGTTACCGAAACAGATGTCAGTTGTAGCAACACAGGCATGAGGCTGAATTTCAGAGTGCAAGCAGTCCAACATGCCATGTGAGTTCCAACAATTCTGGCCACAAATCAGACCAACAGCCAAAAATCACAATTTGCAACCATCATTCACATTCAGAGCACCCTCTACTTTCATCTGCCTCATGGGATCACATACATATCACAGTATTACAATGCTCTTTTATTTCCTAGTAAGGCTTTATTACCTTACCAGAGGTATAAAAAATAGAGAGGTGGAGATGTGACAACAAGCAGTTAGAAACACAGGGTCATTGCTATTACAGGAGGACAGTCATTCTAGGAATAAGTCTAATAAAATTTAGAGATCAATTGCACTGGCAGATTTTTTTTTTTTTTTATCTATTCAATTTTAAGAAATGTTTCTGCAAGTTTTTGCTATCATCACTCACAAGTGTGCACCCATTTTATTTCACGTCTGCTCTGCATAGGTGAAAGGAGGAAATAATTTTAAAAATGCTGAACATGTTGATCCAAATAATCAGTATGGGCCAGTATGCCTCTCATTAGAGATCTGGTCTGAGTCTGCCACACCTTCTTTCCTCTTCACAATCCTATTGTCACAAGCGGAGGCCCCTGTCCTTCCAAGATAAAAAGCCTAAGGTGAGAGCAGGATCAACACAGCAGAGTTTTTCCACAGCTTAGATTGCAGAACAAGTCCAAGGCCCAGAATTTACAAACATTTCAAACACTTTAAAAACCCATGGCTCTCAGAGTATGCCCTGTAATCTAACAAATCAATTGAAGTGGGACATTATCATAAATATTGTCTAACAGAATGAAAATAACCTGATGCCAACAAGCAGTGTGACAGCACTAGAAGCTTGGGACTACTTTTATATGTTGCTAGACAAATTACTCACTGAAAACTGTCTTTATCCATTGTCTACATCATTCAAAGCAAGACTAAGAGAAACCCTGCCAGAGAAGGATCTCTAGCATGGTAAAACCTTGGCAGAGAAAGACTATGAGAGGAAGGTAGAAAGAGTGTGATCTTTAAGGAGGGCACACTGACCATGGAGAGGCACGTTCATATAAAGTCTCATGTGCAAACTACTAACCAAGGAGCAGTGATGTACCATAACTCCCT
Organism: Margarornis squamiger; assembly: GCA_035222235.1. Taxonomy (NCBI): domain Eukaryota; kingdom Metazoa; phylum Chordata; class Aves; order Passeriformes; family Furnariidae; genus Margarornis; species Margarornis squamiger. Next base: position 49,114,445 of record JAWWTY010000123.1, read on the forward strand.
GCTCAGGTGAGTTGTTTGGCCCATGCCACCCTTACATCCATGCCACAGGGAGAGAAGTTACTCTTTTTGTCTAATTGTCTGCAGGCACAACTCCAAGTCTCAAGAGCTTAGCAAACACTAACCATCCTAAACATTTGCCCATGCTTTTCTGCTTTTCTTTATGACTATGACTTGTCTCCCTGAGCTCCTAGAAGATACAGAAGATTCTGGAATGACAGATTCTTTCTGCCTGCTTGACCTACCTAAGCCAGATCCTGTTATAGTTTCAAGCTTCCCTGAGTGCCTCTTTTAAAAAAGAAAAAAAAACAAACAAAAAAACCCAAACATTTAAAGCCAAAGCTAATGCCAACCACAAATGTATTTTCCTTCATAAACTGCACTAAACTTGAGGAGAATTAAGACACACACATTTTTTCAATTCTGTACCAGTATTATCCCACCTGTAGAGTACAAATAGATTTTATAAGTTTTGAAGTAAATGGGTTGCATTCTGTATATTTTAGATCTTAAAAAAAGAATACATACTTGGAAAGTCTGGCTCTACAAGGACTTTGTAAAGAAATAAAGGATGAAGCATTAGAGACCAAGGGACAACTCTGGCTTCAGGTCTTTCAACTCCTCTGCTTTCTGATCACCACTCCCTGAACCTGAGAGGTGGGAACAGAAATCAGACAAGTTGATTAAAATAATGAACTATTTTATATAAATATATATATATGCACTATCAGAGTGTGTATATATATATATATACACCAAACCATCAGTTTGATAGAATTAAATATACTTTCTGGAGGCTTTGTCATGTCCAAATACTCTCTCATCCCATATTTTAGCCCATGATCACCCTAAACCTAAGGTTGCTTTAAGACATGTAAATAGATTTTTAAAGAGAATATTTAACTTTGTTACCATTTATATCTTTCAAAGTTCAAAACTATGCTAACAAGTTGATGAGAATGATCAGTATTTTCTAGTGCCACAGTCTGCGTGAAGTTTTGACTGGTCCCTGGACAGGATTAGAATGGCTGGGAACAGCCACACACCTGCATTCCCATAGGAGATCTCTGGGTCCTCATGTGAGAATAAAAATCCTACAAAAAAAAAGTCAATTATGTATTAAGAGAGAAAAAGGGTTTGTAAAGGGGGCTCACGTGAAGATCAGCTGTTTTGTCCCTGGAACAGGTACATATACAACCACAAATGGTACAGTCAGCCCACCCTCTGGTGACAGGCAGCTCCTCTTTGTAAGGATTACAGAAATGGAATTCTCCTGGGAGAAGAATTGGTTTAAGCCTTTTCTGTTTTCACAGTTCTTTCGTGACATTGCCATGTTGGGCAAGAGCCATTATCTTCACTTTCAGGAAACAGTGACCCAGGTAGAACCCACAAGTCAGCAGCTGCAGTGTGTGATAACCATTTTCTAAACTCTGCTTGACAGTGGGCTGCTGCAGGCAAGTGTGAGTAGATTGAGAAGGCCTCTAGCTAAAATGATAGCACAGAAAATACCAGGTGAGTCCAGATAAGCACCCATCAGCAGTTTGCTCCATGTTCTGCAAACAAGGTGTAAATACACTTCTGATCTTCTCAAGCCATACCTCAGCCAGAGAAAATGGCCCACACGGCAAAGGACACCAGCAGAGCTTCCAAAAGTTAGTTTCTATGAATTGAGAGAAATTGCATGTAGGAAATGATATATGAATTCCATTTTACCGGAGTCTATATATAAATATATAGATATCGATATATAAATTTATTTTTGCAAGGCATATAAAGTTGTTTCTTTTTGTTTCAGGCCGGGTGCTGGAGCAGAGACAGGAGTCGCTCAGCCTCACCGGGTGCGTGGGTACCCCGCGGGTGCCGGTGCCGGTGCCGGGCGGCGGCGGGCGCGCCCCTGCTGCCACCTGGCGGCCGCGCTGCGGCAGCGCACCGACCCCCGCACGCCGCGGGGCGGCTCCTCCGCCCCGTCAGGCGGCCCAAATTAGGGCACCGTCCGTTTCAGAATAAACAGAAATATCAAATGGGGTGCAACATTATTTTCTTTTCAAGTGCTAATAAAAACACTGAGCATGACTTTTCTGGCTATCTCCTATTATCTTTGAATACCCAGCATGAAACTTCAAATAAGGTAGTAAAAGGTTTGCTGGCTGAAAAACAAGAGAACCTATTTCCCATTTGTGTGGTTGGAATAGGATGGAGTATTAAACACATCCAGGATATTTCTGAACCCAAGCTCATTAATATCTCTACAAAAAACACCTACTACCTCCACCTCTTTTTCACTGCCTTTGAGCAGCACATGTCAATATGCCATTCGAGATGCAGCAGTCAACATCAGGGTCAGTCCCTCCCCTTCCTCTGCTCTTTATCGTGGCCTCCCTATCCTCTCAAAATATGATGGTAGAGGAGGCAGAGAAATGCGAGTAGTTATTCACTTGATAGTATATTGTGATACAGGGCTAGAGATACACTGTGTATCTCCATTGTGACTTCCTGAGAAGAAAATAATATTTATTTTTCCATCATGTGTGTAGTTAAAACTGAAAGTCTATCCATGTACAAGTCTGAAATGAAATGACCTATACTAGCTAAATTTTGACATATTGACACGTGGGCCGAAAATCATCTGACTCCATATATTCACTCCATACTAGCTCATTCTGTATAAACCTTCATATTCAGGCTATTCTGCTTTTTCTGAAGGAGGTGCTTAAAATTGGTTAGAATTCAACCACAGTAGATGTCTTATTGCTCCCATCACTCAGCACTCGTGATAGTCCTGCAGATGATGTGAATCATCCCACTCATACTTGAATCAGACTGCCTAACTTGGCAGACAGAAGTCAGCATGTTGAGCGAATACACAAATCCCTTGTCATTCACTCTTCTTCCTTAACAGCTATCACAGCACCCCATGCAAAAAGACCTTGAAACCAATTCTTCACTGGTAAAACTTCCATGAAGCACCAGACTAAAGAGGGATACTCCCTGTAGAGGGGAAAACCAAAAAGACTCCTCATCACACAGCACTTGAGTAGAAGGACAAACTGTGTCTTAAATCTGCAAAGGACCTCATGTTTTGTACTCTTTATTTCTACTTTAGAAACAGCTTTGCTTCACAAAAGACACCAGATGAGTCAAATGGACTACCTGTTGTACACATTTTGGCCCAGTCATATTCGTGGAAGGGCTGGAAAAGCTCACTCATTCAGCTCAGGGAAGTAGCGGATTAGGAAAGGGGAAGAGATAAGAAAGGACAGAAGTGCCAAACATCAAAACTGTGCACTCTGAAAGGAGCAGGCTTTAACAGCAGCTGACAGCACTGTCAGAAACTTCTCTCAACATCCCTGCATAAATCAAGAATGTTCCACAACTGCAGGGGTACAGACAACCAGCCATTCATGCACCCATACCTACAAGGCAGTTGACACTCTCATCATTATAAGGGAAAGATCTGATCTGGAGGAAACATAGCAGGCACCTCTGTCTGCTTGTCCTGGCAGAGATACTCGCAAAGAAATATCCTGTCACTTCAGGCACACACAGGAAAATGATCAGCATCAGCTCTCTCTATATGGCAGGATGAAGTAGTATCGAGTAGCAAGCTCCCCCACTGAACCCCTACTCTGAAGAACTGAAGAGTTCACTGGCAAAAAGATAGTAGGGTGATGGTGCAAAAAGTACTTAAGTCACACACCTCTCCCCTCATCACATTTATTGCTTATTCTCTAGTTAATGGTTCTTACATTCAGAACCAGCTGGTACTGAGTAACTGTTTTGGTACAGTCTCTACTGGAATGCATGTAGGAAGCACCAACACATGGCAAGAACTGAAATGGAAAGCAAAAGCATAGGGTGCTTATCTGTTCCTGGATAAAGCTTCACAAACTGACTTAAAGCCTTGCCTATGAAAATGAAGATGCTGCTAAATATTAGCTAGATGATTCATTTATGTCTCTATTGACATACTCCTAGCATCACTAAATCTGGTGTTTCCTACTGCACTGGAAATTGGTTCCAGTGAGGTTGTTGCATAAAACATAAACCCAAAGGATGTCACATGCCATATACTTCCCACCTGACAGAAATGTGGTGAGATTTAAGCAAAGAAGTTTTGAAGAAAGCTGTGACAAATTCACAGATGCAATGTGCATGTGAAACTATCTTCAGTCATTGTAAAAAGTAATCAATGATGCCAAGTGGATTCGGTTCCCTCAGGCTTTTGTCCAGAAGACAAATGAAATTACCAGAAACTCAGTATGCCTTAGTCACAGGAAAACAGAAGGCTATTGACCCCGTGGCATTAAATGGAATACTAGGGGTAACAACCACTGTTTTCCCACTCTTTCAGAGTTCTGGAAAAACAAACAAACAAACAAAGAAAAAAAAACAAACAAAAACCCCATCAAACAAACAAAAACAACAACAATAAAAAAAAAACCAAACCAAAACAAAAAAGAACCCCAACCAACCAAACAAAAAACCCCACACTTCACTATTTCCTCCCCCTCCCCATAGAGTTATGAAAGATCTCAGTTGCTATGTTATTTTGTATCCTTATTCTTGATTTGCACACCTGTAACACAGCAGAGTTGTGGGGGCGGCTGAATGCCAGGTGCTGACCAAGCTACTCTGTAACTCACCTCCTCAGCAAGACAGTGAGAGAAAATAAGATGGGCAAAAAAACTCCTCATGGATCAAGTAAAGGCATTTGATAAAATTGCACATGGAAGCAAAGGAGAACACAAGCTTTATTCTCTACTTCCCGTCAGCAAGTGATGTCCAGTCACTTCTGAGAAGCAGGGCTTCACAGCAAGCAGCAGATGCTATGGAAAACAAATGTTGCCATAATGAGTGCCCTGCCCCTTCCTCCCCCTTTCTCTTAACTTTTATATCTGAGCAGATGTCATTTATTATGGAATATCCATTTGGTTCAGCTGTCCTGGGTGTATACCCTCCCAAGACCTTCCCTAGTCCCCACCTCCTGGCCATGGGGAATATTGGAGAGACAGTGCTGGGGAGTGCTGCTCAGCAGTACCCAGAACACTGGGGTGTTAACCACACCTTTCTAGCTATCCATGCAAATCACTATGAGGACTGTTCTGGGGAAGACAAACTCCACCTCAGCTGGATTCAATACAGGAGTTTAAAAGGTGATAAGAGTGAGGGGTTTTGGGGGGTTTTGTTTTTTTTCTTTTTGTTTGTTTGTTTGTTGTTTTTTGGTTGTTTGGTTTTTGTTGTTGCTTTTTTTAAAGTATTTTCATCACTTGTCTCAACCTATACATTTAATGCCTTGGCATATATCTTCATTGCAAACTGTTTGGGTTTTTTGTTTTATTTTGTTTCATTGTTGTTATGGTGGTGGTGATGGTGGTGGTTGGTTGATTTTGTTTGTTTGGGGTTTTTTTGAGTCTTTCCTGCATGTCAACATCCATTTCAGTAGTTTTCTGTCATAGGTCCCAGCTTTGGGCAGGATCCTTTTTTCTTCCAACCAAAAAGGAGTGAATCTGAAGGGACAGCTACCTTGTTGAAAGATTGGATTCAGTCGAAGTTGAGGTGGTCCTTCTCAGGTAACATTCAATGAAGCTTGGTGACTATTGCAGTACACCCAGTTTAAACTCATAGTCACTTAAACGCGAGTTTAAAAAAAATAGAAGCACAAAAGCCACCTGATCATAACAGATGTATGAAAACTAGATCACCATGAACAGAGTAAATGAACTAATACTTAAGAGGAATGGCCATTCAGAAAAAAAAAAAAGAAAAAAATTATTACAGAAAGACTGTTTCCAGAAGCAACAGAAAGACACTGGGATTTTAAACACTGTAACTGAGATTTTAGGAAATCTCTAGTCATGCTATTCAATGAAATGTAATAAAGAATTAAGATTTTTTTTTGTTGTTGTTAGCTAAATCTTAATTAGTAATTGTTAGCAACAACATTCAGTGCACTTTCCATCTGCTACTAATTAGAAAGGAAGATCTGAAGAATGACTTGGAAAAATCACACCCTAGGCATTAGCATACTAACAAGAAGAGTCAGAATTGAATATGCTCTCAAAGACAGTGAATTCATCTGTCTAACAGAAGCACTTGATAACACTGCCAAGTTTGCTAAAAAGACAACAGACAAGTTGTTCAGAATTTAGAGGCAGCAGGAAAACGGGTAAGTTTCATTGAGCATAGAACAGTACATCACATATTCTCTGACCTCTGGGAGAATATGCAACATGGAGGAGCCTATTAACTGAATTTTAGCTTATCTCTAGTGATGGAAAAAAAAAAAAAAATTCTAGTTGTGGAAACCAAGAGAACTTGTGTGAAAGATATGAAGTTGCCTATAACAACTTCACAAGCTGAGTGATGAACAAAGCCAAGGACTATGGTAAGATAAGGAATATATAGTAGGGTCATATTTACAAGGTACATCTAGGAATGGGATCTGAGATGGGAAGCCTGAAAGCTGAATGATGCCTTTCTGTCAAGAGAAATGGGAATAACACAAACCATTCTTGCTTTACCATCCATTTGGGCATACTCCACTCCTACCTTGTCGAGGGAGAAGGTAGCAAGTGTACACTAGAGTAAAAATCCTCAGAAACACGTGACTATCTTGACATCAGAGTAGCTAGTAAAGATTTTAGGGAAGTAGAGCCCATTGTTGCTACCTTCAGGGGCACTGTGAAGCTGTATCACTTAGAAGCTGGCAACACTAAAGATGCAAAGAAAGTGAATAGCCAATCCTAGAGGATAGCAGGGAGCTGTTGGAGAGAGAAAAACAACTGGATACCTGCCCATGCAAAACAATTACGTAGTCTCTGTTATTAAGCTTACATATCAGAGAATAGAGTTCACCAAGGGAAGGGAAAAATCTCCCCTACAATTCAGGAGAGGGTTATGATTTCAGGCCTGTAGGTACCTAGCTGTGTAGTAATACCAAAGAAAAGTGTTAACTAGTCTTAATTTATTATATAGATCTGAAAATAACTTCCATTGCAAGCATACTCTGAAACAATGAGAGCAGCAGAGGCTCAGAGCATGACTCAAAAAACGGTGCAAGAGAAAACGTTCTTTAGGACCTGGTAAAATTTCTGAGATAAAGACTTTACCAGAACATCGTGCATGAGCTAAAATCAAGTTGTTTATATTAGAAAGTTAAATTCAAATGATTTTGAAAAAAAAAAAAAAAGGCATTTTTATGGGTTGCATGCTAAGGCTAAGACTTCAGTAAGACATATTTTTCCTCAAAAGCTTGCAAACACACCTTTCATGCCCTTAGCAAAATATTTCTCAATCGCTATAAATCTGGCTAGACAGGTTATCAGAAAATGTATCGTTGTACTCATCTTTGACCTCATATTTTTCTTTTTTTTTTTTTTTTTTTTTTTTGTAAACACCCCCCCTTTTTTGCTTCCCCTCCTTTACCCTTCTTTCATGATGTTTTTCCTCAGCCAGTTAAGCTTCTGCCAAGTAAACAGATTCATCCTGGGCTTCTAATATGATAAGGCTCCAGTGAAGCCTACTGTATGTGCATACACATATATTCAAAATTACATTACTTGCTCACTCCCCTATTCCAGTTTGTCCATTCATTTCTCAAGCACCACCCTTTGACAGTATTTGCCCTTTCACTCCCACCAAGACCTATCACACTACAGCTATTTAATTATAGCTTAGTTATGGTTAAGAAATTACTTGACTGCTTCTAAAGCAAAAACAGAAAGAAAGAATCACAGAATAGTTAGGGTTGGACAGGATCTCTGGAGATCATCGCATCCAACCCCCTGCCAAGGCAGGGTCATTTAGAGCAGGTTAAGCAGGAATGTGTCTCCAGAGAGGGAGGCTCCATGACTTCCCTGGACAGTCTGTTCCAGTGCTCAGTCAGCCTCAATATAAGTAAATTTTTCCTCATGTTGGTGTGCAACTTGTGTTTTAATCTATGGCCATTTCTCCTTGTCCTGTCACTGGGCACCACCAAAAAGAGTCTGCACCATCCTCTTGGCACCCACTTTTGAGATATTTATATAGACTAATGAGATCCCCTTTCAGTCTTCTTTTCTCTAGCCTAAACAAGCCCAGCTCCCACCACTTTTCCTCATAAGAGATATGCTTCAGGCCCCTAATGATGTTTATGGCCTTTCACTGGACCCTGTCCAGTAGTTCCTTGTCTTTCTTGTACTGAGCCCAGAACTGGCCACCACTAGAATGGAGGGGCAGGATCACCTTCCTCAACCTGGTGGCCCCACTCTTCCCAGTGCACCCCAGGATACCATTGTCTCTCTCAGCTGCAAGGAGACACTGTCAGCTCATAGTCAACTTGTCATCTACCAAAAAGTTGATGCTTTACCTATAATATTTTTTTTTCAGTAACTACAAACAGCGTTTTGGTGGCTCTTTCATGTAAACATTTAAGTTAGAAGGGAACTTCTCCCATTAGGATATTAGAGTGCCACCAACTTCCCCCAAACCGGGCTCCGCGAGAAGTGCTTGTGCACAGGCCCTCCTCCAGATTGTGTTGTTCCAAAGCAGGTTCTTTCACCCGGTGTGCAAGAGGCTGATGCACACACAGAGTCGAGGTATTTGATTTATTTACATTTCTGCACAGAATGGGGTGCTGGGTGGTAAATCCACAAAGCCAGCACACCAACTATCGAAACTTATTACTATTTATACATTTTAGCAAACAATTGAATTAGTGCCCATTGGCTACAAGTTACACGGTTCTCTTATTGATTAGTATTCTATCTTCTATTGGTTAACGATGCCCTCGCTTCTCATCCTGTTTAGTCCACATGCTCTTTCCCTTGAGTCGGTGGGTTTCTTGGACTGGTGGTCCCTGAGTTGGTGGTCATGATCTCCCCTTGCTGGAATTAACCTTTTACCCAGTTGGAGCTGATTTGAGGACAAGTGCTGAGTTGTCTTTATTAGTGTCTTCCCTAACTTGGGAGTTCTGCCAAATGTCCTCATGGCCCGTCAATTCTGTATCGTGTCCACTGTCAGGGGTTCATCCCTCTCCCCAAGCTCTGTTAAGCTCCCCCTAAGTCTGAGATCATTGAAGCATGTCCAGCCATAAACCTTAACAAGGCAATTCTACTGACAAGTAATTTGTCTTTCTAAAACCTGGACATGAAGCCAAAAAACCTTGGAATAAAAGAAACTGCAAAGAAACTTTTGGATCTTAGGGCAGCAAAGGTATTTATTGGCAACATTGGGGAGCTAACCAGCTCATGCTGGACTAACTAGCTCCCAATCATCAGTGCAAAACAAGCCATTTTATACATTCTCAATACATGATTACAACATAATCATGCATATTAATGTGGTTACATCTAATAATACATATTAATGACTAGTCAGAGTCTAGGCATGGCTTGGGTGGAGCTTTTTCTTCTTTTGGCATCAATTTTGGGGGGTTGGTTCTGGCCTTCAGCCTCAGTTCGGTGGTCTTGGAGTGCCTACCTCTTGATTGAACTTCTAACCTTTCTTTGTTAAGTGACCTGGTTCTTCAACCTTGCAAAAACCCATGGCTCAAGGCCTCCCTATCTAATTCAAATGTCCATGTTATCTTAAATTATGACCACTAGATATATTGAATACCACTCCTAGCATTCTTCTAGGCTTTTTGGTCCAGTTGGCAGAACAGGACAAGTTATCAACTAGTGCCAGGCAGAACAAGCATTGAGCAATTCTCTTCTAACAGAGCAAGGTACCTCTACTAACTCCGTTAACTCTTTTAGGCCTTGCTCTGCTTTCAGGTACCACTTACAGCCTGTTAGCTGCTCTCTGTTTCACGGGTTACACCCCCTTTCTTGTTGCTTAGCCTTGAAAGAAGAACACCCCTCCTTAAGAAAAGGTTGGATATTCCTTATTTTGCAGCCCCCGGAGCGGTGCTCCGGCCCGGCGGTGGCGGTGCAGGGCCGTGCCCGGGGATGGCGGTGGAGCGGCGGAGCGCGGGGACAGGTGAGCTCCGGAACAGCGGAGCATAGGAACAGCGGAGCGCGGGGACAGGGGAGCTCCGGAACAGGTGAGCTCCGGAACAGCGGAGCGCGGGGACAGGGGAGCTCCGGAACAGCGGAGCATAGGAACAGCGGAGCGCGGGGACAGGGGAGCTCCGGAACAGCGGAGCGCGGGGACAGGGGAGCTCCGGAACAGCGGAGCGCGGGGACAAGGGAGCTCCGGAACAGCGGAGCTCCGGAACAGCGGAGCGCGGGGACAGGGGAGCTCCGGAACGGCGGAGCGCGGGGACACGGGAGCTCCGGGACCGCTTCCCGTCCGCGCCAGGCGCTTCCGGGTCGGGCGCCGGGCTCTGCTGGCGGCGGGGCGGGCGGCGTTCCCCGTCCTGCTCCTCCTCCTGCTCCTCCTGCTCCTGCTCCTCGTCCTGCTCGTCCTGGTGCCGCCCGAGGCCGCCGCGGGCTGTGCGGGGGTGAGCGGGGCCCGGGGCGGGCGGGGGAGGCCGCGGGGCCGGGGCCGGCTGTAGCTCTGTGTCCCAACAGCGTGGGTTTGACAAGCCCCGTGAATTGCCTGCCCTCATCCGGCAATCCGCGGTCGTCCCGGTGGTCTCGGAGAGCATCCCCCTGCTCCCGGCGGGAAGCCGCTGGGCTTTGCGAGGCCGCCCGAGAGCCGTGGGGCTCTCCCTCCCTGCTGGGCTGTCTCTGTGTCCCCCTCGGGGATGCGTGTGACCTCCCTCGGGGATGTGCGTGGCCTCCCTCGGGTGTCTGTGGAATAGCCTTTGCTCTGCAGAGCCGAGCTGGGCTTGTCCCGGCTCGGCTGCCCGTCCGGAGGAGGCAGCACACGGCGGGGGTCACTTCCCCCTGGGTCACGGGACACGCAGATCACCCTGTTAAGCACCAATGTACTGCAATTCATACTTGTTTTTAAGCCAGTCCGCCTTTTTGGGTCAGCGAAGAGTAGTGTGCGCTACAGGTGGTTTGGCACTTAGTTGCCCTTGGGGTTCTGGCAGCTGTGTTGTTTTCTGGCTAATTCCGAGCACACTCAGACCCGGGAAGAGAATAATACATCACAAACTGGCTGAAGAGCCTCAGTCTTTCTACTAATTGCCGGACTCTGTTAAACAGAAACTCGTGTAAAAATGAGTTTCACTTAAATGCAAGAGATGCTTGTATACTTCTAGCAGCCAAGCTTGTTTTCTGGATATTGATCTTAAAAGTTGATACAATTGCACTCAAAGCCTTCTAAACTTCTGTTTAAAGTTATGTTGAAAAGAAAAAATGCTTACAGTTCACAGGGAAAGATACGTATGAGGTCACATTTCAAGTATCTCTAATGCTTTAACTTTTTTTTTTTTTTTAGATTAATAAATGTACTGAAGCATTGTTATGTAGCTAGAATGGCAGTGAGTTTTAATTATTTACTTCTGATTAGGTATTTTAAATATTCAAACATGGGGTTATTCTGAGTGTTGTTTTTGAAACTTTAGGCATTCAGCTGGTCATAAGAAACAGGAATTAATCTTTGTGTTTGAATATTTCCTCTTTTCTAATAATGACGACTAAAATATTGAAGTTCAAAATTTCTTATTTTGTTTTAACTTTTTCCTTAAGTTACTTTAAATTAGTCTGTAAATTTTAATAAGTATTTTGACTGGAATCTATCATTTGGATTCTGTTGCTTTGCTTTTGATTGTCCAGCTTGAACTAAGACTGCACGAGTGTGGTATGTTTATGCAAGTCATTGGTATGAAAGGTTGTTTTTTATGTCCACTGTAATCTAAGAGTTTTACAACTATTCATAAGGTGCTTATTTTTAAAACTTTGACATTTTCTTCAGGTTTAAGTTTGTTTTATCATACAAGTTCCTCACTGCCATAATGAGGCTAGTAATTCTTGAAGATTATGATCAGGCTAGTGAATGGGCAGCAAAATACATCTGTAATCGTATTATCCAGTTCAAGCCAAGTCAAGGAAGATACTTCACACTTGGTCTACCAACAGGCAAGTTTTATTCAAAGTCTATATAAATAACTAAACCTAGAACAATGTTTGTATCATTGCTAGCAGATACAGTATTTAAAAGAACATAGGTATTATTTTTGGTAATAGTCCAACATATTTCTTTTAAAATATGGATTTGGTTTGTGTAAAAAGTTGTGATAGTTTGAGAAGTTGAGAAACGCTAAATGAGAAATAGCAGATTGCTTCTATGTTGAAAAGTATTGTAGCAAAATTTGAATATGAAGATATTTAAATATAATGAAAATGTTGTGCAGATACACAGAACAGCAGAAAAACTTTATTTCAGGTAGTACACCATTGGGATGCTACAAAAAGCTGATAGAATATCACAAAAATGGAGATCTGTCTTTCAAATATGTAAAGACTTTCAACATGGATGAGTATGTAGGTAAGATGCACTATTATCTGAGAACACACTATACTGTTATTTTTTCCTTCTTATAAAAACTACTAAATACTTTGTCAAAAAACGAGGTCAGTCTAGTATGTTTGTGCTCCTGTGCTGGACTTCTTTCCATGGGGTCATCTTAAGCATTTTTCTCTGTTCATTTATCTACAAAAGTAAGCAGGTGGATCCTGGGTTAAATTCAGTGCTGAATTACATTGTCACATAATATTGTGAATGCATTTCTGTTGAAGACTTCACACTCTTTGTGTGAATGTAAACCAATTACCTTGTCTATTGTCAACAAGAAAGCTTTCTTCTCCATGTAATTTCAAATCTTGTTTTATCTGACTCAGTTAGGTTTGGTTTGCATGCCCTTCATTGGTTAGACGTAGACTAGAATTAATGCTGTTTGATTAAGTCTTGTCATATGTTAATTTTACTCTAAATGATTTCAGGACTTCCCAGGAATCATCCAGAGAGCTATCATTCCTATATGTGGAATAATTTCTTTAAGCATATTGACATAGATCCAAATAATGCTCATATCCTTGATGGGAATGCTCCGGACTTACAGGCGGAATGTGATGCATTTGAAAAGAAAATTGAAGAAGCAGGGGGGATTGATCTGTTTGTTGGAGGTATGAGGAAATGCTCTATGGTTAAAGTCAGGCATGTACACTGATTTTTTTAATCACTGTTTTCCTAACTTGACTAAACCCAGATTTTTCAATTACGGTGTAAGAAAGTTCTTTGACTAACAAAGAATTGGTATGAATACCAAAACAGAATGGCTGGTGTCCAGGTTTCTGATGACTTAAGTAACTTTTGAACATTTTTTTTTGAAAATGGGAGAAGGAAAGAACGAGTCCTAGGAATTGTGTATTTGTTTAAGATGTTTGAGGATATTTGTTGACTAAGGTCTGGAATGATTTACTTTTTTTAACTTTGAAAAGGCATTGGTCCAGATGGCCACATTGCATTCAATGAACCCGGATCAAGTTTGTCTTCAAGAACAAGATTAAAGACTTTAGCAATGGACACCATTTTGGCAAATGCTAAATACTTTGATGGAGACTTATCTAAAGTACCAACAATGGCGCTAACAGTTGGTGTGGGTACAGTGATGGATGCTAGAGAAGTAAGAACTCATTTAGTTCTAGTTGCATGTGTGTTTTCAAGACTATTTGGTATTGATACTGGGATTGAAAGTAAAGAGACCTTTGTTTTGCAGGTGATGATTCTTATAACAGGTGCACATAAGGCTTTTGCACTGTACAAAGCAATTGAAGAAGGAGTCAATCATATGTGGACAGTTTCTGCTTTCCAGCAACATCCTCGCACTATCTTTGTGTGTGATGAAGATGCTACTTTAGAACTAAGAGTTAAAACTGTGAAGTACTTTAAAGGTGAGCACTGAATCAGAGGTTACATGTGTTTAAAAAATCCACAAAACCAACAGATTTAAAATTACATTGATTTAAGTCTGAGCCTTCCAACACTTTACAGTACCTAATGTATAATGTTATATATTCAAAATACTAAATGTTAACTTATTCCTTATGTATGTAGAACTGCTAGGAGGCATAACTTTTGCTACTTACATTCATGAAAAATCTACTTGGGAGAAATACTTCCTTTTGCTTCTAGTTTGAAACTGTAGTTCAGTAATCTTCAACTTCAACAGCAGCATTCTGGTGTTCCAGAACACAGGTCTTAAATATACTGGAAAGTTTCACTTAAAAAAACTCAATACCTTTATTAATCTTGATATATTTTCATGCTGCCTTTGCTGTGTGCTGTAACGTGCCGTCTAGTAAACTGGAAATGTATGATACAGACTGAAGCCACATGAGGACATTTTTCATACAGTGCAATTAGCATAAGAATCTATACTGACTTTAAATACATTGCACACTTTTACTGTGCTTTTCATATTTGTAGTAGATACATTGGGGCAAAATTAAAGTAAGTGAGGATATTTGATAGTCATTGAGACTTCCTAATCTGAATTCTGTTTCACTGAGACGGTAGAAGCTGAGAAAAGTAGTTTTCTCTTGACTATATTAGCACAACACATGGAATTGTGTGAACTGGTTGTCCTTCTCAGCAGCATGGATACCTGTAGTAGCTGAGGTATCAGAAATCAAGATTGTAATTTACTAAATTCTTTTTTAGAGCATTGTATCACCAGTGCTTATATATATATATGTGTTAAATTGCAATTCAGACATTACTGTGATTCTTATCCTGGTATCACTTGTGGCCAACTTGTTAATTTTTTCAGTATGCTGTTCTCTGCTATGTATTTGCAGGGTAGGGGGGAGGGTTAGTCTTTACCTCTATCACACTGCTAGATATTGTTGTTTTCAAAGATAAGCTTCTAACTGCTTGGATAAATTTTAAACATTATCCTGTATTTCATATAAACAAAGGCTTTGCTTGGGAAAGATAAACATAATGTAGAATTACTTAGGTATGAGTGACACTCAACATTGCTTTAAAAACATCAAGGGCTACAATTTATGAATGTGCTATTGTGTCACACTGCGTTGAATAACCCTGCAATACACAGCAGTAGAATTCTTAAAAAGACTGTTTATTTGAAACTTGCTTAATTTTACCTTCTCTCAAATCTGAGATTTTTCTCTTTTTAAGATGGAGGACAAATCAATGTGGGTCAAATTTGGAATTATTTCTGAAACTTGATCTTCAGGTTAAACTTCTTGGGGAATGTAGGTAGTAGTTCTTAATACTGCTCTTTATGGTAGTGATTTATTGGGAGTTTTCACCACTTAAAAATTCTCAAGGTACTATGTGAAACTGCTTTTCTTTTTTTTTTTTCTAATCAAGTACCAGGCTGGCTGGTAAACAGAATAACTTACTCCACTTTTTTATAAGTTTCTGAAAACCTATTTTAGACTAAAATTATCAAGTGTACTTAAATCTTCTTACAGTAGAAGGAAAAATAACTTTCTTGAAGAATGGGACAGAAAATGAATTTTGAATTTACTAATTTGTTTGCAGATAAGGTAGTTTAGGATAGTTCTTTCCATACTTGTGCATGCTCCTCTTAAAACTGTATGCAGAAATCTGTTTATTCAAAGCATACTTGAATATACAGTGGGACTTTCCTTTGAAGTAATTGTTTTGGCATCTGTCAAGTCTGGTGCATAACTTTAAAAAAACCTTTTTTTTCTTACTGATTTTCCTGTAATAATTTCACTAACAGGATTTAAATATTCTTCATTAAGTATGGCAGAGGCAATACTTTGTAAGCATTTTTCATGTGTCTAGGAAGTGGGCAATTATCTCCTTTTCATTTCCCCTTTTTAGAAGAGGAAAACACTGGTAGAAAGCTAAATGCTTTAAAGCTCAAAACATGTTTCTAGTTTGAGTAGTGTGTGCAGCTGTTACTCTTTCAGTACAAATTACTTTTATATCAAATGTGTACTTAATTCTTCTCACTGTTAAACTGAGAAATATTAGACTTGATTTAACATCTGCATTTTATCTTAAATGACACAGTGATTAGTAATAGATGCTGCATAAAATGTCTTTTGTTGAGGTCACAACAGTAATGACCTTTATTGATGTAGTTATTGCACGTTGCTGCTGTGACACTAAGGTTTGCCACAAGGTACATCATGTAGCAAAGGTATTTGAGTATTCTTTGCCACAGATAATCACTAAAATATGTGCTACTGCATATTTCTTTCACAGTTTTTAAGAAAATTACTCTTAATGTTGCATATTTTAATTTTTAAAATTAATCTTTAGTTTGGTGCTAAAATGGACTTTTACTTTGCAGATTGTGAATGCTGATTAGTTACTCTTTTAGTCCTTGAGGTGAAATGAGGTTAAAAACCTGCCAGTAACCTAGTGTCATACATAGGTAGATAGAGGTAGCATTTTTACTAAGTAATAACAAAGTAAAGAGGGAAGCATCTTTTTTTGTTGTTGTTCTTCAGCATTTTCCAGAATTAAAGTAGTTGAGTAGGACAAAAATAACACCCCTAATCATAGCTATGAATGACTTGTATGTGACAAAGACCAAAAAAAAAAAGCCTGGTTAGAATAGAAAACAGTTGAACTACTGAAATTTTGAATCTGCAATAACAGTCTGGATAGTTTTAGCTTGCTTTTGCCTCTCAAAGACCAGAAGTACACTATCAATTACAAAGATAGTAATACCATAATGCTAGAACATTACAATTCCAGAATTCAGGCTGTAAAAGTATCACTATGTGTATATGTGATTTTTATGATGTGAGGGAATTATGTTGCTGTTATGTAGTTTTTGATACAGAAGAAAAGATGTATTTAATGAATTTGGAAGCATTCTAGATCTGCTTTTTGGGTCTGTTATCAGAGAACTCTCTGATCCCTGCTCAGTTCATACAGCAGATGTCATTAGTATGCAAGTAATACAGGAATATATATATATGCTGTCTCTGATTTTAAACTACTTTAAACAGCCGTTATTGTTATATTCAGTGAACTTTTTAAAATGTATACTTTGAAGCAAACTCCAAATGAAAATGTGGATAGAAGGACATGTTGAGAAAATATAACTAATGTAAAGCTGGCATTGTTGCTTTCCCCCCAAGGTTTAATGCATGTGCACAATAAGCTTGTGGACCCACTGTACAGTATGAAAGAAAACTGAAAGAAGAATTGAAGAGGAGCTCCATGTGGGTCAACAGCAACTGTTTTAGGTAGCAGATGAGTTCACTGCTATGCAATATGCTGAAAACCGTTTAAAATGGGGAATCCTAGGTACTGTATTTTTTAAAAGGTCCAAATCTGTACATTCACATTCCATTTGTTTGCTGTGTTGTGCATTTTGCTTTAACATTTGGAGCTCTGCTGTTGGCTGGTACATCATTAAGTGGAAGAGAACAAACCTGTGAGAGACTGCATGTTACATAGAGATGGGAAAAGCAGAGCACTTACTCTAGCACAGCAGTGTAATGCATCTGCCTTGTGTTAAAGATGATACTTTATTTCCCAGAATTTGTAATCTTTGGCTTGAGTAGTGTAACTACATTTTGCATTATGTCTCTAGGCAGAATGGTTTTGGCCTTTGTCAATACTATGAACTTGTAATAGTTGTACAATTTCTACTATGAAATGTTTTGTTTACATACATCTAATATACACTGAGCTTTTGCACTTGGTTGCCTTAAATTTATCTTAAACAGTTTTTGGGCATCTCAAGACCTGCTGTATAGTTCAGACAAATGAAAATACAAAAACAGTGCCTA
This sequence comes from Margarornis squamiger, assembly GCA_035222235.1. NCBI lineage: Eukaryota > Metazoa > Chordata > Aves > Passeriformes > Furnariidae > Margarornis > Margarornis squamiger. Next base: position 49,132,066 of record JAWWTY010000123.1, read on the forward strand.
AAAATGCACCAAATTCTTGAAAGTTGTAACTCACTCCACAGATAAAAATATTAAATTTCTGCCATAGCACTTTTTCCTCTCATGTATTTCAAGTTACTTTAGGATTTTTATATATTTGGTAATTAAGCTTTATATGCAAGGAAAAATCTAAATGTTCCTTTCTGGAAGTACCTGTTCAATTATATAATTGATGCTACTATTAAATGCCTGAAAAGAGGTTAATTTTACAGGAATGTAATGTCTGCAAATTTATGATCATTTAAAGCCAACTGTTAATCACGTTCTCATTGTATCATTATAAACATTGAGCTGTTACAAGGAATGTTACTTCCTACTTTGAATATAAGTAAAACTTAAATATAAATCTCTAATTTCAAAATTGTTTCATTTCTAATATAAATTGTCATGAATAAATACTTCAGGATTTTAGGGAGCAATTAGGCACCCAAAGAGGAAGAGTTTACTGATTTAGACTTTTTTAGTGAGAGCAGTGTGATCCTGTCCTTGTGTTAAATACTCACTGAGAGAAAGTGCAACAAAGCAGAACCTCAAGAATTTAACTTTTCACCTAGATCACATTATCTCCTCAGGGATGTGTAGTCTCGTCTAGGCTCACCTTTCTCATAAAGGGTTGGACCAGAACTTTTAAGGTCCATTCAGACCTGGACTGTTCTATGGTTCTTTGAAATTATGAAAGGAAGGAAGAGTCTGTCTTAAAAGCTTTTAGAGGTGGGCAAGCAGTAGTAAACACAGTACAGCAGGGTCATTAACTTGCATTTGTGATTGCTTTGTGTACACTTCTGAAAGTAACACCTTATGTTAAACACACTGCAGTACAGCTTTCAACTGAGGACTTGCTGAGAAACTTAGTATGTGGACAGTAGAAATAAAACTACATCAAGTACAAAAAGGCACGTTCTAATCAAAACTTCATGCCAAAGGAATTCTTTAAGGCCTGAATTGGTCTTTTGGTGGAGCAGTTACATATCCTGTGTTTTAATGTATTAAAACTTATGATTTCTCTGGAGATGAGCTTAGCTATGCTGTACTAATGGTAAATTTACACACTTCAACAAGTTTAAAATACACACTGTGGTATGTTAGAAAAGTTTTGATTTTTTTTTTTTCCTGATGTGATTTCCTAGCATCATGATGATTTCCAGACAACAGTAACTTTAGAAAAAGTAAAACACGAAGCAGCTTGATACTGTTATGGCAACCGTGGAAACTTTACAGGAGAAAAACCAACACAGCATTGTTAGTCTATATCTACCTTTCAATTATTTTTTGCCATATCGTTCCTGTTCTCTCATACAAAGACTTGCAATGCAAAAATAAAATGTTATTTTTTAAGTGTTAAAAGTATGAAAACAGTGAAACAATGAAAACAATACACTGAAAACTTTTAGATTCAGTCAACTGAACTTTAATTTCATAATAGTCTACAAGTATCTGTATATTTTAAGTACACGGTCCTTTCAGTTCATCTTTACCCATATACTTAATTTACACCACTAAAAGTCAAGTATGTTCCCTCTCACAGTGATAAATCGTAGATTAGTTTCCATGCTACTGTCTGCAAAAGGGTGAGAGAATGATCAGGTGCATGTTACTGATCTCTATTTGTCAGTGTCTCTCTTTAGAACACGTATAAAGGCATCTCTTGGTACTTCCACATTGCCAATTTTTCTCATCAACCTCTTGCTTTCTGTCTGCCTCTTTAAAAGTTTCATTCTTCTTGTAATGTCTCCACCATACTGTGGAAAGGAAAAGTATTTTAGTAAGCTTAAACCACAAATGCAACTACAGTACGTGTCAGCAACACTAAACTCAAGGGCTAAAAAAAACCCAGGAAGGTTGGTTATATTACGACAAAAGATTATTTTATACTCCATATAGTTATGCCTAAAGGACACTTGTTGAAAAGAACAATGGAACAAGTAAGCATATTCATTTGGACACCTGAAGGTTGAATTCTGTTACCTAAATATACGCATTCACGTAAGCCTGGCTGATACTAGGCAACATTAGATCCAAATCCCCTTGGAACAGCAGCAGGATGCCAGCTCAGATACACTGAGCCATCCTGACTAGCACTAGATGCTTACATCTAGAACAATGAACTAAATCCTTGTACAACAATGAACAAACACCATCCCACATCTGTGCCTAGCAGAAGAATTCTGTTACACTTGTAAGAAAGGGACACTTGATTAATATCTTCCAACATGAGATATTTAGCTCAGAGAGCTAAACACAAGCTGAGTACGAGGTAACACATTTTTCCTATAGCTTTGTTGAGTCTTTTTGTTAGTAACTACTGCATATTTAAAGCTTTATTACAATGTATTACTGCAAACCTAAGTAAAAGTCTAATCACAACTAAGTCTCTAAAGAAGCACATTTATACTTTCTTATAGCACCTGAAAAACAGTTTAGGGAACATGAAGTTACACATATGCCTGTGTATACACACACATTTACTCTATGTCTACAACTATTAGAAAATGGTGAGGAGAGAGGAGTGAACACAGACAACACTCAGCTGGGTTCATTCAAGAGTGTAACTATGAAAAAGCCATTACTTTTTCTGATCCACTCTTACTGCAAGTTGCAGCTAGACAATATAAGAGTTGAATTTTAAAATAAATGCCAGAAAGTATCTGTTAAAATTCAACTGACACTTCAGAGCACAAGCAGAACATGTCTCTGCTGGGTTTCTAGGAAAAGATGGGCGCATCATCTTAGCAGGACTCTTAGGTTTACAAATTTCAGAAACATTAAAAAAAAAAAATACCTACACATTTTGCCACAACATTTTTTCTGTAAGCTTTCAGCCTGTAAAATAAAATAACATATATACCTTATTAGAATATCTATATGTGAAGCTAAATACTGAGTTGTCAAAATGCTAATTGTTGTTTTTCTACTAGTTCTGTAAGATTCATTGGCATCATAACATTTTCCTGTTTTGTAAACAAAACATGAAGTTTTAAACAGAAGATGTATTCACAGTTCTCAATTCTAGAAATACCCCTTAGGGTGTATAATGTGTACATACAAAAATCACAAGCTTGCCTTTTTATCTAGGATTTCTGCTATGACTCACAGGAAGTGTTAAATCTATGTGTATATAGATGTACACAAAAATTCTTAAGCACCTTGGCTTGAATTCCAACCTATAATGATTTTACCACAATTTAAATCCTATTTAAACAGCAACTGAAAAATGTGATGAGAAACACAGAATCAAAGAAACTGTTTGCTTTAAAGAAGTGCATGCTGCTTAAGTTGTGTTCAGCTTGCAACATACTTCTTTGGAACAGCACGTAAGAGTTGTTTTTTTGCTGACTCGCCCTCCCAGAGATGAAACCATTCCACAACTAGCTAATTTTTTTCAGTAGGAAGAAACTTTTTCCACTGCCAAAGAGGAACTGGACACATGGGTGTTGCAAGTTACGCTTTATCCACTAAGTGCAGTGCTGACCACAAGCAATTTAAATTAAAAATACAATTTCTTTGTATAAATTCAAAATCTTTAGTCATAGTCACAGCTCAAATGTGTGGTTTTTTCTTAGTATGTCTGCTAGTATATACAAGAAAAATAAAACTTTACAGTAAAATCAAAATAATGTATAAAACTTGGCACAACATTAAAAATCTGTATTTGACATAGCTTAAATTATGGAGGGAAAGAAAACAGGAACAGACGGGCTTCACTTACGTTTCTCTTGCAATGATTTTCTTGCCAATAGCAGCCTGGATGGCTATTTCAAACAACTGTCTAGGTATTGCCTCTTTTAAACGTTCACACAGGAGTTTACCAGTAGCATATGCCTTATCACTGAAAAAGAAAGTCACAAGTGCTTTCAGAAAGACCACTGCAACACCAAAAATATATCCATACACCAAACTGATAAAAGGATTTCAGTAGAAGTCTTCCTCTTCATAACTCAAAAGATAAAGTGATCAGATCATCCTTGTACATCTAATGAGTGGTCTATGTATTTCATCCGTTTCATACTAACAGGTGGTTAAGATTGTATAACTGTATAACAGCAGGTCTTAATATAAATTTAAAATATTTTTAACAAACACCCTGATTATCCATCACAGTGAAGCCATTTTGAATACTGTTACAGCTTGAAGTGAAATTTTAAACTATGTCAAGGAGAATTTTCATTGACTGTAGCTTCAAAAGGTCGATATATCTACATATTACAGAAATACTTTAAAAACATCTGGCTTTATATAACAAGAAAAAAAATGTCCTCTTGTCATCTGCTAGTAAAAATTATCCAACTATAGTTCAGCATCTGCATATGCTTCACATTTTGGAAAGAGAAAAACAGAAGGTCTAAAGAAGCTACTAACAGATACTTTCATAAACCATTGGAAAGAAATGGGTCTCTATTCTCTCTAAAAGCATCCGTATTTAGTAGACATTTTTTACCAATATACAGCTGAACAGTTTTACATGTTTTCAGGTAGCAACAATGTGACTCCTTGCTACCCGTATAGAGCAAGCAATTTAAGCATGAAGTATGTAAGTAATGTTCATTAAGCATTACAGTTTTAGGAAGTACAGATATTTATTTTTATAACTAGAACAAATAATGGCTAGCTTAATACTAAGCTTACAGTAATCTATGTATCTTTAATTCAGTTTAATTCTTTATATATAGACAGATGCAGGTTTTACAGTGGGAAGACTCTGAAAGCACCTGCAGCAGGAGCAGAATGAATGCTGACTACAAGTTTAAAAAAAATCATTTGTAATCTAAAGCTAAAGACTACTAGTTTTACTGAGTGATGAAAGTGGTGATGTGGCAGAATATTCAATGGTCAAATGTATCTGTCATATATAAGAGTAATACCTATACCTAGAATAATTTAGAATTACACATTCATTTAGATCAGAAAAGTCCCTTAAGATCATCTAGTCCTATTATTAGACAATGTTTTCATTGAAAGTAACAGAAATCTTATTTCTTTGGAATAAAGAATCCAGTCAACCTACTGGTGTATGATACTAGACAGTTCTTCAACTGGATTTCCATTTAGAAGAATATCCATTTTGATCAGGTCTGCTGCTTGGTATCCTGCATCTTCATAATCAAAACTGAAAAAAAAAAAAAAAAAAAAAAGGCAGTTCAAAAGCTAGTGATGATATTGTAAAAATTATATTTGGCATTCTTTGTTCCATTAAATTTAAATTATAGAGATAATTCTTAATAAAACTTAACTTTTTAGCAAAATGGGAGTACAGTTTTTAATAGCCTCTCAGTACATTTCCCTAATGCAAGACCAGACTAGAAATGCACTGCATATAATGTGCTTTCCAGTGCAGCAGAAGATGCCATCCTGACTTCCAAGACGTCTTTCCAATCTACTGAGCAAGGTAAATCAATCAGAAATCTATATGCTTAGTACAATCTCTTAAAGAGTTTATTGAAACACTTATTTTCTATCAGCTGGAAGTTCATTCAAGCTCCAGGAAATAGAACCCTCCAACACAATTTTTGAACAGCAAATGTCCTGAATGTCACAGGACTCAAACACTAAACCTTGACTGCTTTCAAATTCAAGAGGTACAGAGGTAATGTAGGCAGGATGGAGAGAGAGATGAAAGAGAGAGAGAGAGAGAGAGAGAGAGAGATGATAGATATATTTTCACACAAGAGCTATCTATCTATCTAAATGTAGAGGATCAACAATACCATTATAATTTGGTCAAATATCAGAGATATTTGAGATTATTTCAAAGCACTTCTGTCTTAGTTGGCTTAATAAACAATAGCTGTGTAAATAAATTTATAAAACAGAAGTATAATTATTGAGAGCATTAAATACACAAGCTATATTAAGGAGTCAATTAGGAAATAAAAAGTAAGATAATGCAACATTGTTTGCAATCACACCTGAATCAAAGGAAACTCAGCATAATTCTGTTAATGAGATAGCTTCTTGATAAACAGGTTGGGTTTTATGTAGTTGGGGAGCTAGATTCAGAGAGAAAATTCAAAATCTCCATCCCCCTATTTCTTCTACCTTGCCTCTCCACTTTTGCTTATGCTTCTACTGCAAATATTACAAACCTGGGCAAAACATGTCTTACTTATGTTTATAAGGCAAATTTAAGAAAACACAAAGCAAATTCAGTCCTTCAATAAAATTCATTTTCATATTTATAAAATGAATAATGTAATTAGGCATACTGGTTCCTGCTGTGTAATACAGCTTACTTAACAACATCTTGACATAGCAGGTTTGTGAGAGCTGTTGAGCCTCCTGGGGCACAAACCTGTGTGCCATGCAACACTTTCCCCTCCATTAAACTCACAAAGGTTCTTTACAAAGATCTGAGCATTGTATTAGGCTCTGAATTTAAAGAATCCACTAACAACAGATTTTGTCTGAAAATACAGATGATTTACTTTTTTTCCATAATAAAGCACGTATGTAAAGTTTTAAATACCTCATGTTGGTTTTACTAGCTTTAAATAACCAATTTGGTTATTTTCCCTTTTCTACCAAGAGACAGTTAATACAGTAAGTAGCACAGTTTCAATGATTCTTCTGACAGAAAATGCCCAGTGTCACTTCAGACAAGTAAGGACCACCCAGATCTTACTCATATATAGATGAGCCAGTGCCACTCCACGGGGTGCACTTGAAAATACACACATCACCAAAGACAATGATTATGAGGTAGTGATGCACTTTTAATGTTTTTCAGACTTATTTCCATCCACTTTCACAGTGAATCTAATCCATTAAACATGAAGAGAGACTAGGAATATTCTTCACTCGTGCCCTTCCATAGCTGTTCCTCAGATATTTTTTTCACCACATCTGCCTTCAGGGAGGAAGTGGGAACAGGAGAAGTAGTTACCTTGCATAGCCAGAAGACAGAGACTTAAGAGCATCATAAAAATCCAACACAATTTCATTCAGTGGAAAGAGGTATTTTAGCATAACCCTGTTTTCATCAATGTACAACATATCCTTCTGGACTGCCCTGCGATCCTAGACAAATAAAAATTGTTTCAGTTCCCCTTGACAGAAATTTTCTACAAAAAATACAAAGCAAATTAAAATGAACAGCCATCCAGCTACACAAAAGAATACCTGTATGTCAAGCCTCAAAGTAACCTTCTTATTGGTAATTCACTGGAGTCCCAGGACAAACTGCAGCACTTTAATAAATTAAGTGGTTTTAACTTATCTGGACATACGATTCAAGCCTATCCTCTCTAAATGCAGAATATCTGAAATCCTTAATGGCTTCTGCTTCCTGATGCCTTTTAAATAAATAATTTTTTGTCCATAAAGTCTCACTGAAATTAGATTTTCACACAAATTGGAGTATTACATGGTAGGACTTGCAGGGTCATCTTTCCTCCCAGGAGGGTGTTCTTAAAACTTATTTTATGAATTCTTTTTAATAGATTTTATTTTTCACTGTATTGACATACAAGTATGTACTGTTTTGTATTGTGTATTTTGAAATGCAAAAAGCTAAGAAAAATATTGTGAAAAAATTATAATATAAAGACATATAAATGGCAGTTTAAACACTTTCAATTACAAGTATTCCAAATACACTTGGGGAAATGTGTTTGGTGATCACTATCGTAAATTTACTTCAGTGAAGTACTGAAAAAAATCCAGGAACACACAGTAAAGTGTTGACATAAATTGTATTTTCATGAATATACTTCTAAAAAACCAACACATCTTATTCCACTGCTGCAGATTCCATTCTTTCAAGAGAACTGAACTAGCTATGAATTAGTCTAGTATAGACCAAACACTTTATTGTCACTGAGCTTCATCACTAACTTTCAATATATTGATTCTGCAGTTCAGAATTTTACAAATAAAAAGTTAAAAAATTTTTTCTTCCAGAAGTATTCAATACTACTGTCAAAGATACTATTTAAGATCTGTTCTCATACTACCTAGTGTCTTTATGTATGATGTGAAGAGCCTAAAAACGCAAAAGACAAAACAAACTGTATACCAACCTGACACAAGGCAATTATTTTCCCAATATATTCATGAGGTGTTACAATAGTACCAAGGACTGTTGGCTCCAAATATTCAGATACTGAGAATTTATCAGGAAACTGAGCAGGGTTGATAATAGTAATCTCATCTTTTCCATGCTCCTGAAAATAAACCAGATAGTGTAATTTTACAAGTAGATAGACTGAATAGCAAAGGAGATAAATACAGCATTGAAAAAGTGATTAAAGAATGTTTCAATTGCCTGAAAACATTTATGCATTATGCAACCCAAGTTTAAAACAAGGCCAATTTTAGAAGACATTTCCACATCACATTTAGAAGTCCCTTATCAGCATATTCTTAAATATTATTATACAAAAATATTGCAGGGTTTACTTTTCACTTGGGAAATGACAGAAATACAAAAAGCCTTTCAATCCATCTTTCCAGGTCTCTCTCTCACCTGTAAAGTAGGGATCTTCCTTCTTACTTCATCCTTATCCTCTCAGTTACTAAGTTGCCAAGACCTTGCCAAGTCTACAGTAGCACTACAAGCTATTCCTAAAAACATGCATATTTTCTGACTGATAAACCCTAGAAGATGATTTCACCTGCTGTTAACACAGTCCACTCAGTATGCACTTAATACACTAAGATATGTGTCCTATATTCCCATTTTCAAGGATGAGTGTAAGACATAAAAGAATGCTTGAAGTGTAAGGGGGAAGAATAGTTAACTTACAGTTTTTTAAATCTTTTTAAGGATGCTAAATACTGGTTTTCTGTGAAATATACTGCTAGCCTACATTTAAAGAGACTGTAGGTGTTTATTATAGAAGGGTTTTAAGCTGCTATTTACATAAATTTGTAATTAATTTAACATACCTTTATCAACTTTGCTGAGGAAAGAACAGCTTTATATGGAACTGTTGGTGCAGTCAAAATGACAGACATATTATACTCTTGTTCCAAACGTTGATTAAAAACTTCCATATGTAGAAGACCGAGGAAACCCAATCTGGAAAATAAATATCCTGTTGGTAAAAGTATTTGTATATTCCCTAGAATTTCAGAGTGGTTTTTTTCACCCTCCAGCATCTTTACACTGCTAGTCTGGTAATATCAAACATAGAAAAGGACCTCCAAAGGACCAAATAAGCTTACAGCTGAATATGAGTCTTGGAGAACAAAAACTGTATCACAAATTTCACACTCTCTGCAAACAGAGAATGTGAGAAAATCAAATGCTTTTGATCTTTAGCTATCACTAATTTGAATTAAAGCTGCATTCTCAATTTATGAACAGGTCCAAAAATGAAAGCAGTATAAAATCCTCACCTCCATCCAGCTCCTAAGGCAAGACTGCTGTCACGATGAACAGTTACACTGGAGTCATTCAATGTCAGCCTTTCCAAAGCACTTTTGAGATTATTATATTCTGTTTGATCTACAGGATACATTCCTGTCAAAATATATTACATAGAAGTGATGTGACAGAGAGCTTTATCTGGAATGTACTTAGCTTTCAAATATGACTCCTACAGTAAACACAGTATAAAATCAGCTTAAGTTTCTGTTCCAATTGTTTTTCTGCATGAAAAACAATATAAGGACTCTTTTCCCTCAAAAAAATTAGTCAAAATTTAATCAAGTTTTAGATTACCTCAGAATTAACATTTAAACAATACTGGTAGGGTCACTGTACTCATCTAATCCTTCACAGCTGTAGAAGATTCACAGTTGAGTATAACCACTGTTTTGCAGGGCTGCAGTGTAAACATATGGCTTAAGCACACGTGAAAAAGTGGACAGATTTCACTGAAATGTTTCTTCGATGATAAGACTGAACAGAAAATAAAAAGTCATTTGAAAGTCGGAAATGTTTCTATATTTTTTGAAATTAGTAAGACCAGTGGTTTGTATAAGTACTGCCCAAAATAGGTTCTACTGTACCACTTTTCACATCACAGTATATTCAGAAAATGTAGATTACACCAAGAAGCTATGCACATGCACACAAAAACATTATTTAAAAGACTACACTTTTCTACGTTCACTGACAGACTGCCTTATCTCAATGAGACAGTTCAAATGAGTTTTTACACACTGCTTCACAAGTCTAGAAAATTATTGACAAAATTTATTTCTTTCAAAAGCCACCTTCTGTAGCATTTGTAGTAGTTACTGAAACTGGCAGCAGCAGCTCAACATATGTATTCAAGCTTAAAAAGTCCAATATTTTACAGAACCATTCTGAGTATTAGCTCTGGCAGTTCACTACATTTAACAAAAGTGAAACAACTGCCAAGTTTTAAAAGAAAAAAACAAAACACACCACAATAATTATGGAAACCTGATTATCAATACAAAGAATTACAGAAATAAAAACAAAAATGAATTTTTGGGTAAGTCTCAACACTTCTTTTAGCGCTATTAAAACTCTACTGGCATTAGAAACAATAATCATGGCAAAAATACATGTTTCCTGTCTGTTAAGTCACAGGGAAAATTACACAAAGCTACATAAATTACACCCCTCTTAGCTAAAATTCTGACCTTCACAACTCTTAATATACACATGTATTCTTTTAAAAGCTCTAACAGCTCTCTTTTTATTGGGAAAAAAGGTAATTCCACTTTATATTGGTTTACTTCTCACCTGCAAAAACCATTGGCTTCGCTGACTTAAAGCCAGGCAAAGGCTCCACTGGCTGTTTATACAAAAACAGTGTGTCTCCTATTTGGGCTTCCGTTACTTCTTTCATTCCAGCAATCAGGTAGCCCACCTGTCCTGCATATCTAAATAAAATTGTTGTTATATGGACATGCTTCTTGGCATTACTAGTATTTCCACTATTTTGATTTAGCCCAGCCAGAAATTCAAATAAATCACCCCCCTAAAAGCCCATATCCATAGTCCAGAAGCCAGATTTCAGTTGTTCCATCTCCAAGCTGTTAACTTTCTCAAGTAGTTCTATTTCTGTTAACAGATGAACAGTACATTTAGGATGCTGGATTTTGAATTCTGTATTACTCCCAGTTTAAAAGATGGTGCTAGACCCTTGAGAAGCTCCTTTTAAGACACAGAGGCCAGAACAGTTCCCAGCTGCCATCACAGATTTCTTATACTAGGAGGAAGAAACGAGGCAAACACCTTACATCAGCACATAATGCTAATTGGAGGGGAACCCATGGTAGCTATCAACTAAAACACAGTTGTACTGGTTTTGGCTAGGATGGAGTTAGCCATCCTCAGAGCAGCCCTGAATGATGCTGTGTTTGGGATTTGTGACTAAACACTGTTGACAACATACCAATGTTTTAGCTATTGCTGAATAGTGCTTGCACAGCACAAAGGCCCTCTCTGTTTCTCACTCTGCCCCTCCCCAAGCAAATAGGCTGGGGGTGGGAAAGAGACTGAGAGGTGACAGAGCCAGGACAGCAGACCCAAGCTGGCCAAAGAGTTGGGTTATATTCCACGCCATGTAGCATCATGCTTGCAATAAAAAAGAAGTGTAGTCTTTCTGAAGCGGCCGTTACTTGAGACTAGCAGGGCATTACTCTGCTTGTGGGAGGTGGTGAGTAACTGATTGCCTTTGCATCACTTGTTTTTATTTATTTTCTTTTTCTTTTACTTATTAAACTGTCTTTATCTCACTCCATGAGTTCCTCCTCACTTTTGCTCTTCCGTTCTCTCCCCCATCCCACTGGGGTTGTGGGAGTAAGCAGATGGGTGGTTGGGTGCTTAGTTGCTGGCCGAGTTCAACCTGCCAGACACAGTAATGTAGTCTCACTAAGAATACCCCAATAGTAATTAACACATATTTGGATGCAAACTAATAAAACGTCTCCACTAATTCTAAGTACCTGATTTTCTTCCCACTGCTGCCATGAGAAGCCAGTTTCTGGAAGCTGTTGTATTCATGGATTTTAAGTTTTCCACCCTCAAAATATTGCTGCAGCAATAACTAAGATGAAGCCCCATTCCCTTCCACTCTCAAACAAGGCAGTTCCTAGAAATAAATTGGACAGCTGAATAAGAACATCAAATGCTAGTCTTAATAGAGTAGCTGTCCAGATGTTCCATGTACTACAGATGACTGAATGACTTCCTCCCCCAGTACAACCCAAAAAGCAGTCCCCAAAACCTTCTGCCTCAGCATGCCCAAAATGAAAAAGACTGACACTGAGCATTAAATTACAAATAATTATAAAAAAAAACACCACCAAAAAAGAACAAAAAACCTAGACATCTTCCAGCTTTTACCACTCAAAGCAAAAATCAAGCAGACATACAGGATTTTGTAGCTTACACCAATTTATGATTTGTTTCATTGTAAGAAATTTTTACTTACAGTTTCTGCGTTGGCTGTTCATTTGGAGTCAGAATTCCGACTTCATTAACTTCGTATCTTTTCTTTGTGTGTGCAGACACAATTTTATTCCCTTTTGCAATCTCCCCACCAAAGAGTGCAACATTAGCTATGACACCTCGGTAGTGGTCAAAGGTGGAGTCAAATACTAAGGCTTTCAATGGATCAGCAGTATTACATTGGGGTCTGTCACAAAAAAAAACAAACAAAGCAACAACAACAACAAAATTTAAAAACCCCCATTATATTATGCAGTGTGTTTTCATTCAACACTGAGTGAGCAAGCACACCCACCCCAAAAACTTTCATAGAATCATAGTATACCAGGTTGTGAGAGATCTCAAGGACCACGTGGTCCAACTTTTCTTGGCAAAAGCATGCTCTAGACAAAATGGCCCACCACCCTATCCAGACAAATGCTGAGAACATCCAGTGTTGGAGAATCCTCCCCACATTCCTGGGGATATTATTCCAGTGGCTCACAGTTCTCACTGTGAAAAATTCACCTTCTGTGTTCAACTGAAATCTCCCCAGGACTAACTTATACCCATTATCTCTCATCATTTTCATGTGACACCTAGTAAAAACTGAGCCTCCATCCTCTTTGTAGCTACTGTTTAAATACCAGAATATGGCAATAAGGTCTCCCCTAAGGCTTTTTTTCTCAAGGCTGAACAAGCCCAGCCTTTTCTCACTGGGCATTCTGCCCAGTCCTTTGATCACCTTTGGGGCTCTTCTGGGGACCCTCTCTAGTCTCTCCACATTGTTTTATCATAGCAGGGACCAAAACTGAACATAGTATTCCAGGTGTGGCATGACCAGTGCTGGGTAGAGTGGGATAGTAATTTCTTTATATATCTTTATATATCACTAATATTGATCTTGTTATCCACAAGGACCCCGAGGCCCCTTTCCACAGAGCTGCTCCCCCAGGTAGATCCCAGCCCATGCTGCACCCCTGAATTACACTTTTCCAGATGCAAGACCTTACATTTGTCTTCACTGAATTTTGTAAGGTTCTTGTTAGCACCCTCTTCCAGCCTATCCAGGTCTTCCTGCAGAGTTGCTCTCCCTTTCTGAAGTATGCACTTCCCCACTTGCTTTGGTATCATCAGCAAACTTCACAAGGGTCTCATCTTCCAGATCACTTATGAAAATAAGGAACAGCATTGGGCCCAATATTGTTCCCTGGAGGACCCTACTTGTGACAGGCTGCCAGTCTGAAAAAGAGCTATTTCCCACTACCCTCTGGGTGTGGCTGGTCAGTCAGTTCCACAAGCACCACAGGGATGGCTTCCTGGGCATCAACCTGAATTTTTGGTCCCAAGGCCTGAACCCCAACAGTGCTGGTAAAGATCAAGGTGAAGAAAATGTTAAGTACCTCTGCTTTTCAGCTTTGTTGGTGACTAATTCACCTCTCCTGTTTAACTGCAAGCCAGTATTTTCCTGCTGTTTGTGCTTGTTCTTTACACACCTGAATAACCCTTTCTTGTATTTTTTGACACTCTGGCCAATTTCAATACAAGCGAAGCTTTTGCTTTTCTAATTGCATCTCTGTATACTCTGGCAATGCCCTTGTAGTTCTCAGTGGGTACTCATCCCCTTTTCCATCCCTGGTATGCTTCTCATTTGGTTTTGAGCAGATTGAGAAGCTTGAAATTCAGCCAAGGGGGTCTCTTACTCTGCCTACTTACCTCACATTTAAAGGGGATGAATTGCTTTTGTGATTCCATGAGACCATTCCAAAAAAACTCCCAAGTAGCTCCTTTATCCTCCATGGAAGCTTCCCAAAGAATTCCTCCCAAGTGAGCTCTGAGTGAGCTGAAGTATGCTTTTTTAAAATCCAAAACACTTGTCTTAGTACTAATCTTCAGCATACTCTGCAGGATCCCAAACTCCAAAATACTGTGATCACTGCTATCATTATGATCAAGGCTATCCCTAACTGAGACATTAGAAAGCAAGTTTTCTTGGTTTGTGAGCAGCAAGCCCAGCAGTGCCTCATTCCTCACTGGCACATCTGACATTTGTATGAGGAAGCAATCCTCTACACATTCCAAAATTTGATGAATGACATGTAAGCTGCTGCACTGTTCTTCCAACAAATGTCTGGGTAGTTGAAGTCATACCTAAGAACTGGCTTCTGTTGACCAGAAACTTTGCTTAAGTGACCAAATCTTGCATTCATATGGCTGCATATATTGGTAAATGTACACTTGAGGTGGCTGGTCTTCCGTTTCTCATCTTGAGAGGCAGGTAAGGAACATTTGCCACTGCTCTGGTTGGCCTGGCTTATTCCCCAGTTGGTTGCAATGATGTGAGCATTGCTACTTTGGATCCCACACCCCAAGTCCTTCAGTTTAAACCCTGCCTTTAGTTGGCCACACTCATATTAATTTTGATAAAACTATGAAGTATATTTCAGTAAACATGTACGAGACAGTACATCATGGAACACTGATTTTGCCACCTTTCACTGAAACCTAACCCTGGATTTTCATTGTGGTTTAACTATAATAATTAAGTAGTCTGAAGATTAAAATTATAAGTTAATTGCAGGAAAAAAGAATGAAAAGCAGTATGCTGACTGAGACTGAACCGTAATTTAGCAGCTTTGTCATCAAGTTCTCAGAAGTCTATCTTAAAGGTTGGGTTCAAAATATGAAACAATAAACACAGCAGATTTAAATTACCTTTACTGTTTTAACAATGCAATATTCAGAAGTGGTAACAGCATATATCCACAAAAACTGAGTTTCATGGAAGCTGTAAAATGTCAGTATCACCTTTAGTGGCTCATCTCTCATCTTTCACTTCAGACTGAATTAATTTTCCTTTCCCACTTCATAAGAATAAAGAAGTCTCTCCTGATATTCATATTCATTTTTAAAAAGGCATCTCAAACCTGAAATGTCATTTTTTCTCATTTGACATTTGAAACTGACTTAACCAGCTCAAACATTACATTCTCTCACATGTCTCTATAAAGTATTTTCCTTAAATCAGATTCATAGTAAGCGTAAAACTACTATGAGTACCATATAAATGCAACTCATGGTTTCCTAACTAACCTTAAAAGGTTAGATATATAATTAAATACAGACTTACGGTGGGATCTTCTCAATGACCTTTTGAAGAACTTTTTCAACATTTGTTCCTTGTTTAGCAGAAATCTAAAACAAATCCAACAACAATTTTGTAAGACATGACTTACACTCATTCAACTTCTATTAAATAGTGTTACGTTTATTCAGACAGTTTTGGTAGCCACAGATAATACTATCCATAAAAGAACTCAGGACACCTTAGAATGGTATTACTATGAAATGTTTCTTTTATTATAAATTATGCTGTTAAATGTTTTGTCTTGTGAATGGCAATTTTTTTAATGATAGAAATGAAAACAATTTATGGATCGACAGAGAGAAATAATTTAAAATTTCTGATGCCATTCATCAAAACATACTAAAATTTCTAACTGAAAAGTATTTTCTCCACTCTTCTTTTACTAAGACAAACTTTAAAAAAATTCATGTCAGATGAAAACACGCAGACAGATGGCACTCTTGATTTACTACATGTACATGTCTCTCATTACTACATGTACATGTCTTTCATTACTACAGGTACATGTCTTTCATTACTACAGGTACATGTCTTTCATTATCTACAAAGCAGACCCTTATACTATCAGCCATGTTATCAAACTTAAGAGATCTTACCCTTATGCAATCATCTGTAGGGATATCAAACAGCTTCTCAATTTGTTTTTCTACTCTTTCAGGGTCTGCATTCTTCAAGTCAATCTGAAAAACAACAAACTGCTAAATATACAAGCAAGCACTCTTTCACATGATCCAGCATGGCAGTTTCCAAAAGTACAGCCTTTATGTGTTTATGAGTAAATACTGGTTATCTTCAGGAAACATTAAGATTAATTTTAGAAAGTCTTTCTTCCTCGACTTCAGGAAGGATTCTCCCTGTAACTAGTCTATTTTTGGCTATTTTAGGCAAAACACCGTTGTCCAAGAGTTGGTAAAATTCTTCACTTTACAAAGTAATTTGAAATCAATAAATGCTACCTATACTGCTTATAAGATCAAGCGTTGAGTAAAACACACAGCTACAAAAAGCAATTAACATAAGCTGAGCAAGTAACATAAGCTGTGGTTCCAATAATACAGTCCTCAAAATTGTATAAAACATAACACTAGGATTTCATTTAAAACTAAGATCACACTTTTT
Source organism: Margarornis squamiger (assembly GCA_035222235.1). Classification (NCBI taxonomy): domain Eukaryota; kingdom Metazoa; phylum Chordata; class Aves; order Passeriformes; family Furnariidae; genus Margarornis; species Margarornis squamiger. The sequence continues at coordinate 49,148,697 of JAWWTY010000123.1, forward strand.
AAATATTGAGCTGCTACTCATGTAACTTCCTCAATATCAATGGATTTTTAACATTATCAGTTCCAACTGTAAACCTGACACTGCAAAGTCCACCATTAAGCAATGTGCTTAAGTGCTACATTTTTCAAATATCTGTATCTTATGAAATTAAAACTTAAAATCCCAGCAATTACTGTGAAATTTTAAACAGACAGCAAATACAGAAAATTCTTATTACATTCTATTAATACTATATAAATATATGAATAATATAATAAATAACTTTTTTCATTATATACTTCTACTTGAAGATACATGTCTTAATAGTCTGCTACAAACTTAAACAACTCAACTATTTAATAGGAAAGTCTAAAACTTTTATTACCTTATTTATGACAGGAATTATTGAAAGCTGTGCTTCAAAAGCAAGATAGAAGTTTGCCACCGTCTGAGCCTGAATACCCTAGAAAATAAGCATTACAAAAGTTGAACACCTAAAATTCCTGAGTTTTGGAGTGTGCTTGTTTGGGTTTTTTAGGCATACTATACAATTTAAGATTATGTCACTATTCTATCCACTCTTTCATTTGGGAGATGGAAAATAAGTAAAAGGTGATTGATTATACAAAATTGCTCAGAAAACAAACAACTTTCCTAAGTTCTCATAATCTCAATATAACAAACAAGGGAAAACAAAGATACAAAGATGCTAACGAACGAGAATATAAAGCAATAAGCTCACAACTGGACCAGAGAAGGCAGCAGGGATGGGGGGGAAGAGAAGGAGGAAAAAAGAAGCTCCTTGTCTTTTCCTTTGTTCAGAACAGATCAAATGGAAGATTACTTATATGGGGATATTCACTATGGACATTTGGGCCTAACTTTTTAGGCAATATAAAGAAGCAACAAAGAATACTTATTTTAAAAAATGTAATTAAAAAGTGGAGTTTGTAAACATTTTGTCTGAAAGACAAATACAGAATACGAAATAATCACACAATATTTGTATGTGACATAAAAAAAGAAATTAAATATAAAAACATCACCACGTTTAGGGAACGTCTTTGTTACTGAAGCTTACTTAGGAAGTCCACTTGCCCATCAAGCTTGAAAGGAGCAAGTGTTCACTATCACTGGCAGTTAGTTGGACTTCGGTTTTTTCATATAACAAAGGAAACAGTAGCATTCATTTGATGCTTGTACACTACAATCATAAATATTACACACAGAAAATTCTCCCAAAGTATCTTGATGATAAATGTGCCCATATTTAAAATCATGATTCCATAATCCTCATATTCTAGTCTGTTAACTGAAGGTGCTCAAATGGGTGTTAGTACAATAGCTAGAAGTTCTCCAGACTGCCATTTGCAAAGTTCGTACTCTCCAAAAAACAGATCCGATTCTTCAGTAATCCTGTGCTATTATTGCTATGTCATGGAACTGTGATATCTGTCAACACAACGTATTTGTCTAGATTTTTTCTAAGCTCCCATTACTCTTCTTCTGCAACATAATACTTTTAAGGAGATAGATGAGGGGCAAAAACAGTGGCGGAAAAACTAAAAAAACCCATCACCTAATCTTCTCTCTACCTTGCTTAAGGAAATACTGAAATTCTAAATAGAAAACAAGAATTAAGAACTCCACCTCATTTGCATCCACTACAAGTATGACACCTTGACAGGCAGATAGTGATCGTGATACTTCATAGCTGAAATCTACATGGCCCTGTGAAGGAAAAAAATGTTTACAATTACAGGTGTTTCTAGAGTCTTTTGCAAAGATTTATGTACTATGTTTTCATTTATATATATATGTTCAAGTTCTTACAAAAAAAAAACAAACAAAAAAACCCCTGAATAAACACAAGAAGCCAGAAGTCTCCAACTTTTAAATATAAAGACATCTAGCTTTGCGTGATTTCAACACTTTATATTTAACTTACTGGTGTGTCAATAAGATTTAAGAGGTAGTTTATGCCTTCATGATTGTAAAAGAGAGATGCAGATTGTGCTTTAACTGTAATTCCTCTTTCACGTTCCACTTGCAGTTTATCCAGCACTTGTTTATTACGGTCAGTTTTAGAAATTGTTCCTACAAAACAAAAAAAAAGGCTTTATTAAAAATAAATAAAAAAACAAAAATCCTGAAAATGCCGTTAATCAAGACAACTCAAGATTTACAGCTGCAAATGAAGCTTTTTCATGTGATTAAGCTAAACTAAGATTTTTAATCAAAAATACAACTATGCTTCAACCCTTTGTATTTGCTAAAGAAATTTTACATATAAAGTTTTATAAAATACTGTCCTGAATAAGCAGGCTACACATCATCTAACTCTAAATCAGAGATTAGAAAGCAAAAATTTCATTCAGTGCTAAATAATTTTGGTATTTAAGGAAACTTCACCCCCATCACTGGAGAGGAGCTCCATGGCCCACAGCTCCAACCAGCACTGAACTCAAGTGCAAGAAGAGCATTACCCCAGGGACTGACAGACCTGAATTCAAAATTCCATTCTATCACAGGCATCAGATAAAAATGCTCACAGTGATATAAGGGAGGTAATCATAAAAAAGAACTACGATCAAAAGCTTCACTCCTAGGTTTTGTTCTGTTCATTCCTTAAATGAGAAAAGCAAAACTCTTCAAATGAATATTTCTGAGCACCTAATTAAAGCTCTGCTGTGAAATAGCATCCTTTCAAGAGATAGAGCAATTGCTTTACAGCCTACCTTAGAGAACCCTCTAAGGCAACCTGTCTCCCTCTTCCAAGGTAAGTCTAGTTTCAGAGTCACTTAAGATTATGAATAGCCCTTAGCACTTCTGTTCCTTGCTTTTCTTTTAAAGGGGGAGTTTTCCTTATCCTCAACAATAACACAGAAATAAAAACAGTGAAGTCCAAAGAAGCACTTCGATGAAGTCAAAATAAATTACTCCGAAGATGAAAGTAATGCAACTCCACTCCTACACTGAAGGAAAAAGCAAGTCTATGTAGCAGCTGAGAATACCTGGAATTTACACCTAATTACTGGTAGCTACTGTACACAATCTAAATCAACATAGCGCTGTACATTTCTAAAACTTAAAATGCAACATCGTATCAGCTGCAGTACCAGTGAACTCCAGCACCATGGAAGGCAGTTATGAATGGTTTGCTCAGAACAGGACAGGACACACCATTACTCCCATCTAAGCACAAGCAGCTGAAGTCCCTCGCTATTTTAATGACATATTTGAAAACTGCAGTCCAAAACTCCTAGGTCATGACAATCCCACCCCTTCCCAGTCCACCCCAACCACTGTCAGTAAATATCATAAACTTGGTGTGTACTGATCTAATGGACAACTGGTTGGAATGACAGGAGTAACACCTGTCACTCCTTTTCAGTCTCTTTCCAAAAGAGATACTTCCCTGAGTGAATTACACACTTTACCCCTACATGCTGGCAGATCTCAGCCACAAAATCCATCACATCTGTAACACTACACAACTGAGAGCATAAAAGCATACGCAACCTGGCACTAGAAGAGCAAAGATATTAGAAATTTTAGTAATAATCAAAGCTACAGAAACTTAGACGCTGCCTTCCATATCAAGAAAAGGTACTATAACATGAGAACACCTACCTGTGATTTCCAACAATCTGTCTGCCAGTGTGCTTTTGCCATGATCTACATGAGCTATAATACTGAAGTTTCTAATGCTTTCAACAGGATACGTTGACATATCTAATTTTTCCTGAAAAACATAAATTTATTTTCATAAATCATGATTACAGTCTCCCTGAACAATATGACCTGGCCTTTGAAAAAAGAATTAACTCTTTCCTCTAGAAGAGGCACAGGTTGATTACAGATACAAAAATTTATCACCACTGATTAAAACGTTAGCCTTTTACTTAAGTCATATAGACATACATATTTACTTATCACTCTGAATAATCATCAGGAAGTGTGTGAAAGGTACTATGTTCTTATGCACACAGGAATATGGAAAACTTTGTTTTATAGTTTCACACTTATTAAACTACTAAACTTAAGGATTAAGAAAACTGGAACATTAAAGGCATCATTCCTCATAAGCATGATACAAATACAGCACCATTACCTAGTGGTTCAGGTACCATAACCTTATCATAAGGAACAAAACTGTGGAAAAGGAAGCTAGTTAACACTTATCTTGGCTAAATTTAAAATCACAGAAAAACACCCTGACTTTTTTGGTTCACAAAAAGGGAAGTGCAATACTAACTAAAACTACTTGGAGTTATTCCTGCTTATTCCTAGTAATAAGAAATTTTGAAGTGGGTTCCTTAATTTTATAAGCTTTCAGCATCAGTAACACTTTCCTGAGAAACCCTGGCCACCAATTTTAGCGACACACAAAGCTCATCTCTCCAATGCAGGCTCTGCACAGAGCTCTGGTCAGGCAGGGAAGAAGGGAGCCTGGCATTCTTTGCCAGCATCATTAAACATTCACCAGCGTTAGCTGCTCCGTTCTTCACAGGTGCCTCGGAACACAAGTACTGCTATTGCCATGGAACACAAAGCCTCTGCAGCAGGAAATACGGACTCTAAAATAACACGGTTGTCCCAAAACAGGTTCTTTCACCCGGATTTGATTTATTTACAGTTCTGCACACAAGCGGGCACTGGCTGGCAAATCCACAAAGCCAGTACACCAACTATCAAAACTTACTCCTATTTATACATTTTAGCAAACAAAGGCATTAATGTTCACTGGCAACAAGTTACACAGTTGTCTTATTAATTAGTATTCTATCTTCTATTGGTTAAATGATTCCCTCGCTTATTATGCTATTTAGTCCCCAAGCTCAAGCTTTGAGTCCGTGGGTTTCATGGGTGGTCGTGATCTCCCCCTGCCAGAATTACCTTTTACCCAACACACCTGCCGAGTTGGCTTTATTAGTTTCTCATCTTGGGCGTTCTGCAGAAAGTCCTTGTGGCCCGTAAATTCAGGATTCTTTGTGCCTACCATCAGTGGTTCATCCTTCTCCCCAAGCTTTGCTAACATGCCCCTAGGTCTGAAATCGCTGAAACACGTCACGCCCTAACTCTTCACAAGGCAATTCCAGCGACAAGTACGTGATCTTTCCGACACCCGGGCACCCACGCGGGCTGTCCTGGGAAGGCCCACCGCAGGAAAACCCCGGGCGTTCCGCGCCCCACCTCCCCTTCCCTCCGTCCGTCCGTCCGTCCGTCCGCCCGTCCCTGCGGACACACCTTGCCGCGGGAGCTGTACGGCCGCCCGCAGGCCGCGGGCAGCGGGCAGGGCGGTGCGGCGCCCGGGCAGGGGCTCCGCAGCCGGGCCCAGCGCGCCGCCGTCCTGCCGGCGAGGGCCATGGCGCCTGGGCCGGGCCCGCCCCGCCACAGCCCCATGCCGGCCCCGCCGGGGCCCCGGGAAACGCGGCGCGGGCAACGCGGGGCGGGCAACGCGGCGGAAGCGCTGCCGGAGGGGGCGGTCGGAGCTCCGGCCCCTCCCCGCGGCCGGCCGGGATCGGAGGTGTCCCCAGTGCTGTCCCCTGTCCGCTATCCTGTGCCGGCCCGCTTCCCCCTTGCCCGGCAGGGATACCCCATTCGACTGTATTGAAAAAACACCCGAACCCAAACCATGGCAGTTTGTTCCAGTTGCTGTTACCTGATTATGTGTATATATATATATATATATATATATATAGAGAGAGAGAGAGAGAGAGAGAGAGAGAGAGAGAGAGAGAGATAAAACGTGTTGTGCGATCTTGCCTTTCTATGTCCCGTCAGCTATTTATAGAGAGTGACGTGCGGGAAAGACCCCGCGACTGGGTAGTTGTAGAGAAGGTATGTTTATTCAGCATGGCTGGGTGCATGGAGGATTGCTCCACCAAAGACATGCACACCTGTCTGTGCTCACAGGCTTGTTTAAATACAGTTACAAATGCATATGCATTATTTCCTTATGCATATGCATTATTTTCTTAGAAAATGCAGGCTTATTCTAATCAGTTCCAAGAAGTAATTTCCATTTTCTCCACCCTGTGCTCTGAGTTTGCACATTGGTTTCCATTTTTCCTGGGCCAGGGACTTTGGGGGTCTTGGGGGTGAAGATTGTGGGTCTTCCTCGCTGTGTCCTTTTCAACTTGGCTCAAAAAGTAACTTAAACCAGTTTTGTTGGCAACTTGAACTGGTCTAATTAGCAAACTTCTACAATTATCTTATTTTCTTGACATATATCCTGATTTATCTTAGTTTCATATGGTGTCCATTCTATTTTAGAAGCCTCAAGGCCAGGTAGTGGTAGCAACCAAAACATATTCCCTGTTTCTATATGTGTAGCTATTTATGGCCTCAACCATGCAGTCTTACCTTTGCAACTTCAGCAAAAGTCCCTACAATTATTTTGATTAATCCTCTCAGTGTTAGTTCTTTATTGTTACCTTAGAGAACACAAATTGCATTTTTGCAAATTTTACAAATTCCTGTAACCACTGTTTTCCTTTGGTTTTTTCGTTGGTATGAAACAGAGCAGGATAGTTTCTGATTGCAGCATCTCAGTGCTGCTGCAAAGCACAGAGTACTACTGTCCCAAAATACTTCTTTTCTGGCATTACAGAGAGATTTCTTGCCTCGCATGTCTGCCACTTTGCCAGCAGTTGTGGCTGTTGTGGCTGTCAAAGTTGGACTTGGTAAAATTCTGGGAGCGGAACAATGTTGTCTTATTCTCAGATACATTTTGTGTGGGCTAGTCTTCATCGAAGTCTTTGGGGGTTGACATTTTCTTTTCCAGATACTTTTCTATCTTATATTTTTTCCTGTTTTAGATTTTATTGCTGCCTACGTCTTCCTCTCTTTTTCTTGAAAATTTGGCATTAAGGTAAAATATGCAGGCCCAGGGACGCTGTTCTGTTTACATATATTGGCTCCTCCTTTTTCATTTGCTCAGTCTAATTAGGATTTCAGCTCCAGCTATGTAGCTTTCCAAAAAGCCAGCAGACCACTTGGCTAAGAAAACTGCAAATACTTTTATCAGATTCACAATCTAGAGATGTGCCAAATAAAGCAAGACTGCGTATATTTTGAGGGTAAATCATTTAAAGGAGATTTAATTTCAGGGTATCGGTATAAAATTCATACTTCAAGTTATAATGATTTGGTCTCAAAAGGCTGCATAAGAGTGATACATGGTGCAGAGGATACAAGAGATCCATGTGTAATGGCTTGGGTGTGTTCAGTAGTGAACTTGCTAGCATAGTTCACTGCTGTGCTGCTCACATGGAGTTTGTGCAGTAATGGGCAAAGAAAGCTCATTCATGCAAATTCATGAAAATATATAGGGAAAGAGAAGCATGTCCTTGAATGGAGAATGAGGGTGAAAGGAGTCATGAACCCAAAGCTGTGATCCAGAGCATGCATTTGAGTGTAGCAGCCATATTTGGAGGAAAACATGGTCCCTGCTACACAAAGATTAAGTCCGACACACTGTAGGTATTGGCTTACCTATGTGCAGTGGCAGAGAACACAAATACGTAACAATCCTATCATTCCTAAATTGGTATTGTCTTCACTGTCCCAAGAGACAAGAATATCAGCAAATCTAAGAAATAGCTCTATTGGCAGGAATCAAACTAATATGCTTTACAGAATGTCTTCAAATATCACCACTAAGCAATTTATATAGTTATCACATTTCAGCAATTCCAGAAGAACAACTGCAGGGGTAGGTAAATTGCACGTTCACACTAGCAGCACACATTGTTCATGAGGTGTAACAAAATGTATGCACAAAATTGCATACTCACAAAAATAGCCGAAAAACCATAATTTAAACCAAATAGTGTGACTAAAGGTTGCATTTGCACTCCGTATCTACTCCTTAGGGAATCAAGACTTGTATTTGCACCATATGCACACTAAGCCAGCTGAATACATCCAGGATTGAAGGCACTATGCTGGAGTAGTTACTGAATAAGTTCATGAGCTCTGTCTTTATGCCAGAACTTTTTCTTGTCCTGTTGGCATGGAGCGAACACCTATGGAGTGAGTGCTGGTCCATGCAGAGAGACAGCAGTCCTTAATGTAAAGCTGTTTGCAGATCCATGCATTTTAGAGTTCTGAGATAAATGAAGAAAGGCATGAATGGAACTGCCTTTCAAGAATGACTCCTAGTCATATGAACAAAATTATTACATGAACTATTAACTGGAAGTTCAGAATGGTGGTCCTTCCTGAGCCAGGATAGAGCACAGTAAAAATTATGGTCATCTATGCCTTTACCTTCACTTTTCAGCTTGGATAAATGTATGAAGCAAATATTAAAGTATTTGATCAGTTTGCTGTATGTTATATATGCAATGGAACACATTACTATTATGGAAAGATGTACAGTTCAGCAGAATAATAAATATGAAAGTATTAATGGGACAGCAAGCCAGTAGCAGAAACATGAATTTTCAAGTGATTCATTTGCATGCCAAAATGTGATGGATGGATGGTTGCACACGGTTAACATTTCCTGGACTTCAAAAGCCATTAATTTTAATGAGGATAAAGTAAATGTACTGTCTCTTGCTATATTGACTAACATTGAAGTCAACTGTATAAATGGGAAATTCAAATATTAGCAGATTAATGACTGATGAGGCAAAAACAAAACATAAGCATGAATTTCTTATCTGATTCACAAGTCTCTTGTTACAACCACACATGAATGCAGTGTTGAATGTCCTATCAATAATTATTTAAGTTGAAGACAAAATGTGATTGTCATAGTTGCAAATCAGTCAGTGTTATGCGTTATTTCCTAAAGTTGTGTTCAGCAGAAACAAATATGTTTCCTAACTGACATGGTGTTTTAACAGAAGTTCTGTTTTCCCATGAAGTGAGAAATTTGAAAAAACTAAGCATTTATCCAGCGGGGGATCGGAGTCATCTGCTAAACTTCCGTAAGTGTGACAGTCACTCAGGATGAAATAGCATACTGTAACACAGTAAATAATATAAAAGGTAAAGAAGCATTTCTCTGATAGTAAAATATGAACTGATAAAATGCAATTAAGATTTCTTAGTGTAGTAAATATATATACGCATGCAGAAGGCCGAGCAGATCCGTAATCAGTGGTATCTGTGAAAGACAGCAGAGGGTGCACCACTTGCTACTTAGCAGTGCAACATATTTGATGCAATCTTTGGTAGTACTGTGAGACTCTGGAAATGTAGAAATAAAAACAGAACAATATTCTATGACAGTAGGGAAGGAAAAAAAAAATAAAAAACAAAGAAGAGTGTTTCTTTATGTCATTGGTGAGGATTTCTTCTGCAACAGAAGCCAGGTAATTGAAATCACAGATTCCTATTCTCCACAGTAGTTACTGTGCAAATGAAATAGCCGTGGCAAAAGCTTTTCTTGTCACTGGGAAGCACTGCTGCCAACAGGTGCTAAAAGGGAATTACTTCCTTAGAGATAATGTTGGCAGAAATTTCTCCTCTCTGTAAAATATATTCTCCTAAGCCAAATTCAGAGACTTTATATTGCACAGTAATGAACTGAATTAAAAGGACAAAGTTTACCCAGAAAAAGAAAAAACAAACAAAAAAACCCAACAACAACAAAAACCCAAACCAAACGAACAAAATCCACCAGACCAACACAAACAAAAAACCCAAAACAAAACAGAAAAGCCCAAGGATAATGAATTTCAGTCTTGGAAGTCCTAAACTAAACAACTACAGGACAGGTCACTAACACTTTTCTTCTAAATACATGTCTTTGTGGCAGAGTTAAGTGTCTAGACAGACACCTGAATTAACTAACCTGGTCTGCCATTTTTTAACCAGATTAGTCACCCAGTTTTCCTCAGGGTATTTACTCGAGTTTGACAGGCCCTTATGGTCTTTGGGAGGACAAAAAGCAGCAATTCTTTTCCTTACTCTCTTCCTTTCTTTTGTCATCAGAAAATGTCATGTGCAATGTCCACACTTGCCATTGTATCTGCTCTAAACCTTTCTTAATCAAAGTTATGATGAACAAAGGGACAGCAGTGACTGGAGTCAATATTTTGCCTCTTCAGGCAAATTTCCATTTTGGAGGCTTGCCCTGATACTGAAGGGGGTTTATTTTAAAAATATACAAGGCTCCAAAAATTGACCCTCTGAATTTATTAAAAGGGCCTTCAGCTCTTTTAATACCTTGAGAGAGTGCAAAGAGGAGGACTGCATGTGTTTTCTCAGCAGGTACTGTTACTGGTAAACATTAGAAAATTAGTCAGCTTGGCAAAAGTTTAAAGGGCAATATTCAACCAAAATAAAGCATTTGACAAAGCATTGATTTAACCTATGATAACTCATATGACTTAGCAAATCCAACCCATTCAGCTCTAAGTTACTCAAAATATTAAGAAACAAGATTAGGAGAAGAAGAAGAAGTACAGAAAGAAAGAGAATTATAACTACTACCCAGAGTCCTGTGCAAGTCCAGTTTTGAGATGTGCGGTTGGCAGGGTCCAAACACATGAAGACCACATGTTGCTGCTTTTATTTGATTTGCCCCCTCTGTGGCCACACAACCTCCACACTCGACTTCCCTTGTGCCAGCCATTCAGGGGCTGGGTTAGGGGCTCCGGGATGTGGTGGGGGGCAATGCTCCCAGTGTCCAGTGACTGACACCTGCTCCAGGGCTGCCCAAGGAGGCTCCAAGGGCCTGGGGTATGAAAAAGGGCATCACCTCACCTTCATGGAATTCAGCCCGATCTAGTTGAAGATGTCCTTGCTTACTGCAGAGGGTTGGAGTAGATGACTTTTAAAGGGCCCTTCCAACTCAAACTATTCTATGACTCCACTGTTTTAACAAACTGCATATTGAGAAAAATGCTTTTTATTTCTAATGAAATTGCTCCTTTATAATAATGCAGCATTTTAAAATGTGTTTTCACCCTTGTATTATCCCGTTAGTTTTATAGGGAATGTTCTAAATCTTAGAGGGTACTATATAAAGAATATATTGTAGCATTGTGAACAGATAAAGTATGAATTTAATGAAGTAAATTGAACTCATCTAAAGTTCTGTCTAGGCATTTTGAAATACTTAAAAAGTATCATACATATCTGGATAGAAGGGCAAAAAAATTCCTTTATGTTTCACCTGTACATAATAAGGTTTCTAAGATTTTCTGGATTTAAGTCATCTTTGCACTAGAATACAATTATTAATAAAAACCAAGGAGTCTTGATTTAGAAGGCTGTCAGTGATGCAGAATCTTTTATCACATGGAATGATTATTGTAACAGCTGCCTAGTTTTAAATCTTTAAAAAAAAAAAGTGGAATTATATCTATTCTGATTTACTCTATTTTCAGCTGCCTGGTGCCAGGACTGAAAAGACCACCAGGAAATCGCTCCTCTATAAGTTCTTACCTGATCAGTAGTCTCCCATTAAGCTCTTCTTTGTAAGCTGGACTGAGTTCCCTAAGGTTTTGATTGAAGGAATTAGCTTTTTTTATTGTTTTCCTTTATTTCTCAATTAATCGATTTTCCTATCATAGTTGCATCGTTCTTTACTAATGATTTTCTGATGAGAAAAGGCCAGTAGCATAGCCTTCCCTCTCTCATTATTGACCTATTTATGTGTTCAAGGGTAGTTATGTTGCCACAAAATTTCTGAAACCGATGCTGCCGCCATATAAACAGAAACCACTTTCTTTATTTCTAGATGGGTAACTACATTTGGCCTCATCACAAATACCAGGTTTGATTTTGCCCAACTTACAATACAATTCAGATGGCTTTGCATCAGTGACTTGCCCTTCTCATTGTCTAAATAGTCCTCAATCTTTGCATTATTTTTAATTCTACTAGAAATTACTTTCCCAGAGACAATAAACAGAATTTTTAAAGTGTGTACAAGAAAGGAAAAGCTGTGCAAGACTTCCACTAGAAACACAAGTACTTGATGTTCATTTCCTTTCACCATACCTTAGAAAACTAACAAGTATACATTTGATGTGCAGCGTAAAAGTTCTTTTGTTGCAATTTTATAATAAAAAATCACATGCTATTTAAGTAACATACCATATAGAAATCTATGTATTTTATTTTGAGAGTGTTACCTACCATCTCTGTCAACTTACTTTGTAACCTTATTTTAAATAAGAAATTGAATTACTTTGATGCATTCTATTTTTCACAAATCCAGGTTGAATGGCATTAATTATGTTATCCTCCTTTAATTCTTAATTATAGCCCTGTAGCATCCATTCCATTATTTTGAATATGATCGACATCCAGATGACAGGTCTATAATTGCCCTCTTTAAAAGCTGAAACACGTTTCCTCTTTGTCACTGTTCTGGAAGTGACAGTATTTCAAGAGTTGCTGGAAAGCCATGTTAATGGTGCACAGAGCTTGTCAGGCAGCACTATGAAAAGGTTTGTATGCAAATTATCTGCATCCATTTATTTAAAAATTGAACTCTGCAACATTTTCTGGTATTGCTATTAGAATGTAAAGAATTTAACCCTCGTTATTGTGTGACATACATATATAAAGATTGCTGGATTGGATTTTGACAGAAATTATATTATAATTTATATTATTATTACTAATATTATAATTATAGAGAAATTATATTCTCTATAACAAATATTATATTTTATCTAAAAAGTGAACCACCTGATGGATAAATATCAGTAGAGTTTTTTTTCTCCTGAGGAACGGATTTTATTCCCTAAAAACATTAAATAATCAGCACTGACCCATCTTTAAATTTGCTACAGAACTCTCTTACTCAGTATCTGTAGTTCTTGTTTTCTTATTTACAGTAATTATTACTACCTTTTACTTTCTTCCATGTCTGGATTTTTTTTTTTCTTAGACTTTTTCTTCTTTTCTGAGAGTAATGGTCTGTTGAACTAGTGAGGCCTCAGTTGACTGCCCTGTGGCACTTTGGGCACTAGCTAATGCCAGTGGTCTGGATTGCAGTTGGAGCTCTGTTAGCTAAGCCCGTGCTTATGTCCTTTTATTTTTAAGAGCTGTTAGAGGCATAGGTCTCTAGAAGTTGCTGTGTTTTAAAATTTAAAGAGTAGTCTTATTCTCAAAACCAAATCAAGTTTATGAAATTGCTGCATCAAGGCAGCCCAGCCTTAGCCATTTCCCAAGGAATCCCAGCTGTAGGATGCTACCCCGCATTTGTTCACTTCCCCATCCTTTCTAAAGACTGTTTGTTTCCCAAAAACCCATTTCCTTTTTCCTCCACGCAAAAGTAAGTGGTACTGACAGAATTGATGAATCCAGGTTCACCATGTGGACCACTAGTAATTGGGTAATGCTGAAGAAAATGCAGTTTGATTAACTTTTTAGTTCTGTCTTCTGTTCCTGTAAAGAGATGGAGGACAGCAAAGTACTTTTCAAAGACCTCTTAAAATACTTCATGAAAGTGGTATCTCTACACTTTGTTTGGGTTTTGAAAAACCTTTAATAGTTGAGTTACGTAGCCTGCAGTTATGGTGAGAGAAAACTAGTCAAAAAGTATAGGAAGCAGATGGGTAATTGTGGGATTGTTATGGTTTAGGAGGCCTTGACTAGGTAAATGACAAAACAATCAATTGAATATTGTTTTCCTTGTATTTTCTTCAGTTTTGATCATATTGATCGATATATTGTAGCTTATTTAGTATAGAACCATTTTTGCTCTTTCTCTTTGTTAAATCTGTTTTGTTTCAGTTGATGTTGTGCTCTTTCTATAATTTAGCAATTATTTATCAGAGTTAATATTTAAGAGGAATACTGGAAGATACATTCTGTAGTTAGGTAGTATTAGTAAACAGAAGAGGCAACAGACTGGTTTGTTACTATAGAAGACTGATTTTCTGTGCTTGGGTAACTAGCTTGTAGAACATAAAAGTACCCTTTGGTCTGCACAACTGTTTCTCTTAACCATTTCATGAACATGTTGCTTAAACTTTTTAAAAAAATAATAACAACCTCTTTTAAGAATGGGGCCTCATAAACATAAAAAAAAATTCATCTCTATCTTTTTCATACTTCACATTTTGCTTGCCTTCCAGGAAGGTGGAGAAAGTATATGAGGTTTTTAGACTACTTACAGTTTGATCTGACTTTTTCCAAGTTAGTGGCTCTGATTCTGCTTTTTCATAGGGGCTTTCAAACCACATAAGTCAGTGTGAACTGACTTTTGAACAAAATTCAGTTGCTTTCTATGAAACCTATTTTACACCTCTATCATCACAATAGTTGCCTGGAAATCAAGTGATTCAATTATTAATGGAAAGCAGAAAAAAAGATAATTATTTAAGCAAAAAAGAAAACAAGCAAAACAATGCTGTATGTATGAAAGTATAAATACAGAATTTTGTTAAAAAGTACTGCCTCAGTCGGAAAGAGTGGATAAGTCACTGAAGCAGCAGTATCTTTCAGCTACCAGCAGTATGTCAGAATGAGTACCTCTTAGTTATAGATGTTTTGAATAGTACAGCACCTGCAACATCAAAATGATAATTATTTCTATGTTTTTGTCTTATTTAATACTAAAACTGGAGGGTGGGTGTTTATGTCCAAAGATTGCCTTTGATATAAAATTTTAAGTGCCTCTGTATATGTGGTAATTTTAATTACTTCTGCTTTAGTGAGAATAAACATAGCTGCTAAACTGTATTAGGCTGTATGCCATGTACAGGTATAGTATGCAACGCCTGGAGATACATTTTTAGGATGCCAGAGGTCTCAGTGGTGCGTTGATCAATCCATTTTACCTATTCCTACAGCTCCTTTTCCATGGCACTAAAAGAGTAAGGTTATGAAGGATGAAAGTCTTCCGAAAAGATAGTTCATTTGCATTGTTGTTTGCCTTTGAGATGTCATGGAAAACAGACAGTTCTCCTTAGAGAAGGATGGACCTAACAGAGAGAAGAGGAAGACCAAATAATTGCTCACTTTGATAGTTAGAAAGACATTAGTACTACCAATTTCATTTATAATGTCTATGAAAAATAAGAAAAAGCACAAGGGATGGATTAACGGAAAAATTGTGTCAAGTCAGAAAGTTATCTTTTCACAGGCTACTTGACCTGACAAATACAGGGGAAAAAGTCAAAGGATGTAGTTCACTTTCACCTTCATGAAGGTTTTAAACAATCCCAGCTTTTTTTAAGAATGCAGCTATATTATCAAAAGCAGTGATTCTCAAGCTCAAGTGGAGAACTTATTCCCCCAGTTTCCATGAGCTTGTGTGTTTACAGTTAAGATCAGCAGCCGTACTGTGAAGTGCTCCTGGTCCAGTTCCACCTTCAAAAAACAGTTTCTGAATAACTCCAGCCTGTTGAGTGTTTGGCATCTTTTGATTTTCTCTGATACATCAGCCTTTTGACCGGATTTGCTTTGAAGTCTGAGCAAATCCTCTCACTAAGCTCCTCAGGGTAATAGGTATTTCCTTCGTTGTCATTGTAAATAAGTCAGTCACTGTCTGCTGCAGCTGCTAGTCCATTGGGCTTCCTTCCAAGACACACATGTGCTCTTTTGTCCCTGTTTCAGGAATTCCTTGACTGTGTGCTGTAACAACAAGGTCTCTGTGGGGCATGCTATGGCATATTGTCATGTTCCCATTTCTCCCCACCCTAAGGTCTTTCCTCTTTCATGGTTGGATTCATTCCATTCTCCTGCCCATCTGCTGCCTGTGGTTAAGGCTTTCTTCACTTTTGGTAGTTATAAAACCAGTCAGTTACCGTTGCATTAACCAGGAATATTTGTGGGAATGTGATCCTGTAGTCATTCTGCTTTCCAAAATATTAAAAGATTGAGTTTAGTTTTATATTTCTAGAAAAGGGAAAGCTAGCCAGCCTCTGACTGCATGGCCTGCACACTTAGAACTGCAGTTGCCTGCACAGAATGTGTATCTCCTGTATCCTCCTTGTCGAAGTCTGTTTCATCCACAGCTTCCTGCCATCTCGGCTGCCCTCACAACCATATGATACTTCTCAACATTTTAGTGAACTGGGAGCTGCTAGGTTTTTCTCTCAAGAAATCATTGGTGCAGCCCAATGCATACTTTGCAATACAGTGTACAGTAGTAGCAGGAAGCTGAAGATTGATGAGAACACTAGTGTTTCTTAAAGTTGAGAAAATCAAAGCAGATATATGCTGCTGAATATGGCTAATTTCATTATCCATAAAAGATAGCTTTAATCTCCACGTGCATATAATAGAAAACCTTATAAAACTCAATAGACCTGTCTCACCTCTATCTTTCCATTGATTAAATGTATACTTTAGGATAACTTACAAGTGTAGCTGAAAGCAGTAAGAATATAAGAAACACCTCATTGGGTGAGATGGATGGTTTACCCAGAACAGTATTTTTCCTTCAGCAGCAGTAAGAGAAGGTAGTATTTACTGTGAGCATACAGGCTTGGCCAGGGCCTCCAGTGCAATCCCTTGCTCTCAGTCATGTCTGCCCTTTCCTTTTCTTCAGAATGAAGGATTTAAGCCTCCATCCCGTTCATTAATTTTCTTGACATTCATTAAATGCTCTTTACTCCATTGACTCACCATCTCAAGATTTTAGCTCTGAAAGCAGAAAAGATAATTTAGCACTTTATTATTTAAACATGAGGTCCCAATGTATGGGACAGTCCTGAGGATGGCAAAAGTATTCATCTGGGCATGCGAACCATGTCTGGAGGAACAGAATCCATATTCCTTGCTATTATTCAGTTCCCTCCAGACATAGATCAGGCCAAGGTCATTAATCCCAATTTTAATTGCTTTTCTCTCATTAAGTTGACTGTGCTAGAAAGTTAGATCCATCCAGCTGTGGAGAAAGGACAATTAAAATCTCTTTGATTGCCTGAAAAGAGTTGCAAGTAAAGAAAATGTTTCTGAGCAGAAGAGGAAGCATTTTTCATACTGGACATGTGTACTAAAGGTATTCCAAAAGGATAGCTTTGAGCATTTGATTTTGAAAACAGAATATTTTGTGATTAATAATTGTATCCCTGCTTTTTATTTTCATTTACAATAGAAGGATACACAACTTCTGTACCTCTGTGCTTAACTTTTTGGTCTATGTAAGTTTCCTATGAACTAGGAAACTGTCATAAGTCATACATACATCTGTGTTGTATGACTTATCCAGCCAGATAAATTAATGTCTCTGTTTGAAAATTACATTATATGTTTCTGGGTACTTCTTCATTTTGTATTAATAAATAAGAATTGCTTAACGGTCCATTACATAACAAGCTTTTCTCCTTTTTTATCTTTCAGAAAGGAGTTTTAAAAGGAGTAAACTGGTATACAGCAAACACTTCAGTAAAACTTATCAGAAGACTTATCTTTTCTATGCTGAGAAAAAAACCCAACCCCCCCCAAACAAAAAACAAAGAAAGAACAACAGAAAAAAAAAAAAAAAACCCAACCCCTTGTCTTCTTGTTTCTTGGCTTTTAGCTAGTAAATTTCTTAATGTTTTCTCTATCCATGTCTTACAATGGCTACTGTGATATGAAGTAATAACACATAAAACCTGGGCTACTAAAATGCTAACTATGAAGTCTGAAAAGTTTGAAAGCACTGGAAGTGAGATAATTTTTACAGATATGATTTGAATTATACTTCTCATTCATTTTCTTTCTTGATCAAATAACTTTTCTTTTATAAACCATATCTTTTTTTTTAATAAAATGATTCTCAGAAAACAGCAAGAATTTTTTCACTGAAATTTTCTTCACCTTGAACATAAAAGGCATGTAGAGTCTCAGCTGAAATACTTAAGACTTTGCAAATTTATAAGCAACAAGGTCTTTATATAAGGCCTTTAATCACAGTGTGGACTGTGGCACTAATCTATTGCTTGGATTACAGCTGAGTGTACAGCTCTGTGTCACAACAAGCCTGCACCCTGGATGACCTTGGCTGGGATGAATCCTGGATTCACAGATCCCTGTCACTCCATTTTGGCATCCCACGTTCCATCAGCATGGGGAATTTTCTTCTAGACAAAGGTGGCTCATATATCTTTTTCTTATTCCAGTTGGGCTGGGCCCAGGAAGGGCTTACTTGCAAGAGTACTCAAGGGAATAGCCCTTGTGCCTCTATCCCCTTCCTTCCTGTTAGTAACTTTTGGGATACGTGCGGCATCTCTCTGACATTTGTCAATGCAAGACATGTTCATGTAATATATATTCATTGAAAGGCCCAGGTTATTTATTAGTTAATATTTTCTCTTGTGATTTAGGTTTATTTCCAAGACTTGGATTTATTTGCTCTTCCCTTTCCTCCCCTTCTGTCAGAGCAAAATAGCAACAACCAACACAGGCTTTTACCATATACTTTTCTCTTAGTTTAGCATTTCTGTCCTATGAGACCACCATATATGTAAAATCATGCAAGCAAAACAACAAAAATTTCCCAATAGACCTTCCAACAAAAGGTCTACTGCATGTTTTACAAATCACAAACACCATTTTTCTGCTCTTTATGTGATTTCAAGCCTGGTTGCACTGCTCTGTACTTAATTACTCAGGGCACAGAAAGGAAGCTGAAATTTTGCTTAAGAAGCCTTTTAGGGATGCCAAATTAATTTATGTGTTTTTCCAAAAAAAGTAAAACTCACTTTCTGGAGTTAACATTCCCTTTATGCAACTTGTGATCCATAGACTATTGACACAAAGTGCTGTAACTGCTCTTTTGAAACCTTTATAGCTTACAGAGCCTGTTTCTGCTTATTCTAAAGAAATAATTAGAGTTTGTCCTTAGGAGCTCTGTGACCTCCACAAGAAGAAACTATATTTTCTGAAATGTTGCCGCATCTCCTCTTCCCAGTTCAATTTTGGAATAATCATCATAATTACACAGGATGTGGTGTTGCAATCTTGTTACTACAAGAGACACATGAAAAGTAGATATTATGCAACACATTTCTTAAATGTTGAATATTTTTATTGTGATTGTTTAAATAATGTTACATTTTATTTAAACCTTTTTCATAGTTTATATAAGGCTTGCCACAGAACCAACATTTCTATAAATATTAGAAAAGAAATTATGTCCTAGGTATCAGAAGTTTAAAATTTTATTCCTAACTGTGTTTTGCCTTGGTTGAGTTTAATAAGATTGCCTAAACTACCTTTTCAATTGTATAACGGCAATAATACCTACTTCCTGCATAAAATACCTCACAATCTATTCAGCAAAAGCCCTGCAAAAAAAAAATACATATTTTTTATACAATGACTATTGTTTTGGTACTCATGGAAATTATGTGCTCCTTATTTCTTACAAAGATAAGCCAATATGATTAGATACTTACACTTCAAATAAGTGTATGTCAAGAAAAAAGCTTTCTTGTATTCATCCTTAATCATGATTTATTTCAAATTAAGTTCTCCTGGAATGTAAGTACGTACTGTACTTTATATGCCTCTATTGAAGAAGAAGATTTGAAAGAAACTGCACTGGACTGACACCACAGTTTTGGGTGGTTTTTTTTTAAACAAAAAATAATAACAAAAATTGATAAATTAAGAAAGATTGATTGATTTATTACTGTCTTTTCAGTTACATACAAAACTTCATTTGCTAAATATTGTTGCACTATGCTCCTTATCTACCAGCTCTGGCATTCTCCACAACAACTCTTGAATCTGTTGGCTAATTTTAAATATGTTGGCCAGAGGCAGATCTCTTAAGAGTTTGTAGAAAGTCTTAAGTTTCTACAAATTTCAAGAGAACAGGTAACTGCTAGGAGGTAAGAAATCTTAGTACCTACATCCAGAAAAAAATGAGAACACCACTTCTGCTTGTTAGGCATTGAAGAATCAACCTGAGAACAAGTTATTTTGTGTAGTTCAGACATAAAAAGTCTTCAACAGTCTTCGGGGGTTTTTTTGCTGCTTCCAATGGAAAAAAAAACCTGAATGGGGATGATACATATTATGAGTCAGAAGCTGAAAGGTAGCTAACTCACAGCAGAGGCAGGAGAACAAAGATGCCAATCAGAAGTAAAAGCTGAGTGGAAGGAAAAGTATAATTGAAATCACATAAAGCTGTGTTTTGGTAACTGCTGGAAGTCAAAAAATCCATCCCCCATAGAATTAAGGATAAGAGGATAAGTCTCATGCAGTGGGTTTCTGCCTGTTTCTTTGATTTGAATCTATAATTTTTTGTGTTGCTTTCCTGCTTCACAAACATAGTAAGTCAAAACAGAAAGTCTCTGTTAAGCAATGACAGTGATTGAATGCATGGGGAAGAATATGAATGCTTCCTGTAAACATTTTTCTAGTCTTCTTCTAATTCTAGTTTATGGACTTCTTCAGCTGCATACTCTTCCTATGCATTTAATAATTCTTGTTGGATTTAACTTTCATGGACTTGTTCCAGATCATAACTTCATTTGACATAGAGTTCCATGGGTCTATCATCCATGAAGATTTTGTTTCCTTGTTTTTAACCTAAAACCAACACTTCGTGGCTTTTATTCTACTTGCAGAAGAAAGACCCACCAGCCCATGTTACTCAGTTTCATAAACCACTACTTATTCTTGCTTTTCCAGCCCAAGGACAACTCACTGACCTGGTTGTTTACACATGGAGCGTGTTTGACACACACCTCCCCAACTCTTCTCTCAATATATCACCATTCTGCTAAACATTTTCTGAGGTAGCGAAGCTAGAATTGCTCATAGTATTCAAATTGCCAGTGAATCACTGCCATTATATCACTGTATACAGATGTATACAGTGATATAATGGCATTCTCTGTTACTGTCTTTTCTTTTCCTAATAATGGTAGCTCAGCTGGTTGAAACTTAGTGCTAGTATCACCAAGGTCATAGGTTCAATCCCCTGTATGGGCCATTCACTTAAGACTTGATGATCCTTGTGGGTCCCTTCTAGCTCAGAATATTCTGTGATTCCAGTAGAATTTTGTGTCTGACTGCTAATGGGTATTGGTAAGTACAACCATTCATGTAGGAACCCATAACTTCTCACTTGTTTGTTCAAGTCTAACAGTGTTGTTCAGTGTAAAAAAAAGGAAAACAGTAATAGCTCAGGATTTCACTTTTTTTTTTTCTTTTTGCCTCTTATCCACCCTCTGAAGACCTGTCAGAGGAAAGAATTGAGGTCTTATATTAGATGTGTCTGAAGCCTGTATGCATAAAAGTCATTTAGTAGCGACTTTATGTAATGTAAATAACTAATTTGGTAAAAAATCCTATTTCATAGAAGTAGTAAATGGTATCATTACAATTAAATTTTCCTCTCATCTCTAGGAGCATATTTTAATAATGTTCCACTTACAAAATTATTAATGGGGCCTTTAAATGTAAGTAATTAAGCTTAAGGCTTACTGAATTAATCCTTAATGTGATCAATTTTTACATTTGAAAAAACTATAGAATAATTGACTAATTATTATAATGGATTTGCCATACTTATCAGTTTACTTTGAGTAATGCAGGGTTACACAGCTGATTCTATAGCCAGAGTTCTATAGCATTTGCTATCTTATCCCATTTAATCTCATTTAATACTAGGTTTTATTTCAAAAAATGTTCACTAGAAAGTTAAAAAAATTATAAGTATCATACAGCTTCATAAAAAAAAGCTGAAAATGAAAATGTAAGTTTATGAAAACTGATGATATTTCACTTTTCCCTGCATCTATCTTTTCAGGAAAGGTGGGAAAAAAAGTAGGTAAACAAAAGCCTAGGAATTTGCTTTAGGGAAAAGTTTTGAACTTCTTGTAGAAATTCGCACATTTTTTCATCAACTCTCTTCATGTTTTTTGTATTCACCAGCTTCAATTCTCACTTTAGTTTTTGAGGATTAGACCCCATCCAAACTATTTTCCCTGTAGATTATTAGTATTCTGTGTACCTGTCAGTCAAAGAAAGTAAGGTTATATTCACAATCTGTTCTAAAGCCTTGCAGTGCAACAATTTCTTTTTTTCCTTATGTTCATGCATTTCTGACAGCTTTCTCTATTGTGGTCTTTCAGTGTTGGACTGACCATGAGGTACCTGTAATGTACCTGTACTGGGATGGAATGTTGGAGAGTCAGCCTTGATGCTGTAGAGCCTCACCCAGCAGCAGCCAAAACATTGGTGTGCTATGGATACCCTTCTAGCTGCCAATACAAAGCACAGCATGGTGAGGGCTGCTGTGGGAAAGACTAACCCTATCTCAGCCAGATTCAATATAGCTATCTAGTTTATAATCCTGGATAAACAAAGGCCATGGATCATTATGAATTAATTCCCTATCTCAGTGAAAAGTTATTATCTCATCTAATCACCACATCTGTTACGGGAAACTTGTTAGCACTGTTGGAGAATTTCTCTTGTAGTCAATTGTTGCAGTCACTGGAAAAATTTTAAAGGTCTTCTGCTCTGAATTTTATTTTACCATTTATTAATAGCTTCAAGGATCTTTTTATTGTTTGCTGTCTGTTTTATCCTAACAGATTATGGTCAACCCACCTTGTAACTGGCTCTGGTTGGTAGATTTTGCTTCAAAGTGCCTGCTAGATAAGATTGCAAAGCTTCTGTCCTGTAAGACGTCATTAGAAATCTTCCTCTCTTTTACAATTACATTCAAGACGCACCAGATAGCACTTACTTAATCAGTAAAATGGTTGCCTCATTAAGCAGTGATGGTTATATATCTATTGATGCAAAATCAAGTAAAAGGCCTTGTATAAATATAGGTCATCAGTGGTTACCTTTCCCAACTACAAATCTTATTAGGAAATAAATTAGTTTGAAATGAGCTAGTTTCCAAAAGCCCATGTTGATTGGATTCATCGATTCAGTTATTTATTATTTGAGCCCATCATTTGCTAGGATCAATCTCTTGAGGACAGGCCAATAATTACTCAGAGCATCTTATTTAGCCTTTTACAAGATAGCATATTTACTTAGTTTTGATCTTCACAAACTTTATTGTTGTTTTGTAACTGAACAACATAGAAAGTTTTTAACCAGTTCTTCTAAAGCTTTTAGATGCAGAATTTTAAAATGGTGATTTTAGCATTGCTAATTAAATGCTTTTGCCTTTTTGTTTTATTGATCCCTTTACTTTTTCATTTGATAGGACCATGGCAGTAGTAGTATGATTCTGTCTGCTTTTAATAAACCTGTTTCTATCAGTCACTTGCCTATCAAGTACTTAACTTCTTTTTATTTTTTAATTGTCTACTTCATCCTTTCTCACTAATATTATTTTCCATTTTTGTATTTTATATGTACGTTTATATGTGTATATACCCAGGGATATTAATGTTGTATAATATGTAATTCAAGTATAATAGGTGTCATAAGGTATATTTTAATTTTATATATGGAGAGAAATATATATGGTTCTTTTTTTTTTTTTTCCTTTCCTTTTTTAGTTTACAGGTGGATTTCTTTTATAACTGTGGTATGTTAAACAGCTATTAAAATGTTTTTCAACCATGCTCCACTACTAGTCATTGTATTTTTTTCTATTTAAATTCCTTCTCTGGAGTGTTTTGTCTGATAATTACTACCAGTTCTTAGCTAGCAGCCATTATGCATATTTGTGTGTATATATATACACACAGGTATAGATGTATATACATTTGTATGCAATGAATATATATAAAACTTTTTCCATCAGAAAGTAGGAAAAATAACCAAGTAATTTTTATAACTAAAATGAAAATGCATAATCCTAGCAAATTAGGAGTTTTCTGGGTTTTTTAATTACCTTCCTGAGGGACAGAAATTAGTCCTGTATCATTCCTCCAAAGATTTGGTATGAACAAGATCAAACCATATTATCTAAATGGAGATGATTGGACATCATAGAGATTAGCAGTTTGCTAAGAATTGAAGCTGAAAAATTCACCTTGGTGCGTGTAGCAGCATGAACTGTTATTCAAGAAATAGCAGGGGAGAAGTTTAAGATCATGAGAGGGACTTAACAATAGCTGTGATAAATACCGTAGTTAGAGTACCCTTAATTTGCAGAAACAAATGTTATATTTTTCTGCTTTTCACCATCCTCTACTTCTGGATTCTTTCTTGGACATACATACTGAGCAAAAATTTGGGAAGCTTCCTTTTTACTTCTTCAAAAATATACCTATAATGTAATTCATCCATAGCATTGTAGGTCATGTTCTAACAGTGCATGGTTATTCTGCCAATGAAATGGAATCCTTTGGCCTTCAACATCACAGAATGGAATATGTACCTGACACATAGATTAATTACCTGATAATGCATATCATTTAATGTCCCATTCCTTAAACAGCCCAAATGCTCATTTGGGAAGCTATCCAATAAATAAGTGCAAAAGTCATTCTTTGTTATGACTCATTAAGCATCTCATACAAAAGTATGTGTAAATAGTAAAAAACTGTTTTGAAGTTTAAATGCTATTTAAAAATCCATACTATTCTACAAGTTTTCTAGTAGCCAGAACTATAGAACAGAGGTTCCTTGCCCTCATCCTGGCCTGGTGGGTGCTGCACTGCAAGAGACTGCATTGCAAATGGACAAGAGCACCTGGAGAAGGAATGGAGTAGGGGGATGTGCCTGGAGAATGGGGCCCTGGCATTGGATTAGCAGATGCATGGGCCTGGCAGTGCCTTCACCCTCCTTCCTTCTGCCACTGTGGTCCCCCTGGAGCATTGTCCTCTCCCCAGGAGGCACACAGTCAAAAGCTCCCTCTGCCAGGCACGAGCAACATCTCTAAGTCTGTTTGTGTGGGAAACACACCCTCACATAAATGTATTCACCCCACTAATTCAACAGGTATTATTACACATTGTTAAAACCTTTTATTACTCAACAGCTCAGCTCATGAGGGTTCCACCAAGATCTTCATAAATATCTACTTAAGTTGGAATCTAGATTATTGAGTTGAAATATCTGGAAAAGCAATTGTTATTTTTTTTCCTTCTTTCCTCAAAGATTCTTACCCTTTTCTGCTCATTGTTGTTATCTCTTGTTAAATGCTGACCCTGATATTGACAGGTCGTGGGGTTTTTTTCTTCATGTGCATCTGTTCAAAGATCAAATTTAGAATCTTATAAATAGCATTAAGCTCATCCCTGTTGAAGCAAGAGGATATTTTAGGTCTTCTCCAACATGTAAATTCAACAGACTGGAGTTTTCGTCAAATATCTTAAAAAGTAAGTAACCTTAACTCCAAATTCTTTCGGAAAATAAATGTATCTTTTCTGAACTGTTATACATATGTAGCATTCCTGGTTAAGGAATTGCTCCTTACAGTGACAGCAAAGAACATTAAAGACTTACTGGAATTGAACTATTAAGGTAGAGCTATCAACTAAAGTTTCTTAAAACATTCCATGTGAAATCTTCACTGAACAAATGCATGAGTGGTGTGCAATTCCAAATAAAGCCACTTTAAATAGCTTGGTACAATTAATTTCTATTAATTCGTATTTATAATCTAAAAATTATTTCTCTTCTAAATTTAGAAAACCTGCATGGTTGATCAACACTTAAGAATATAATATAATAATATCTAGTTTGAACTCTAGGTAAAAGAAGGAATAAGGTCCCCACAGATTAGATTGATAATTGGGAAAAAATCAGAAACTCCAATATGCAGCATTTCAAGGTCCCTGATGAAATACTAATTTTTATCTACAAACAGATTGGCAAAGATCTTTTCCATAAGCAGTGTGTGCAGGATAAATATTAACTGTGAGAATAACTGTGAGGTCAAAAGCATATTTTGCCAATGGCATTTGGAAAGCTGGAAATGAGGGCAAAAATTAAGAAAACAGGAACTGTTAGGAGAGATGAATATCTCACATGACAATCTAAGTAAACTAGATATAAATATTGTTATCAGGCAGGTTATTTAAGTTCTTTGTGTGTTTTAAGGGTTTAACCATCTAAATGCTATCGAAGTAGTGAAACACATGCATTTTACAGGCAAATCCCATTCAGACCATTCCCTAGGTCACTGAAGAACTTTAGCTGCAAGTAGAGAGGGCTCAGGGGGATCTCAGCAATGAGTATTACCACTTGTTGAGAGGCAGTAAAAATTACAAAGCCAGAGTTTCCAAAACCTGTCTAGAAATTCCCCAAACAGCCTGCTGTTGGTGACCCTGCTTTGGGCTGGCGCTTGGACAAGGTAATGCCCAGAGGTGCCCTCCAGCCTCAACCCCTCAGAGGCTGGGAAACTCTCTGAGAGGACTTGCTGCTCCGTGTGCCAGTGTAACATCTTTGCTAGCTGTGACTCAGCATAAAGGTTACACTGAGCAGGGTGAAACAGGGTTGGTCCTTAATTTTGTGGTTTTGAAGGTAGACCTGTCAATTTTGAAGCTGTTTTGTGGATTTATAGCCAGCCATGTTAATAAGCACCTAGACCAAATTTAAGAATTAATAAAATATATTTGCAATTTGAAACAATAACGCCAAAAGGTACATTATGTTTTGCAGACCTAATGTGTTTCATTTCTTATGTTGCTTATATATGATCCAGACAACCAGTCATGCCTACACACGGGATACATGAAGTGGGCCCTGTGTGTGCAAAATTCAAATAGTTATAAGTTAGTCAGAATGCAGAGGGGGAAATGGGTAAGTTTTTCCTTTCTTGGTCTAATCAGTCCACAAGAGGTGAACTATGAGTCAGTAGGAAAGATATGTTTTAACATGTTTTCTTTCCTCAAGAAATCATCCAATTATCAATCCAATTCAATCATCCACTATGCAGTCCTTTACAAGGCATGTTTCTAGCAAGGAGAATGTTCCCCCGGTAGTAAAGATGTGCTACTACAGTGTCCTGGAATAGAAGTCACGAATTCTGTGAACATACTTGTGATTTTGTATTGTTTAATGAGAGTAATGTATAATGTTGCAAAACAAAATAGCTGTAAATAATAATTGTTTTTAAATCTCTACTTCTTAAAAACATTTATTTCTAAGAATTCAGATATGGCCAAAATTTTTTTTTTATTGGAAGTCGAAAAATGAACTTTGTTTAAAACACTAGTTGACTTGATACTTATACATACCTTCTTTCAAAATTACTTACATTATTTTTGGTAACAGTAGGAAGAGAGGAAGTCTTGTATACCATTTTTTAATTAATATACCATAAATTACAGTAACAGCAGATTAATTTCTCATGTTACAGTTACAGAAAGTAAAGGGTCTTTTCTTGTCACGTCCAACTTATCATGAGCTTCTACAGAAAGATTCCCTTGAGTTTGTGGCTTCAAGGTTTGCTATTTTAATTTAAGTTTAGGACAGTTCAGAAACATAGAGTTTGGATTTTTGCAAAGGCTAATCACTGATATTTACAATCATATTCCAAACCAGAATGTCAAATTTTGAGCAGTTTCAGTTCGACTTCTACCAGTCCAATTACACCATAGATGACCAGGAAGAAGGCTGTGACAGCTATGGGTCAAACGAAAACCTGTCTGGATGCACAAAGTAAGTATGGGCGTTGTTCTGGCTTCCCTCTTCAGCATCTGATGGTTCCAGGGCTAGCTTTGGGGTTTGCAAAAGCAGAAAAGGACTTCAAGTGATCATCCAGACTTTCCCAAAGGCAGAATACTTATAACTGACCTTTTCTTTTCAAAGAATTGGGTTTCATGCGACTTTTAGAAGTATAGATGTTACAGGTTGTTTACGTAATGGGAGTAACTGAGCTTCATGTTATTAACGTGAAATTTAGGGGACATTTTGCAAGAAGTTCTTTAGGATCCTTCTCAGATTCCAGAAAAAAAATAAAAAATCTGAATAATATGACTCTTTCATTAGCAGTATGGACATATCTGAGGAGTAACACCAGGCTGCTGGGTGGAAAAATCAGGAGTGCCTGAATTTGTGAGTGCCCTCACAGCTCCTAAATTCCCTTTCCCTTTGCCCCCAGCCTGGGGGTGCCCCGACTGTGCCATTGCCTGAGTTGGGTGGGCACAGAGTTGGTGCAATGGGCTGAAGAGTGCTGGCTGGTTGGCAAGGAGCCCTGCCTGGTTGCAGAGAGAGTTGCAGTGAAAGAAAACAAATATGGTCAGCAGCTCAGCTCTCACTAACCACAGCAGGTATCGTGCCCAGAAAGTTCCAGGTTCCCCAAATTGAAAATAGCTGAAAAATAGACGTTATGTGGTGAGCAGCTCAAAGATGTTTATCATTGCAGTTATGTGTTTTGCTGTGGTTTGCTTCTTGTCCTAGGAGCCAACCAGGACAGCAGTCTTCAGCTGGAGCTTTTGCCCCATCAGACATGCTTCTGTCCTCTAAGAGTTACACTGGTCAGATTTTGCAGCCAACACACAGCCCCAACACTCTCTCTCATCTTGGTTATGATGATGGATTTGATGAGGAACCTCCTTTGCTAGAAGGTAGAAATAAATCCACAGGTGATGTGCATGACTCACAGGGGTGCATCTACTTTTCTTTGCCAGCTAGTGGCAGTCACTAGAGAAATTGCAGCAGAGTTGCCAAGTCTGGCTGTGTGAGCTTCAGCCAAAAACTTCTGGCCCCAAAACCTTTTCCTTCTTCGAATTCACCATGGATTCACTCAGCCTTATGGCATATAGAGCATATACTTTACCACCACTAGATGACAGCATAACAATAAGTTTTGCATTCACATTTCCAAATCTTTTTTCCCACTCTGTGTTTATCCTTCATACATATTGGAAAATCTATACTTAATAAATACTGATAATCATCCTTTTTGCATATCTAGTAATACATTTAATAGTTTGAAGATGCTAAGTAGATTATTCCAGAGGGAAGGAAATTGAGAAAGGTTGATTTTGTAGTTTGCAAGACTTGTGCTACATTAAAAAAAAAGAAAAAAAGAAAAAAAAAGAATTTGAGAATTTGTCTGTGATTATTTCAGCATAATGTAACAAGAGCATATTCAGCCTGCTGCTTTTGCATGCTGGAAGGCAAGTGGAGTTTTTACTACTTAAATGGTACTAATACTGACCTAAATCCAGCAAGATCAATCCGATAGAGAACTGCTAGATCTCTACCTCTAAGACCTCCCCATGCAGCTCACCCTGAGAAAAGGATATTTCAATACAACTGCTTGTGATCCACAAGGCTTCAGAGATGTTCTGATATACCACATAGATCTGACCAAAGACAGATTTTAATACATAATAGTTTTATTTATATGATGTTTTGGCTGAGCTCAAGATGATGGAGAGGTGGAACAAAGTAAAGACTTGACTTTCCAAAAAGAACTAACCCAATGTCAGTCTCAGTCTCTCTGGTACCAAGTTCTGAGCCTTACTTTTCTCTTACTGAAGAATCTCAAGGAAGGTGATTATTCTTGCAAGCTGAAGTGTTTCTCCAGAAATTATAAGAAAAATCTTTGCCCCAGTAAAGTTAATGGCAGAATTCCCATCAACTTTATTGGGAAAGAATTTTGTTCAGTTTCCAGGGTTATCAGTAATTAATTTTTAAGTGAAAAAAAAAACCAAAAGGCTTCTACTGTACAAAATATTATTAACTTCCCTTGAAGGGACAAACATCATTTTTAAGTACCTCTGGCAGTTCAGAGTTAAGACACATTTCTTGTCAGATTTGCCAGAATTAAAACATATATCTCTGTCCTCGGTGTTGTAGAGTATCTTAAATTCTGCAGTTACTGTTAATTAACATATTTCTCAACATCTAAGTTAGTGTGGCATTAGATATATGCGTTTTAAATATAGGAAAAACTAATATTAACTCAAAAATGCTGAGGGAATTTTTTGGTTCACTGCCTAAAGTTTGATTTAATAAAGAAATATTCCAATTTATAATCAGAGCTGACTCTCAAATATACTGAATATACAGCAGGCACATCATGTTCCTACTACAGAATATGTCATCCTACAATATTATCTTCACTGAAGCAATTAATTTGTTTGTGGTTTTGTAGTATCTGATGGGTTTCTATAAAAGTGTTGTTTTATTGTGAGCAATTAACAATCCTGAAATTTCTTGTTGCAGAACTTGGGATCAATTTTGAGCATATATGGCAAAAAACGTTAACAGTTCTAAATCCAATGAAGCCTGCAGATGGCAGCATTATGAATGAGACAGACCTCACTGGACCTATGGTTTTCTGTTTGGCCCTCGGAGCAACATTGCTGCTGGTAGGATGTGGTAGAAATCTTCAGTCATTTGCTGCCATTTGTTCTGAGATTATATGTTAAAAGTCTCTCTGCTTTGAAAGTGCCTGCATTAACTTTAATTGTGATGTAAAAGTAGCACAGATGAAGTGATATATTACTTCCAGTGGGGAAAAAAAAAAGCCCACACCATTTTTTGTGTGGGATTTAATATGAACAAAAGACAGATCTCTGCCATGTATAACCTGGAGAAGCCCTGAACACCTGAAGCATAGCAGTATGTGCTAGGTAAGGACTTACCAAGGAAGTTTTAACGGAGATAATAAAAAGGCATAGCAGACCAGTGCAGTTTTTTTTAGCACTCTTGCCACTGTTTTGAAATTATCTTCTTTCAATATTGTTTTAGGGAGTACAAAGCTATTAAAAAAAAAAATCTTCATATAGCTAGAATAATTGAGAGAGAAAAAAAGGAAAGTCTTTTTCTTCCCACCTCCAATTTGTGATACCTTCCTATAAATTCTGCTAGTATTTTCATAGTTTATATTCTTTTCTTCTACATTGTCTTCTTAAGAAAATATCGTAGTCTGTATTTGACCCTCTTCTGCTTTATGAATACAGCTTTGCTACAGGAGGGAAGTTTAACAGGGATTGTACACCACTCCAAATTCCTTTATTTATCACTGACAACAGGGGTCTCTAGTGTTGCTGAAGTACAGCTCTGATTGCTGGCAGCAATTCATCAGACAGGGGTAAGGTGGGACCACTCTGGGAAGGGCTTTACTGCTCTGCAACTGAGGTGCGGGAAATGGGTCTCTAATTCTCCATTTCCTCTATGATAAATAGTGCTGAATCAGAAGATTATTGAAAGGTCTTACTTCATTTGTAATGTCAGTGCAGTACCTTGAATGCGCAAACCGCAATATAAATGACAAGATTTATTATTGTTTATGCCTCTATAAAAATAAAAATGTTTTTAAAAGGGTAAAAGAGGCAGAAGGAAAGGGAATAAAAGGAAAAAAAAGGCAGGAAGCTAGAGAAGACAGGCTATTTTCCTCATGGAGAAATTAAGACAGGAGGGTGGTAAAAGGAGAAAGTTGAATTAATTATAATCAAGAAAATGGAAGGAAAGCTAAGAGAAAGAATAGGAAAAAATGTTTCCTGTTGATTTTTTTCTCCCTGAATAGCCAACAATTTTGATGAATATTAAGCTGCTATTATTGAAATAAAGTAATTACCATATTTATTCTGGGATATTAAGAATTTTAAATTACATTAGAAAACCAACTGTGCTCCAGTTTTAGGCCAGCAGAAGTCATCTGATACAATCCAGTGTTTTTGTGCTGTAGCTTCACAGCAGTGAGTCTATGGGTTTTCCATGGGCCATCTTAGAAATTCAGGCTGCTTATTTTATCTCAGATGCATTTGAATACTGAAGTGGCTCTTCAGCTGTGTAAACTATGATATCCTTGTGTACTTAAATAAGTCTCTTCTAATAACACCAGGAACATAATTTGGTTGAGAGCTGGTTTCCAGAAATAATGTATACATTATATACATTATATTTAGTTTCAGCTTTTTAACTGTGGAAAATTATGCAAAGATATTCTTCAAATGGTAGCAGCTCTTTCAGAGAGAAAGAGAAGAAGGGCTGTTAGGTTGGAAGCAGGACTTGATCTTCCTCATGTTAGTATAACAGTGCAGCCCAGTTGTAGGAGGAGATAGAACAGCAGCGCAAAAGTTAGTGGAAGGCTGAGTCTCAGCTGCTTTGCATTTTACACAGTCATTTGTGTGAAATCAGACTTCCCTATCCACTTCAGCTAAGGATAGTAGTACCCACTCTAGGCAGATGCAAACAAGCACACAAAGTCTGACTTTCTCCTAACCTTGTTCCTTCCGCAGGACAAATTTAGCTCTTTCCATTCATCAAAGCCTGTCAGACTAATCAAGCCTGATTCTGGTTTTGCTTACATCCCTGTGAACTGGGAGTATTCCTGCGTGTGTGATTCAATACATTTACATATGTTAAGAAAGACAACTAAAATTGGAACCAACACGTTCAGCTGCTTTTTTTTTTTTTTTTTTGCCTTTTTTTTTTTTTTTTTTTTTTTTTTTATCCTATCCCTGCACCACAAATCAAACATTTCAGCAAGTGGAGATTTCAGCTAGCTGCTGGTGCTAATTCCCTCTTCATATCTGGCTTAAGAATTTCTTAATCTTAAACAAGGCTGCTAAATAGTTCTGTGTAGAATTATTAAATACACTGAAACAGTCTAAAATATAGCTTGTAGTTGTTGAAATTTTTTCAGACAGAACTTTCCTTAGTTGGTCTATAGCAAAGGTTCCCCCAAGCCAGTGTGGATGTTAAACTTACTGCAAATCATTAATGACTGAAATGCTAATTGATAATAATCTGAGCTAGTATTGCTCTCCCAAAATATCTCTAGCTATCATTAGTTTTAATTGTTGAAGCACTTTTTCCTGATTATTTTATAGCACTAGCATGCAAATGCTGGCAGAGGACTCTGTACCTAAATAGGACTATTTCTTATGCTGTTAGTCCAGGAATAGATTATTTCTTATGGTGAAAGACAGTGAAGGGGAAAAGGCCAACACTCAGGATGTTGCAAGGATATAGGTAGCCTGGCTGTACCTGTCTTAGCCTTGAGGACTGGAACCAGAGGAGAGCTTAGCAGTGAGTCAGGTCAATTTGCAAACAGGATAATGTATAAGTAAGTAAATAAGTAAAGTGGGAGGTCTTAATCCTCCTTAACCATCACAGAAGGTACACTAGCAAATATCACAAAACATAAAAAGAACTTCAAAAATGTTTCCACCTAATCCATCACAAGAGAATCCAACCATAAACTACAAAATTATTAGAAAACTGAGACCATCTATTAGTTTTGACCCTCATGTGGTTTATCGTACGCAATATATGATATATAGTGTGCACAATATATATGAGTGTGTGTCTGTGCACAAACGCACCTGTGTTTTAAACATGTTAAAGACATGTTGCTGTGTGTCAAGAAGGTGATGCATAGTGGCCCTTTGTTTGAGAAGTTTATTCCATAGTCCTGAGTTAATGGTTGTGTTCCAGATCAGAGCTTTCTCCTTCACAGGTGCATGCTATCATTAGGATACAAAGTTCCAAAACAAAACAAACTGTTTATTTCTGATTTATGAATGTTTTTTCTGATGTACAGATGTGAAAATGACAGTATTGCCTAGCCAACATTCAGTATTTAATTTATTAGAAGCTCAAAGATAGAGAAAAAAATATTCAACAGTCTTTTGTGACTGCTTATTTTGGGGAATGAACAATGCACTTATGCCTGGAGGTGATCATTCAAAGTGATGGAAGGAGATGAAGGAATTTGTAGTGCTGTGGCCACAGTTGCCTGTTTTACTGGCTCTGTGTGTAAATTAGAAAACATCGAGCTCCAGTCTTCCAGGCTGGTACATTGCACAAGCACTACATTCACACAAAGAAATAAAACCTGGAAGGAAAAAAAAAAACCCTGGGATTTTTTTCATTTGTTAGAACAAAAACAAACACAAGCTGAGAGTTACTACTCAGGTTTATGTTGAAATGAACATGTTGTGTTGAGTTCAGCCCCAGAGATGTGTCTTACGGTAGTCAAAAGGAAGAATGGTCACATTCACCCTGAAAACCAGCATACTTTAGTAAAGTTTTACTAATTTTTGGCTCACCTGCTTATAGCTGGAGGTTTTAAAAAAATATGAAGCATATCAAGTAACCTGGGCCATCATTTTACTTAGGACATTTTTTCACAGCCCCATTAACACCTATTGAAAAGATGTTTCCTGAGACTAAAATGAAATTAAATTACTAAGATGTGTTTTCCATAATTTCTTCTCAGTTTGTTCCTTTAGTTTGTAACTTCCCAGTTACACCTTCCCAAGTCTCCCAACCAATTCCTGTCCTCTTCAGAGCCCAATGACAGTAAAACTGAGAATCAGCCTCATGTCTTTAAGTTAGCACCAAGCACATCCTCTCAATTGTACCTTGGAACTATTTTTATGCAAAAATTGTCCAAAAAGGGTCAGCTGTGGTTTACAACTGAACTGATGTAGGTCAAGCTGAAAGAGAATGTCAACAACAAGAAGTAACAAACTTAAACCTAATTCTGTCTTCTCCCACTACTTTGAGATCACTTGCTCATTTCCAACACCTCATGTTTACTCATATTTATTCCAGGCAGGAAAAGTTCATTTTGGCTACGTCTATGGCATGAGTGCCATTGGGTGCCTTGCTATGCATGCCCTGCTGAACCTGATGAGTGTCTCAGGAGTCTCACATGGCTGTGTTGCAAGTGTCTTGGGCTATTGTCTGCTGCCCATGGTGATCCTGTCCTCTTCTGCAGTTGTCTTCTCATTACAGTAAGTGCTAGTCTATTGCAACAGAAATCCTATGGAGAATACTAAGTCAAAAGGCTGGTGTTGTGCAAAACATTTTCTAAATGGTTAGGTAGTGAATTCTGACTTCTGAAACGCTTTGTGTGTGTGCATGAAAAACAGACGAACCTGGACTGTGTTTGAGAGGGGTGGTATACATTCATTTTAAGAGGAGTCCTTAAGTCCTCTGCTTCTCACATGGACTGAGGGTGCTGTTGATTTTTGAAGCATCCTCAGACTTGATTTTTGTTTTGCAGAGCCAACAGTGACCAATCGAGTAACAATTTTAAAAGCAACTGCTGAACTTTGGGTTTATATAGCTGATTCTCCTGGTTTTTTGTTCATAGTATCAGGACTCTCATCTTTATGTTTCCTTCCTTTTGTATATAGACTTCTGTAAGATAGAATGAAATAATCACATAACTCTTAATGATTTGAGAATTAGAACAAGTGTTTAAGATGTAGTAGAGTTGTGTATTCCAAGTTTTAACTTGTGGTGTAATTGCAAACCTGAAAATAACCAAATATTTTGAAATACCCCATGTGCAGTGGTGTATATATGTGTACATTTGAGGGGGATTGTTCAGTCATGTGTCTGTGGATAGAAAACTCCTGACCTTTGAGATACAGACTGTGTTTACCTCCCTGTTCATATACAGCAAAGTACAAGAAAGTTCCAGATCTCGCCTTAAGGCCTTGAGCAGTACTTTTAAGTATTGTTAACATGTTACTAATGGTGGTTTCCCTCCTTAGTCTTTGTTGTTCTCTCACATTTTTAACATATCTGTAACATATGCAACTTGGTGGCTGATGAATAAGAAAGTGCCCGTTTGTTTCCTTTTGGAAAAACAGTATTCTTAAACACACACACACACACACACACACATATATGTATATATTTAAAGGAAATTATGTAGTGGAATGAAGATTTTGGCACCATTCTTGCTGTGTGTTTCTGTGAAGCTATGATGGCTTAACCTGACCATATTCCAAGTGTTTCTTAGCTGTCCTTGATAAGATGGATAGTAGTGACACTGAAGAAGCCATTTATTCTCTCTTCTCTTACACTTCCCATATTTTCTTGATTAACCTGTTTAATAATCCAGCCTAATAAAATGTGCAGATACATAATGGTAAGACAGATGGGGTGAACTCCAAACCAGCTGTTACAACTGTGCAGGGTATTCTTGTCTGTACAAGGAATCCACGATCACACACTACACATTTGTAAAATGCTGCAAATTTACAGAAATGAGATATTTTGAAAATCTGTAAATACTATATTCTGATACCCTTTACAAAATTAAACTGTTATTTCTAAAATGAATTGATAAGTACCTATTGACAGGATTCTGCAGTCCTTTCTCATTTGCTATATGAAACAGCAAGTACCAGGTTAACTGTTGCAAACATGCTATTAAAATTAAGTGGCAACTTTTAAATCCAATATACACTTCATTAATTTTGAGCAACTTGTTTAGAATGGCAAAGGAAGGAAAGCAATACATTCATGGTTTTATTTAAATATTTGTAAAAAGTATTATTTCTATTTCAAAGTATAAAGAACTAACCTCAGTGTTAATTTTCACAGAAAGTATACCTAATAATAATTAGGTGTAATAACTATTACAAATATAGGTAGTAATCAAATAATTCTCAATTTTCATGATTAGTTATTTCACTGGAACTAAATAAAGCAATATATGGAACATTTTGGGTACTGAGTAGCACCAAAGAGAAAACTTGCATGGAACTAGATTTGTTTGTGCCCATCTATGCTTTTGTCTTGTGTGAGCCCAAGTTGATTAAGCCATCTTTCTGGCCTAATCAACAGACTTTTTTTCCTGGAAGAAAACCCCCACCACTTTTTTACTATCAAATCCCCAAACAGAATGGTCAAGCTATTTCCTTAACTAAACAGTGAAGGAAATGAATGTAAGAGTGGAGAAAGAAGTTCTTAGACCCAGCCAGTGCAAAGGACCCATTTGGTGACAGCATCTGCAGGATGTGAGAGAAAGGGTAGTACAAAAGGCCCGCTCACATTTGTCCCCCCATCTCAATCTCATGCCAGTACAACCCCAGTCCTCTCAGTCACTGTGCGCATGACATTTGCCTTTTGCCTTTCCCCCATGCTAGGGGATTTGACCCTCATGGACAGGCCAGAAAAAAGCTCTCTGCCAAACCATTCCTTTTGGCAAGAACATGTTGTTAGATTGAGGACTGAATGTGTAACGGCACAGAGGTATCTCTTGCTTCCAGTATGATTTCATGTCACCTTTCCATCCGGCTTTCTGCCAGTTCATTGAACTTCAGTCCAAGGCAGAGCAATCACAGCTCTAAATTGTGCTACCTTGTGATAGTCCCCTAAGGAGTTATTACACTAGTTGAAAATTGTTGTTGCTGTTGCATCCTGTCCATCTGCCAGCATGGATACCTGCTGAAAGAGCCAAAGAGCCATCCATACTAGCTCTGAATTTCTGGCTCACTGTTTAGGTGAGCAGCTTAGCATCTCCTCTTGGATCAGGGGCCAGAAACTTGATTCAAAAAGCTCAGTGTAATTTCCCTGAATGTCACTGTATAGGTTTAAAGAACACTTAAACCAAGGATATTAAATCACATGGTCTTTAATGTTTTATTTTTAATGTGTTGAAGTTGCAATGAGGTGCTGAGTCACAGTAAAATCAATTCTCTCCTTCCTTCCTTCCTCAAAGTCCCAACAGCTGGCAACACTGAGTACCTTATTGGCTTGGAGACTGAATTGCTAAGAAATGAACTATTTTATGTTATATGATTGCATTAAGGAAACTAAGTCAATTGCATAAGGAGAGCTTTACTCATCATGGTTTGGTTGCAATAATAATATTAGTGGAGATGGTCTCTGATAAAAAGACCAACCTGAGTAAGTATATTCAGTCTGTTTCACCCTTCTGTTTCTGTTATGCTGATGCTTTGGAAGAGCGGGGCACCAGGAAAGCCTTTAGGAACTGGCAGAGGTTCATTTTTTCTCAGTCCTTGAGACTGACACAGCAAAAGTGTGCAACACAGCTAATCTCATTATGTACTTCAGCAGTATATTGCGCACATGATCTCATGCATTTTACAGAAGCAGGCTGCAAATAGAGTGCAAATAAAGCATATGTGAAACATTATTTATTGGCAAGATTTTGTCCCTACAGGGTTTAATAGTGAGTCCTCTGTAATCTGCAGGAGTATTTCAGTGGGCTTTCAACCATAATCCCTTAATCATCAGTTCTCCAGGCCACCCTGCTCCTGAGAGGTGGCAGAACACAACTTCAGAAGGGGCCCAGCTGCCACCACAGGACAGGGTGGAAAATCACCATTCTTTCAGTGTGCAGAGAAGGAAGCCAGGATGAGCAAAGCATTTTTCCTCAGTGGTTCTTTTCTCATTCCCTACATTATGCTCTGTGTGCTCACTTTTTTAAAAGGCCAGTCAAGCTTTATCCTGGAAGACAATCATCAGCCTTCTGCCCATCCAGCTGACATATGAGTCTTTAAGAAACTGTTCTCAGGGTCCAAGGCAAGCTTAAAATCTGTGCTGTGCTTTAAAAAAATGCAACCTCTCCAGGTCATCAGGATTCCTGATGGAAGAGTAGGTCTGTAGTGTCATTTTAGAATCTAACAACTTCTACAGGATGATTTTGGCTGAAATAGAATCTTTGCTAACTTTAATATCAAACTTTAGCTGCTGCATCTGCTGGAGTCTCAGAAGATTTATTTGGAAATGCATTGTCTTTTCAGCAGTACTTCTAATGATGCTTTTATCCATGCTGATGAAATAGTTTTTTGTTTATGGTTGCAGTTTTAATTTGTTCTTGTGCTTGACTTTCATTACAATAGTCAGTCCTTGGTTCTTCCAGTGACTGTTACCTTATCAACAAGCTGATAGACATGAGTTTGGAAAGATTTGATGCTACGTTTAATAACATGTGGACTCTGTCATGTTTCTTTTGTGTTTTTTGTTTTGTTTCTCCTAGGGGCATCCCAGGAACTTTGTTAGCTCTGTTTATTATTGGATGGTGCAGTTTGTCAGCCTCCAAAATTTTTACCTCTGCATTGGCTATGGAA
This sequence comes from Margarornis squamiger, assembly GCA_035222235.1. Taxonomy (NCBI): domain Eukaryota; kingdom Metazoa; phylum Chordata; class Aves; order Passeriformes; family Furnariidae; genus Margarornis; species Margarornis squamiger. The sequence continues at coordinate 49,187,276 of JAWWTY010000123.1, forward strand.
GGACAGCAGCTCCTGATTGCGTACCCGTGTGCTTTACTTTATGGACTTTTTGCACTTCTAACAGTTTTTTGAGATGCATTTTCTAGTAGTCTTATTACAATCTGTTCATGGTTGTTGGAAGGGCAAGGAGTTATTTATTAGATTTAGATTATTTTTAGTTTGCCTAGACTTGCATTAAGTTCTATTAACAAAGTTATATTCTTACTGCTTTTTTTCCTAATGGCTGATAATGAAATAAACAAAATCAAGCTAACAGGTAGATGGCCTCAGTAGTAGTGTTTTGACAGTCTTACAGCTTAAAAAAATTGTATTGAGTAGATAGTAAAAATGAAAAAAAAAATTAAATAAATTATAATTAAAAGAAAAATGCTGTTCTGAGTGTTTATAATATAATACATATGCTAGAGAGTAACTGGAATGCAATTATGTAAATATTTAATGGACATAGTAAATCAAGCAAAAATGTGTATTTATTTGTTTTTAAAAAAACAGCTTGCCATCTTATATAATTACTAATTAATATCCAGAATTTATATGTGTGGTTTTGTTTTTTTTTCTAAGAGAAGACTAAGTGACCCTGCTTTGTGATATTGAAGAATTGTGCAAGAACATGTTGATACAACAGAGGGAGGAAACAAGGATTGTTGTCTTGTTTTTAATTTATTTTTTTTTTAAGTGTTGCTGTCCAAAACACCATTGGACTGTTTGTAATACTATATTTTAAAATTGCCGCTAAGCGACTGCCTTCTATAACTGCAGAAAAGCACCACATGAAGTAAAGGGAGCTCCTAAAAATGTCTCCTGAAAGGCAGAACTGTATTTGAGGAAGCAAAATACAAATCTCCATAATTCTATCTGTCCCCCAAAAATCTATTTGCTGCTTTTAGTTTTACAGAAAGCAAATATTTTTATAATGTCAATGAAGCACAGAATGCACAGGATGATGTTTCAAAATATGATATTAGAAGCATCAAGCCATCAAGAGGAACTGGAGATGTGTGTGCAGTCACAATGAGAACAAAATCAAGTATGCAGTGGTAGAGAAAATGAAGGTAGGTGTAGAAAGAGCTAGGAAAAACAGAAAGAAATGAAAGAAAGGAAAATATGAAGGAAATAAATGGCAGCAGATTATTTCATCAATGTTTTAGGGTGTCTTTCTTATTGATGTATATTTATATGACCTTGATTATCCCCAGATTTATTGATTATTTTGAACTCTTTGGTGAATTGCTTGCAAAATATTTCTCTCTCTAGACAGAGGTCCAGCGAGTCTGGGACAGAGGGTTCTGGTACTTCAAGCACTTGTGCAGCAGCTTAGTATGGCAAAACTCCTCAAGAATGCATAAAGTTAATTGTGTTCTGAATCCTTTTCAGGTCAGAGGTAAATTACATGATCAGTTTGTCCTCCAGCTAGTGACTGTTTCTGAATTGAATAAGCCTTTGGTAAAAATATTTCCCATTGCTGTAATATTTGGGTTTTTTTAAGAACTCTTGTGCAAACCATTCTGAAAATCATTTTACCCAACTCCAGTGGAACTAATTCAGACTAGAGGTCATGACAAGCAAACAAAAGGTAATGTATACTTAACCAATTCCTTAAAAAAAAGATGACTCATTTATGGAAAAAACGCTGCATTTATCCATTTCTTTCCTGCAAGGCTACAAAAACAAGCACGAAGAGGCAAAGTTGGAGGTACGACCCAAATTGTGGCTATAACTAGGCAGGATCTAGTCATATTTAAGTGGAAAAAGTGTGACTTTGGAAGATCAGCAGTTGTGAGCATGACAGATTCAGCCTTGCTGTATCAAGGAGTAAATTTGCCAGTAATGAGGCAGATAAACATATCAAGTGACTCCAGGGTATGGATATAAAAATAAGGTCATTTAATTTACCATAAACTGATGCCATTCTGATGTCTGAATGGGGAAAGATTCATATGGTTGCACTTACAGGGTTCAGAAAAGATAGTTTATAGTTTAGAAACATTTAGATCCATTTTTGTCTTACGCTTCCTATTCTCATTCATACTGACTTAAACAAGTATAAAATGCTTCTATTCTGCAGCACTTTATATTCATCCTCATCCTGATCTGCATGACATAATGGCAGGGGAACCAGTGAATCAAGCCATCAATTTGTCTTTTGACTTGTCATAGAAAAGTCAAATTACTTGTGGGGAAAATGAACACCTTGAAATGTTGCCACAACATTTACAAAGCAAATGGTAATCTAATTATAGTTTTATGTTTATTCTCTCAGAATTTGTAACTTTTCCTTTTTTTTTCACTGAGACATGTCTTCATCACTTTGAATGCTAACTTCTTAATTCCAGTAGCTTCCCTTGCTTTACTGTTTAGCTGTGCTGATTTCCTTTTACCTATTCCCAAGGGATTTCTAGTGAGTGGTACATGCTGGTACTGTGCTCCCAATATGGTGTCCTTCAGGGGTCTCTATGCTGACTGAGAGGGTTTAATTCTCTTAGGTGTCCTTCTTCTACTTCTTTCAAATAAGATTCCTCATTTTTACCTAGCTCTCCTTTCTGCAGGTTAGCACAGCCGTGGAGATGCTTTTGGCCCTGTTATTCCTGTGTGTGCTTCCTAAATCTAAAAATAATATGGTCACTATAACAGACTTTTACTTCATCAAAAATAAATGTTTTAAAATGTTTTATTCTTAGAACAAAATAGTATGTATATTTGGTAATAAACTCTTGTTCTGACTCTCTGGATAACCTTTCCCAACACCATCTATCTTTCTTGTATTTTCTCTTGCCTGAGCCATCATATTTAACTCCCTCACATCATTCCATGAAAGTTTAAATACTAGCCTGGCAAGCTGTTACTTTCAACTTGCCAAAGAGAAGATTATAAAATAGTAATGGGTCACATACTGATTTTTAATTCATGCTTCCCACCCCAAAGAGTTAAAAAATTCACAAAGTTTCTAATCTGTCTTTGGTTTCTTGTTCTTCATAGCATGCATGTGAAAACTCAGTTCTGAATGTGTATTCACACACAAATTGGGCACTTAAGGTTCTTTCTGTTAATTCAGTTGGTGATATCAGTGTTGGACACAGGCAGTACGGCAGAGGTGTAGGAGACAGAGTGTTTGCCTGTCTTCCACTGCAGTTCTGGTGTGCCAGACATAGTCAAGGTCACCCTCAGAAACAAGCTTGCAGTGTTCTGCTGTAAGATAAATATTTTGCTATTCTATTGCAATTAAATGCAGACAGGTATGAAAGTGAACATACTCTGAGTGAGGAGAGATTATATAGCATGTGGCTGAGTATGCAAGGACAATAAAATTGTTATATCTGACTAGCAGCTGCTGACAAAATTTCAGGTTACTTTCGGAGACCTGGTATCCTTGGCAAGCCAAGAGCCACTTTTGTAGTACCAAGGTTCCACTATTTATCAAAAATTGTCTTGTCACTGTCATGTCTAATGGGTTATAATACAGACCTTGAATGGTTTAACTGTTGGTAAGCTGAATTGAGGACTGAAAGCTGCTGACACATTGAATTGGACACATGCTGTGCTTCCTGGCAAAAAAGCTCCATTAGCAAAGGGTAATATTTTTCTGGTTTTCTTAGCTTAGAAGCCACAGAAGGTTTATATACAAAACAGTGACCTCATTTCATGACTGCATTGTTTGTGTCATTTGAGAATGAGACATGGCAGCTCTGTGTCTTGCCTTAGACCTCTCTTGCCATCATGTCTTTTTCAGCTCCTTGCTAAACAGCCATCTTTACGTGTTGGCATTTTCTATTCACTGAATGATCTTAAGGGAATTTTACGGTGATGTTGAATTACTCATCTTTATTTCTATCGATAATGGGTATAAACAAAACAAACAATTCAAGAAATTGTATCTGTTTTAAATATCCTTTTCACTTCCTTATTGTCACAAGCATATTTAGTGGTCATGTTGTGGGCTTTTTCATGCTTGGTAGCTAAGATCATACATATGTCTATTATATACATAGACATATGTGAAAATAAATTTAGGCATATATATTATAGGTTGCAAGACACTAAAGCTACAAGAAATTTATGCCACTTTTTGAGGGCATAATAACAGCGTAATATCAGCAATCCATTGACCCAGCCTGGGAGATGATGCATATCCTTTCAAAGAAATCAGCACTTGCAGCATCTGGTAAGACCTATGGAGAATCACTGCACATAATGACAATGCTTACAGTGATATGATGCATTTACTGGTTTAAGTATTTTCTGACAGGTAACAAAAGGCTACTGGACCAGCAAGTAATGGGTTACTGCAGCTTAATGACTACAAAAATCAACCTGCATAATTAATGTCAACCTGCCTAGATCATTGTGATAAGAAATTGATCTCTACCTGTGATGGCATTACTAATGGATATGTTCCTTTTTAAATTCTGCTCTCTGACAAAATTTGCCTTTCACTGATTTCAGTTCAGTTAGCCTCTTGCCTGTTTATTCTAAGCAAACTGCAAGGTGCTATGAGAAGTACGGACTTGGTAGCTGTAGGCCATGACTTGTCTGCTTAAACAATTCCACCTCCTCAATATTCCTGATGTTGCATTCTTAGGAGAGGTCAAAGCACACACAACGGCTGTGTTTTAGTTGTTTGCCAAGTGATTTCGAAAGAATAACATCTGTGACAATGACAATATGTTTGCTGTGATTACCAAGCACATTTATTAGAGTTATGGTCTCTTCATTAGCTTAAAACTGCCCAGTGACCTTGGTGCTGCATCACTGAACTAGATGAACGATGCAATTAACTGCAATCTGCATACAGTTGCATAATAAAGACCTTGGTCAACACGTACCCTCTACTATGGTAGCATTTTAATTACAATTGCAAAAAAGAAAAAAATCATTACTCTTCTTTTGCCATGGCATTAAGTGAAGTGATAATGAGTGAAAAGAAGTCACAGAAACGCCAGGCACTCATAACTGTAAACACAAAAGACCACGCGGGAAGCCACTGCTTTGCAGATTTTCAAAAGGGGGTAGATTTTCAAAAGCACAAAGGTCAGTCCCATCAAAAGTCACTAAGATCTGAGCTCAAGTGTGTACTTTGGTGGATTTCCTGACAGCCTCTTGACAAGCATCCCTGAGCGATCAAAGTGCAAAAAGCCACCAGGCTACCACAGGCAGTCTCCCAGAAGACTGATGACCCACATATAATTCTGAGTAGAGACAGCTCTCTCAATGTGTGGTTGCAAAATGCAATCCCTGGATACAACTTTATTCCTTTGTTTTTTTCCAGTTTGTTTAACCCTCATCCCTGGACATTGAGTGGCCACAGTTTGTCTAGCTCAAGCACTAACAGCTTCATATCTCAGCTCTAAATGTATGATGTGGAATTTTACCAGCCTCTGGTTTGCTCTTCACTTTAGTAGATTGTTGGTTGCTCTCAGCTCTGATCATTAGCACCTTTTCTCACTGCTTCTTAGCCAAAATTATTCATGTTCCTTATATTTGATTTTCTGGTTTCTGATTCTAGATTCATGGTTTTAGTCATAATCTTACCATTTAACATTCTGCACCCTTGTTGTATTCCTTTGATATTCCACCTACCTTCTAGAAAATACAGCACACAGAGGAAGAAAGTGTGCTAGTGAACAGTGTGAAAATATTTTGGAAATAAAATCCTATCAGCACTTGGCCATCACAGTCAGTCTACACCTGACTCTGCAGTTAGGATTATATGTCATCTAATGAGTAGTGTTGAGAGAGAAACTTCTAATATGTTTTGTGAGTAAAAGGTAGTAGTTTTAATGCAAATACCTTGTTGACACCTGAAATATGATCATGGCCTTAGAGGTGATACAACTGCATATCTTGATGGAAAGACTCCACAGCTGAATACTCTAACATTTAAAGAAGCATAAAGGGAGCAGTAGATTTTATCTCTCCACTGTAGAACAATGAGATAGTCATGCATTACTGTTCCATCACTCTTCTGAATTGCAAACTGAATGGAGGAAGAGCACTGTTGATGCACTGCAGAATGTGAAACAGTTTAGGCAGTTATTCCTTGTGAAAAGTAGTAATGACACTTGGCTCTTCAGAAGAAGTAGGCATGATAATGTGATCCACTTTAAAGTGCACTTGTGCATTTTGCTTGGTGAGTCAATTTGCTGGAGGAAGATGATACTAAGTGACACTAATAACCACAAAAAGGATGAGTGCAGCATAAATTTCCTTATATTTCAGACATTGTGCACATGGTGCATAGAGATCTGCAGAGTGTTGCAGAGTAGCAGCACTGCGATATATCTCACCTGCATAATGAGTACTGCTGAATAACAGTTGGCACTGTGTAAGAAACCCTTTGACTGAGATATGAGCACACCTAATGCTTCCTGCCTTATAAAAGAACCTCTTCTCAAAAGAGAAAATCACCCTGGAGACGTGAATTTCTGAGGGCAGACTTTGAGGTGGTATGTTTAATGGAGCACTTTGCAGTTTGCTTCACCACCATCCCTGCCTATATACTTACAGTCTGTCTTTCCAGCACATCAGTCTGATTATTGCTTGGGTTCTGCTGCAACAGAGGAGGCTCAGATCAGTTGCTAAGGTCAGTTGCTAAGAATGCCCTGAAGTGCAGCAAGAATGTCCACATAAGTGTTCACTGGACTCACAACCTTTGTTCAGTGAATAATGTAGAGATGTTTTTGCTAAGATAAGTCATGTTTCTCTCCCTGCTGCTCTTAGCCAGAAGATGTATGTATGGCTGTTCAGCTCCTTGGCTATGGCCATGGCTTACAGAAGAGCTATGGTCCCTATATGACCACAGTTCTTATAAGTCCTTCATCTGGTTCTACCAGATGAAATATTACATGTGCTACATGATCACACAGAATGAAGGACGTTTTCATATTTCAAACTAATTAAAACTTTCTAACTGTTAAAGCAGCAGAAAAATCACAGATTAATGAAAAAGTAAGGGCAGGAAAGAACACTGGGAGGTGATTTAGTCCATCCTCTGTCTCAGAGAAGGTTTGGCATAGTTTCTGACACCATGATATGAGAGGGGAACTTTCCTTTAAAACTTTAAAACAATAGACTGCTGATTATCTGGTTTTGAGTCATTAGGCTACAAGAAAGACCATGGTGCAAATAAAAACTGCTAGAGTATCCCTACACAGTCTAGTTTCAGATTTCACATCCTTAGTGCTGATTGCTGGAAACGCAAAGGCCATGGCAGGGAGTCACTTTATACATGGTTCATCATGTTTTTTTGCTTAAAAGTACACTTCTCACTATGAGAAAAAGGATACAGAGCTAGATGGGGCTTTGGTCTGACAAAAGATCATAATTCTTATGCTTATAATTATTATCTTCATCCTCATGACTATTATGCAGTGCCTAATGGCTAATCAAGAATGATACCTAGGCAATGTACAAGCAGAGAATAGTGCCTCTTTCCCAAAGCAGCTTATGCTGGTGAAATATGACTGCTGTAGCAGCACACAATTGCATTAAAAATATCATTGCATTCAAACACTGCAAAGCTTTCTCTCTGTATAGCCTGACTAGTGCACCACAGAAAGCACTGTGCTCTGTAATCACTGCAGTATGGTACTAATGATCTTGTTGGGCTTTGTGTGCTTTATTGCATAGTTTGCATACTTTGTATACTTGGACACTTCAGTGTTTTCTAGCTGCACCCATTATATTTGCAGTCTGATTGCTTAACAAAACCAATGCTGCACATTTAAGGAAAGTTGCAATGCAAATACAATAAATGGCAACAATTATAATTTCCTTCATGCCTACAAGTCCCTGTGCATGCAATGTCATGCATTCAGATATGAATGAAACAGACTATGGGAAGTTAGAGGCATCAGTTGATACATAAATTGTTTATATGTGTTTACCAGGATTTTTCAAGCAGCTCAAGGAGTTAAGGGCATAAGGTTTTGTCTGCTAAAAAAAAAAGGAATTGTGGCTAATACATTGGATTGAGGCTTGGTCCACATAGGTTCAACTTGGGCATTTTTCTGGATTTCCTATCAGAGATCCTGGGCAGTAATTTGGGCTTTGAATCATAAAGATGATTGATGAAATATCCCAGTGATTTTCTTTATATACAGATATCTCTCAACATCTGGCCCTGAGACTTCTCAGCAAAGATAATGGTATTTTCACATTTCATAAAGAAGCTGTGAGGAGAGCTTAGTTCCTTAGCAGTTACCAGGCACTCAGATGATGGAGCCTAAAGTCAATTCACAAAATAGTTCTTTCCCAAATTAGCAAGTTTTCTTTTAACTAGGACACAAGCTCCCCATATGCATGTCCCCAGTCTTAAAACTCGGTGGACTTCATATCAGACGGGATGGCCCTAATGATGGAATATGTGAATGACAAAATCTGGTAGAGTCAGATGAGCACCTCCAGCCAGCAAGATGCTCTCCTGCTTGCCATGTTCTCCTCCTCCTCTGCCTTTCCCCTACTTTTTCTCTGTTACTGTACACCTCACTTTGTTCCCTGTGAGCACATCCTCCTACTGTGGGGAGGGGAAGAAAAAAGATCTCAGGCAGAGTGTCCATCTCTCTCCCTTCAATTATCCTCCAGGGAGCAACCTGAAGAGAGAAAAACACAGATGTCCCAAGGCCAAGATGAGTATGAACAAATGTGACAACTCCCATTCCTTGCTTAGGAGTCTTGGTTTTAAAATGTGAGAGAAATAAATACAGCAGGACTGGGAAATAGTTACGCAGTTTATTGACACAAGGGATGCCTCCTATGTGAGGCAGCTGAGAGCAGTAGAGAACTTGTGCCAGATCTAAACCCACCACCCATGCCTGCGTGTATTGGCTAGTGTACTGTCAGGTAGGATGAATTGCAGGAAGACTTAGCTCCTCTGTCCCACAACAAAAAATCAATACTGCTGAAATCCAGACTCCAAGTAGGGGCTACTGAGTGACTCTTACCCAGATATTCAGTATCCCAAACATGTGATGGGTCCTCATTTTGTATAGTACTTCAATATGTCCTGCACATCTGACTTTTTGATTCACAGTCACTGTCCACAGCTGTGGGTGCCAACTATGCAGCAACAGCCTGGCTGGTGGGACTGGATCCAGCACGCTGCTCCCTGTTAGATGGAGCTTGGTAAATTTCTCATGTGACCTCCACAAGGTATTAGTTCAGTAGTTACTACCTAACTCAATGAAAAGCTTTATTTTATAAATACTCTGTAATGTTTTAAGTAATCAAATATCTGTAACTCTGTTGGTCAATCTATTCCTGTAGGTAACAATCAGTCAATGAGTTCCAGATATATTTTTTCAGTAAACCTCACTAATACATGTATTCTGCAGTCCAATGTGACAAGACAATGTGCATGGTCAGCAGTAACTCTTTACAATGGTTAATCCATCACATGCTCTCAGTATTCTGTTTATTACTATTTATAGTTGTTCTTTATAGGACTACTTTGTCCTTGATAGGGCATACTCCATTTTAGCAAATAGATGCACAAGTGATTTTTTTTTTTTATAGATCTGGTGCTATTTGTTCAAAACAGAAATACAAATTCCCATTCCATCTGAATGAACTGCAACACAACCTGAATGTAAGAGAATTAGGTCTCAACAATCATAAAACTTTTGAAGAACTAGAAAATATTTTGCTATTTTACCTCAGTATGTCCTAGAATGTGCTTAAGTGGACCACATTTACAAATAAATCACTGGTGGATAGAAAATTTGGTGCAGGCGTGGGCAGAAGTAGATGAGATGTCCAGAAAGAATCAAATGACAAGGGGTGCACTGTTTCCAAATTCAGGAATACAAAGCTAACTCAAGCTGCTATATCTCAGATTGCAGTTAGCTTGGATCACTGAAAGAGCATTGCATAGCTTTGTGTTACTTAGAAGTATGGAGAAGAGTAAATTGTGCTATTCTTTATACTTTTGAATACAAACACAAAGAACTGGGTCAATGCCTTAATCACAGAAATGTTTGTATTATTTTGCTGATCCCTTTTCTCATGCAGCAGGCATTTTATAAAGTTGCATTCCATTATTAAGGAATTTGAACTGAAATCAAATAGCAAGGAGAAGGAAAGACAAGATTTGCAGTCAGTCCAAAATGTTTCTTTCATACTAATTAGTCTGATCCTAGACAAATATTTTTATATCATCAGAGCAATTACACTGAATGAACTATTTTCATTGTCTTTTAAAGTCAGCTGTTCTTTAGATTAATTTCTAACAAACAGCAAACAGAGAAAATAATTTTCTACCTCTTTTGGATACTGCTTCATCCTCTATCCAAGTCAATAGAAATCCTTTCACTGGACTCACTGGCATTAGGGGGGAGGTTTTATTGTTCACTATGAAAACTGAGAACACATAAGTTCCTGATAGTGATGGTGGGTACCATTTCAAGTATTCATAAACTGTATATCAAATGCAGTACAATAGATATCTGCACATGTCCCAGTATTATTAAAATTTTTGGAAAAGTGCACAAGGAACAAAGGGAGATTTATCTCTCTCTTTGTCTCTCACTTGTTAATCAGTCTGGTTGGTGGATAGGCTGAGACCAGTCCTTAGGATTTTTGTACTGGTGTTGACTCATGATGCTCCTGTAACTCTGTCATACTGTTCAGGCAGAATTAGCCATGCACAAAGAGATGTGATTAAAATATATCTGGTTTCAATGTATAAAGCAATCATTTCACTGTATAATGGATGTAAGAGGTGTCTAAGGACTTCAGTGAGCCACTAGGCTATGCCAAGGAGACACCCAAAGAGTTTCTGCTGGATGGTCTTTCTCAGTGTCCAGTTGCTGTCCTCCAACTTTTTGGGTTTCCCCTTAGAATGTTATATGTTTCTATGTTTTTTCTTATGATTCTGCTACAGGCTTCCTCACAGCTCTTCCTCACAACATTGAATTTCCACAATCATCTAAGATAAAGTTTTGCACCTTGACTGGTTGGAGCAATGGAGGTGGACATGCTAGTGTTGAAAACACCATGTGCTTCTGGATGCAAAGGAAATTGAAGAATTTTTTTATTTTTATTTTTTTGCTATTCTCTCACTTCTTCTGCAGTCCTTTATCTCCCACTCTGTTACTACTCTGCTCCCAACCACTGTCCTTCCTAGGTTCACTAATCCTCTTCCCTGCACCTCAATTTCTGCCACAAAAAAGTTCTTTGTGGGGTTCTGCATTATGCTGGGGAATGAAGTGCCAGCAGTAGGTCAAGAAACAAGGAAGCATGATGGACACCACCCATCTCTTCTCCTCCCCACCTCCAGTGTGCTTTGGGAAGCTGTTTAGGCAGCACAGTCCCAGCTATTCTCAAATGGATGGGGTTTACAGGAGTGGAAACAGAGTCAGTTCAGGGAGTCTTGGCAATACCAAACATGGGTAGGCTGGGTCCCTAGATACCAGATCATTTGGTATTGTTCATTATACATTTACACTTTATTGTTCAATATGCATTTACAATAGAAATGTATGGAAGCAATACCTCCCTCACTGTATGTTCTTACAGCTTCATCCTCAGTATACATAAATCACTGTACTCTGGTAACTCTGGTCAAGGCATACCATCTATACTGTCTGTCAATCCAGCTCACACTTTTAATGTAATGGGGAGCATTGATCAAGTAGGCTGTACTCCAGGCTGGTGCAGAATGTACAGTTTCATCCACAAGTTCCTGCAGTAAGGGGAATTACTCTTCCCTCCAAGTCCAAGAATGATATGAAATACCACTCTAGTGCTCAGGATGGGAAACTAGTGCCAAAAAAAAAATAATCAGATTTTACTCTGAGTTGCACTACAGTAAACTTGGATCATTAACAAACATCAGTGGGTGGATTGTAGGAATACCAAAACCTGAGATCTCTGGCCAATATCATATAGCTGGTCAACAGCAGGGGTTAGGTTTAAGGATAGAAAAATAGAGAGTTTTCTAGTTTCTACTTTTCTACTTTTTTTTTTTTCCACACTGTGAAATAGCTGTGACATGCCTGAGAAAGAAAAGTTTGTGTTGGCAAAATTACTTTCACATTTTTAATGACAAAACTTGAAAGCAGACTCCTTCTGGTTCAGACAAACATTAATCAGTAGAAACAGCTACTTGTAAATAAATTAACTCATGCCACAGCCTCCTCTACACCTCTTTCACTTCAGAAGCTGAGAAATCACAATATACCTTAGGGAAAACAGTCTTATTTGGTGTTAGCATCTAAAAAGGTCCTTGGGAAGAAATAAATACAAATCAGAAGTAAAATAAATGCTTGTCTCTAATGAAAAGAAGGAGACTGTTTGATTGGTTTGTGATTCTTAACATCTACAAAATTGAGGTCACTATTGTGAAGGGGATCAGTCAGTTTCTAATCTATTTCTTTAGTGCAGCATTACCAATTCATCAGAAATATTTAGGGAAAACTCCAACAAAGCTTGGGGCTTGGGCAAAATTCATTATTCAGTACCCAACTTTTTCTTCATGAGCTGCATATTTAGGGCACCAGATATATATTTATCTATTAAAAAACTCTACTTGGATCCAAAAGCTTTTCCTTTCTAAAGCTCTGAAAAGGCCTCTTGGAGATGTCTGCTCTACAGCGAGTCCATACATATCCTTAGGGGACTCATGAAGTATGCCCTTATTTACATTTAAAGCTATTTTTGTAAACTATCAATGCAATGCAAAGATTTACAAGCATAGCAGGTAATCTTTGCTTACTGATCCCATAAATGATGCCTGTAAAATCACTATCCCAAGTCATATTTCATGCACAAACTACATTGGACTAATGCTACAGTTAGTCCAAAGAAAAATAAATTATTTAACCTGATGCTTTTTGTTGTCTTGGTGAATTCCAGACTTGTTTGATTCCTGTAGGTTATGTTACATTTTTCAAATGAATCATGAAAACACTGTGCCATATACACACCTTCTCTGTACAGCTCACAGACTGCTCCCAGCAGTGTGGGCTCAGAGTCTGGCCATTAAACACTGGGCTACCCCTGGCTGTATAGTTGTAGGTGGGTCCTCTATGCTAACAATAAAATATTACATTATATGGTTGGGGGAAGTGAATGCAGGAAAGGAGGCAGAGTTTTCACTTTCATTGCAATGTTCTGTCTGTCTGCTGCAGTAGTTTTTATTAGGTGTGAATGTGCATGAAAGGATTTAATTGAATGCTCCTTTACTGGTATTGCCTTTCTGCACCCTTTAATAGAGGGCGTAAAGTTTTACTTATGAAAGAAATTATCATCATTGGCTAATAATTCAATCATGCTCCTTGAATAATGGAAGGCTAAGAGGCAAAGGAGGTTTCCATGTAGAGAATAAAACATTTTTCATCAATGCCCAAGACTTTTGGGATTTCAGTCTGCATCCCCTTTAGAACTTAAGGCTTCATGTAGGTAATCTACAGTCTCTGCCTTTCCATCATCACCATGTTCTTCCCATGCAAGATGGAAAAGTGGATTGCAACTTTACTGTACAACGAGTCCTTGTTTCTCTTCATCTCTGTGCTTATTTCTTGTGGAAACAAGTGTACAGTTGTGCTAAACTATTTTAACAATTAGCATAACCATCATTTTTTAGAAAAGACCACACAAAACTTTTGCACATGTATTTCCACTGACTTACAAAGCGAGAATGACAGAATCACCTCACAGTTAAAGAAATGTTGTTTGGAAGAAACATCAGAGGGACATGTTGTCCAGTCTCCCTATCAAAGCCTTACTATCCCCAGCACTGAATTATGTCAGCCATGGGTTTGTCTAACCAGATCTTGAAAACATTCTAGTATGTCCACATCATCCATGGACAACCTGTTCCATTGTTTCACCGTATACTCCTGGTGAAGTTTCTTCTGATGTCCAACCTGGCTACTGCCTCCTGGTGTGCCATTTGCCACATTTGCCATAGCTGAGGAGAGTTTGTCCCTGCAATTTTGTATCTGTGCTTCAGAAAGTTGTAGGCTACTATTACAATACTCCTTAACCTTTTCCTTGTCAGAGTATTCTGTCTCAACGTGGTACATGCACTGTAGGCCTGCAAATACATCTGTTTTCTAATGTCAAGATAATCCTCAACATTTTGTTAAGAAAAATTTTATTGGCAAAATTGCCAATAACTTGACTAAAGTAAACATCTGAGATGAGACAAAAACATTCAGCATCAAGGCCTGTACAGTATATTGAAATATCTGAACAGGTCTGTTTTAATGAGTCCAGCATTCCCACATTTTAGTGAACACTTAAAATTAGATTGTCTGCTTTTCTTATGGGAAATAGTCATGCAGCACAAAAGATTGTTAGTTGAACAGAAAGCAAGAAAGAAACTATGGCAGATATAGAAAATGCTCAGATCAACACAACCCCCAAGCCTCTGTCCCAGCCGGACATTATGAGAAGATTTGAGTCTTATCAGCTTGTAGATAGCAACAAGGAAGTCACTGGGAACATTACAGTAATTCTACAACTGTTTAATTCAGTAGACAATAAATGAAGTGTTATTTGGTTCCCTTTAGAAGTCGAAGAGGGAAAACTTAAAATGGAGCTTGCTACAAACTATGCTGTTTCTGTAATTTCAAGCAGGACAATCATAGACCACTTAAGCCCACAAAACTGTAGAAATTCTCAGAGCTTCTAAAGCACACACCAGTCACTGAGGCCTTATGATACAGAAGGCAATGTAAACAGCATATGCTAAGCTTCTGTACTGTACAACAAATTCTGGGTTGTATATTGTCTTCTGTTTTGGAAAATGGCTGTAAGACATTCAGCTGTAATCAACAGGACATAAAATGCCTACATAAAATTATGAACCCAACCCAAGAATTACCCATACTCAGGGCAAGATGTCTGGGTTCTTTGACATTAGCATTGGAATTTTAGCACATATAAAAACCACACAGGTGTTTAAGTTTTGACTGTGAAGCTTGCACATTCAAATCTTATAAGCTCCAAATTTCCATAAAACCCTAGTGAGGCAATCTAGGCAAATCTAAGCATAAATAGAAGACTATAATGTGGTGATTATAGAAGTATTGTACAGAAAACATACTGGAAGAGATCAGGAGTCTTCCACATGATATAATTTCTTATTATGCTGAGGGAGATGTGGGTCTAATTCAGGAAATGAACACAACTGAATTTGAGTCTCCCCTGGGTCTCCCCCTCATGTTTAACCATTACTGGTTTAAGTAAATATGTGGCATCACTACCTCCATGCTAATATGGGTAAGTGACAAGTGGTTTTGGCAGCTAACAACCATACTGAATACTGAATTCGGCTTAGCATAAGGGACTGAGTGTTTCTCAGCATTTAGAAATGGCTTGTTTAGATCGCTGGCCCTTTTGAGCCTGTTTATTGTGAGCTTAGATGCCTAGCTGAATATGGATTCTGCTAAAAGTTCAATACCACAGCTATTAGGATTGGTCCATCTCCTTGATTTGTTCCTGCACCAGTTTTAGAGAAAACACCTCAAGTACCCCCACTTACTCCAGAAAAAAGTCAGACACGCATATAATCAGATCAATAATGAGTTATTTTCCTTCTCCAAGTGGGATCAACAGAAGACTGCCCAACAGATACCCCTGAACAACTAGCTAAATGATGCATTTTTGCTTTTTCCTCATTATTTAACTTCTCAAGTGTTTCCCTTTTACCCCTCTCATCCACTCCCAAATAAACAAGCTATTCCTTGTTACTTTGTCCTGTTATCCCCAATTTTGCTACTTTATACCTCTTTACTGTAACTCTGTAGTGTTGCACTGGTAATTTCTACCTCCATCAGCAATTGCTTTAAGTTAGAGACACCCTTTTGTTATCAATCACTTATCATTTCTACTACTTCTTCTGTTGCTATCTTGTTAATGTATCCGTGTCAGAATTACATTTCTATATATGTGTTCTCCCCCCTTTTAGCTCTTTGTAGTATCTTATTATTTCTTGTGTTGTTATTTGGTTAGTGTAGCTTCATGGCAGGGCTGGCCACCTGAGTGTATACTCCAACAAGTGCTAGGCTGGTCTGTGTGGTGAATCTTGTGCATTTTAGATACATTCCTGACTGCAGTGGAAGATTAATCCCCATTACATGAACAGAGTTATAATCTCTCACTATTGGTTAGCACAGCAGATATATTGCCTCCTTCATACCAATTTGTAGATATGAGATGTTGCTGCACACATCAAGAAGTTTCTGATGGACACAAGAAGTATATATAATCCCAAACTGCTGTGATACATTGAAATTAAGTTGATTTTTACACGTGGAGGAATAATACTAAACCATATTCAAATATATTATTTCTAAATCTGTTCCAGATTTGCCCAGATTGACAAAAAAGCTCTTAGGTTAATTTGGGAAGTTTAAAAAAAAAAAAAAAAAAAGCAAAACCAAACACACAAAAAACCAAAAAAAAAAACAAAAAAAACCACCCCACAAAAAAACCCCCAAGGCCTGTGTTTGGTTGCAAATAATCAGTTTCTTGTTTCTTAAAAACAAAGAAACAAACAAACAAACAAACAAACAAAACCAAAACCAAACAAACCAACCATAAAATAATAATAATAATAATAATAATAATAATAATAGAAAAAGATTAGCAGTTGTCTCTGTTCTCATTGAACTCTCTCTGCTTGGGAAATTACTGCTGCTGGCTTTGGCTCTTCATCCTTGTATGCTTGCATTCGTTCAAGCCTTGAGACTCTTGCCACCTTAAAATATCTTCCCTGAATGATGGAATGCCCTTCAGAAGTCAGTCCTGATGCCTGCCTCCGTGATGAGGACTCCATCTAAATTACATGGTCCATTAGTAGAATATATATATTTATCATAATACAAGGATATTTTCCTGTAGCAAATGACTAACGTAAATCCTTGAATTATTCCATATGAATTCAACTAATTCAGCCCAGATGGTGAATTCTTAAGGCTCATCTTCAAGGACAGAGAGCTTCTGAGCAGATTGTTTTTGAAAATGGAAATCAATTCATTTTCAAAGAGTTTCTTTTATTTGTCAGAGGAAATTATATCAAACACGTCACATCAACTTTTTACCGTCCTGCCACAACAGGGTTGACTGAAAGATCTACCCAGTCATTTCAAGCAAACTCTACCAGTGGTAAAGTTCTGGAGACCACTTGTACTGCCTTGTGGTTTGAGCTGGTTCTCTTCTCCTGTAGAAAAGCAGTAGATAATTAGGCAAATTATGTCTTAGAAGTGATTTTTTAGAACATAATTTAAAGGGTTTAACATCTGATTAGCAGAGTGAGCAGGGTTGTGTTCTACCAGCTGAAACACAGCAGGCATCTGAATATTGTAATTTAATGGTCTACTGTCTTGTATAATTTTGTCATGGAGAAGGCACATGAAACATGTAGTTATGAGAGTAGGATACATTCTTTTCATAGCACAAAAATTTCTGTGCTTCTTTGTACAATATATCAAGTATGGTAAGATATGTGCTGCTATTTTAAATAATACTGGTTGATGAATCTGCTGGAACTATGTTATGTGAAAAATTTATTAGGGTTTATTAGGCTCATGATTTAGTTTCCAAATTATTCACTCTGACCCACAATACCTGTGACTTCAAAGTGACAACTCATATGTTTAAATATTGACATACTTTTGTTAAACTACAATTTTCTATGTCTACATTATTCAGGATGAGTGTAAGAATCATAAGAATAACATTGTGAATAAATAAGTGAATGAACAGATAAATGAATAAATGTTCAAATAAATGAAAACTCTACAGTGCCTCTCATTATGACTACATGCCCATTTCATGTTCTCTTGAAGGACAACTACTTTTATGAATAAAAATTTAAGGACAGACTTAGCCAAAGAGAATAAACCAGTCACGGGGAAAATTTGTGAATGCTCTTTTGTTCTATCTGATTAGCTCCAATAGAAAAATCTGCTGATTTTTTTTTTTTAATAGATAGATAGATAGATCTCTTGACTGAAACAAAAGATGAACATTACTTTGAGGATGGACTTATGACCAAAGATCTTCAATAGCAGAAAAGGATACTAAATGCCCTGGTGAACTATATCTGCTTGTTTTGAGGTGAGTTTAGGTAGTGGTTTAACCACAGTCAGCAACCAAGCACCAGGCAGCACTTGCTCACTCCCCCACCATGGGATCAAGGAAAAAAATCAAGGGGATACAAGTGAGAAAAATCATGGGTTGACATAAAGACAGTTTAGTAGGTAAAGAAAAAGCCACAGATGCAGGAAAAGGGGCAGGAGGGTGTTCAGTCTTCCCCAGAAAAGCAGGGTCCACCATATGTGATAATGACTTGGGAAGACAAACAGCATCACTTCAAACATCCCCTCCTTCCCCCCCCAGCTCTATATGCCAAGCATGATGCCATATGGTATGGAATATCCCTTTGGTCAGTGAGGGTTATCTAACCTGGCTGTATCCTCTCCCAACTCCTTGTGCACTCCCAGCCCCCTCAATGGTGGTATGAGAAGCAGAAAAGGCCTTGATGCTGTACAAGTGCTGCTTGGCAATAACAATAACATCTCTATTATATCAACCCTGTTTTCATTAAAAATCCAAACCACAGCCCCATACCAGCTACTGTGGAGAAAATTAACTGTACTCCAGCCAAACCCATCACAGTCTAGCAGATTTACATTTATTCCTCAGGATCTGCATCATCTTGAGAAACTGGGTCACTGAAACCAAACAACTTGCCCAAGACCTGCTGACCTATAAAAAAATTAAAAGACCACATTATCTTTTAATCTCAGATTTTCAAACTCTGTATTCAGTATTTATTAGCAAAAGTGTCAGTTAGAAATCTTATAATTAAAATAGTCATTTAAACCAGTAATTAATTAGTAAACATATCAGTTAGAAGATTTGTAATTAAAATAGTCATTTAAATGAGCAATTATTGCCATTGTGTGTATGACTACAGACATTAGCTCAACTGATCCGGACATTACTTTAGTTGCTGAACCACAATGTTTAATAGGAAAGGGAAGGGAAGTGAAGGGATTCCACTGAGTGACTAGAGGGACAATGGATGTAACAAATACTAGTCTAAGAATCTGAAATTTTTATGCAGTGTATGTTAACATTAATTAGCTATATAAATACAGTTCAGTAAATAATGTATGCATAAAAGTAGAGTTTTGCTGCTTTTAAATTATGAAGTACCTGCAATTACGATACTTCCAGTAGTATATATTGTATCACTTATACTAAAAATGGAAAGGAACCATCTAACCCTGAGATATCAAACGACTTTAATAAAAAGTACATAGAACCACAGCTATATGTGATACAATTCTTTCAAGTACTCAAAAACTCTATCCAAATGTACCTCTAAACCATCGCTAAAACAGAATATCGAGGGGCATAAGTCATGATGCATTCCTCTGCAATAACCTCTTTTCCATGCTGGTTCTTCCTGCAGTGGGAGGGCATGGGATAATGAACTTATTCCCTCTCACTTGTACCCTCTCAGATTAATTTCCATGGGAACAATTTTACTTCTCACCAGTTTTTATCATGGGATATATACTTTTATAGTTATAACAAAATCCAGCCCTTTCAGAAGAAGGAAGACTCAAGAGCAGGTATCTCAGGCTGTAGCTGCATCATAGAGTATGGGAACCTTGCCCAGCCTTTCTGCTGTGAGAGACTATGTCCAGGATTTCTCACTCCATGCCAGGATGAGACATGAGCTCATATTCCCTGGCTTTGCACACCCTGATTTCTGCAGAGGCTGGCCAGGAGGGAGCTATGACATACCCTACTGGGTACCTGACCCGAACCATCAGGGATCTCAGTGGTACATCAGGGTCATCTGACCTGAAGGCTGAATAAACATTTCCTTTCCAGCAAGGAATTTAGGTACATGAATGCCTTTTCCCTATTCTGGAAACTCTATAAGCATCAAACAACTGAACAGGTTTTCTGTATAAACATCTCCCATCCATTTGTCAGCTGAGACAATGTAAGGCACAGCTGGAACTCAAAGGGAAAGAAGATACTGTGCCATGCAAGGGGGGAGGAACTAAGGGTTCATAATAGAAAATGTATTATATTATTTTGATTTATTTGATTATAAATTGTCAAAAAAATTGATTAAATGCTTAGGTCTCTTTGTTTGCTCAAATTAAAAAATTTGTTGGCTTGTTTTTTAGTAGAAAATATACGTTAAATAACCACCTATTTCTGTGGACAAAAAACCACTTCATTATTTTAGTGAAAAGTTGAGAAAAAAAAATCAACGATGGGATTTAATAAAAATAATTTTATTTTAATTATTAATATTCTTTAAAAAAAACCAAACAAACAATACTGATCACCTCTGCTAATACGTGATTCTTGGTGAAAAGATT
The DNA here is from genome assembly GCA_035222235.1 of Margarornis squamiger. NCBI lineage: Eukaryota > Metazoa > Chordata > Aves > Passeriformes > Furnariidae > Margarornis > Margarornis squamiger. Next base: position 49,207,630 of record JAWWTY010000123.1, read on the forward strand.
GAGGTTTTTTTTGTTTGTTTTTTTTTAATAAGCATATTTATACTGATAATATTTAGGCATGGCTCATTTCACAAAAGCAAACATAGAAATCAATCATTAAAATTCAGCCCCTCTCATCAAAACATATATCTAGAAAATTATAATCTTCTGTAACATAATTTTACAGACAGTATATATTGTAAAGAATATCATTATTGTTACAAGAACCCTTTATAGAAAAATTTTAAAGATCAGTAATTCTGTCAGTAGCTACTATGTGCCTGCCAGATACAAAAGTCAGGTTCAGAAATATAAAACATGGCATATATACATAGCTATTCATCATGAAGTTGCAACAGAAGTGGTACAGAGAAGCTAATTTATACTCTTTTGTAGTGGAAATTGATGAAAAGTACATTTAAAGTGGATAGTTTGATTGATTTGCAATTTTAAATATCTTGACATATTTTTTTTAATCTTTGCAAAAAGTATATGAACTAAATGACAAGTTGATATAAATATAATGCTTAAGGCATGACAAAATAAACAATTAAAAGCTAGTTCAGAGAGAAAATTTGTTTACAAAACATAACTGGTTTTTTTAAGTCAGAATTATTTTGCTATCTGGTCTTTCCTCCAGCAAAGAAGCATTGGATATTGAATATGAGTATTGAATTGTGCTTTGCTTCTGTTGCTTTCACAATTGTTTCTTAATGCAAAGGCTAGAAAATTATACACTTATCTTGCAGGGGATTAAAAAAAAAAAAGTAACAAAAGGGAAAAACCAGCAATTCCTGTAGCCATTTCATTTTGTTGAGTAGAGCATAATGGTCTTACTCTAAAATCGTATATAATTTGTGGTGTGTATCACAAGAGTAGTATGTGTCACCATAAGTACACAAGAGGTAATGCTTTGGTATTGTGATGTTGTAACTGCCAGCTTTTACATAACACCCACTCTGATGAACATGTTGCTCCAAGTTATGAATTACTGCTGCTAAAAAATTAACAAACTAATTTTTGGATATTAGCAGAGCAGAACACATACCAAAATTGCTTTTTCTTTTCTCTTTTAGCTTTTTTTATTTATTTTTTAATTTTTTTATTTTTTACTACTGTGGAAATGGCATAGCAGGAACCAATCTAATACTTATGCAGAACAGCCTCTATTTTTAGTAAAACAGTTTTGCACTAGATATAATTTGGATATTCTGCAAAGAATATGTGAACCATTTCAAATTTAACTCCTCTGGGTTAGGAAATAAAGCCCATACTGTATTTGATTAAGGTGATTTTCTAACTTTAGGGTATGATCTTGATGTGTTGTTGCAAAGTCACAAATTACAAGTGATTCCTGTACAGGTAAATAAAAAGGATATTGATTTATGTATCCTGTACAGCAAGAACATACACAGATAAACAAGTGACCCAAATGAATGCATATTCACGTAACTTGTTTCATTAGGATAGACTGGCCCCAAATACCTAGGCATGGAGGAGGCATCCCAGCAAAGCATAGATATTTTTATTTTGCATTGTTTTAGTGTTCCATGTATTCCACATTTGTTTCTCCCATCCCCACATATAGTACAAAAGATAGTATAAAAAAAGTGATTTATGTTTGTCCATTGTGGGTTCAGCCTATTAACTTATCTGTTTATTTGCTTGTATACGTAGATTTTTCATACGAAGCCTGTGAAAGTAGTATCTAAGCAACAGACTGAACATTTCAGCTTTGTCCTGAGGACTCTATTCAGCATGTTGAATGGAGCATAAATGTAGGCAAGTTGTAATAGTTATGGGGCATTTAACCACTATGTTATCTTACCTGGGTTTGTGCTAAGCAGCTGTAAGCAGTGTGTTATTTAAATGGTTACTATTTCCTGCTTGAGGCAGCACTCTCACTGTTGTTACCACTAAAGAAACTACCCCAGAAGTGCTAACCTAAAGAAATGTTAGGAGAAAGATAATACTGAAAGCAAAATAACGCATGGAAAAAAAAACAACAAAAAAATCAATTCTATACTTTGTTGTAGTCTCTGCATCTGGTTGCAGGCATATGTGGGATTTAGCAGGATTTACCTTTCAGATATTCAAAGCAGACTAATAAGTTTTGAGAGCTTAGGATGTTATTTGAATTATTTTATATATTTCAAGGACCTGCTGTATTTTTTCACCTGTAGGTCAGTGTGTTTCTTGGAAGGCTACTCAGAATTTCTTTTCACTTGTGCCCATTCCACACCAAAACCTGAGACAGCGTGGCCCTCAGTACCATGGCAGATTTGATTCTCTCACCTAGAAGGGTTATGTAGGAAAAATGAGCACTTTTAGCAAGGAATGTATTGCAAGAAAGTTTGGAAGACCCATCTTGAATTTTTACCAATTGTAATAAAAATGCAAGAAAATTTTTTTTTAAGATGTCTTGAAAAGAACTACCAGCACTGTTGTGTGAAACTGAGTTTTTTGTTGTTGAATTCAGTTGCTGCTGTTATTGAAAAGAATAAAAGCCTGCAGCAATCAAGCTAGGAGCAATTAAAAATCCCCATTTGTAGATAGCTGTATTAGAAAAGTCATATTGATTGTGTTGCGACTTTGATAGTGCTTCCACAATTTTTGCTACAAAATGTGGGGGCATCAGAAGGGAAATATTTTCCTTTTAAAGAAGGACTGGAATATCATATTCAAAACCCAGCCCTAGGCTAAAGCCAAGCTGAAATTTTACAATATTAAAGGAATTTCTTCTACAAACAGTGGGGTCTTCTGTTGGAAATGAAAGAGTAGTAATAATACTTGCTTTTCCGTTCAATAAAACGTTGCATGACACCATATAAGATGCCAATGTATTATTGCTGTGTAGAAGAAATGGAAGATTTATCTATGAGAGAGTTCTAAGAGACCTGATGTGCTGTATTTGTCTATAAGCAAACAACTATAATTGATTTTCACCTGAAAAATTCCAAGTCACTATATGGCTCTGGGGACATTGGTGGTCCATTGGACTTTGTTTTAGCCTTTAAGAAACAAATACTTAGTTTCTATACATACTGTGAAGTATTTTGTAGTTGTGTGGTGACAGAGCAGGGCAGATGTGCACATAAACTTCTGGACTGAGTGTTTACAACATAGTTTTTCAAAGTTTTCTGAGAGAAAAAGAATTACCAAAATTTTCATGGCCACGATGTCACCCTTCTGCATAGGATTACAAAGAATTTATTTCTATAAAGCAGAGCTTAAGGACAGCTAAGGGAAATAAGACTTGGAAATTTAAGGTTGAGTATCTTGGTAAGGTCCACATTTTTACTCTTCCAAAAAATGCCTTTGTATATATTGACAAAGTTAAATTATAGCTATACAATCCTGTAATAATATTTTTATAGAAAAGGTTTGATTCAGAATTATTGCCCATACTGTCTTTATATTCATAGATTAATAATGAAAGCTGGGTTATTGTTTCAGATATCCAAGCAAGTTACTAGTAATGCTCATTTTGCTGGATATACAGATTGCTATTATTTTTGTCCTGAGCACCCTTTGAGTCCCTGTTATTATTTTCCATGTCTTTGAACAGGAAAAAAAAATCACTTAAAAGAGAGCTATTAAAACTGATGATCATAGCAGATAGCCAGTCTGTGGCTATTATGCTATGAATAAAGCACTGCACTGATGCATAATGAAGGTTGATGCACCACAGCAAGAAAGTAATAGTGAGATGTCCAAATAATCTAGAAAAATACTGCTTAAGATATCTCTCTAAAAACTAAAAAAGTTATTAATGAAAAAAAAATGGAAAAAAGAAAAAAAAGTGTGGCAAAGAATTTAAATGGTAAAGAGCAAGAAAATACCAAGGAATGAAAAAAAAGTTAAAAAAAAAAAAAGAAAAAGGATTACTAACTTTTCTTATCTTTTTGTCATTCTGGCAATTATGTGTCAACATAACATTATTTTAGGATTTTAAAAAAATATTTTCCTTTTTTTTAATAATAATTTCCAGTTAAGAATTTTTGGATGTATGCTATTTTTCCTGCTAATTTTCTGTTTGCTTCTTAATGTCTTATTCATTCTCCTGTTCTGTTGCCATATTTCTTTTTTTTCTATTTCAATACTTTCTCCATTGTCTTTTTCATTTTGTTTCTTTTTTTGTTTGTTGGTTTGTTTTTGGCTGGCCTCCATAGAAATTACTGCAGTATTTTTTTTTTCCATACTATTCTTGCCAGTAAAATACTATCCTTGACAAAGAGGAAAAACAAGCTGCTGCTCTGGAGGTGGTTAGAAAACTGGCATCATACCAGTGAACATAATCCTGGCATGGGACAGACTAGACGACCTATAAACTTTTCCGTATATTGAACTTCAGGGTTTTTCTGGAAGTAGTACAGGAAAGGGAGAGATTCCAAAATACTAAAATCCATCATGATGTTTTAATTGTGAAGGGCTTAAGGGACTATGGAGGATACTCTCTTCTAAAACACACATTTCACTCTCAGTGTTCTTTTTGCATTTAATCTTGTTTTAAATTAAATAACAATAAGATGCTTACTTTAACTACTTCAGCTCAACTCTTCACTTTTTCTAAGCAGATGAGAAGAGTTCCTGTGCCAGGGCAGAGGCAGACACTCTTAAGTCGGCTTTCCTCTGGAAAAGAACAGTATGAGTCCTGGATCAGCACTATAGTGCAGTGTGCAAGGGTAAGCCTTCTGACAGTACATGTAAGGTGGAGGAAGGGCAGAACTAAAGATTAAGGCAGAGCTCAGAGAAGTTAATACCTTGGGGACTATAGCATGTCCATATATTGTCTTACCTTTCTTGCTTTCTTGTCAAGCTTAGCTGCATTTTCTCAGTACTGACTTTGAGATTGTAGACCTGTGCAGAGGGGCCTGAGGGTTTTCTTCTTGCCTTTGTTTCATGGAACCATGATTTGTTCAGCCTTCAAGAAAAAGTACCTATGTATGTTTGGGTATGAGTATCTAATTATTTCAATTATTGTTTCCAATATTTTGATATACACACTTCTGAAAGACTGCAGAGATATGCCATATTTAATGGGAAACAAAGTATCCTCTCTTATCCAAGGTCATACTGTGTCTCTCAGGAGACATCAAGCTCATTAATTAGTACAGGAGCCAGAAGAATACATGATAGATGCCAGTGCTGACACTGGCACATTAAACAGTCTTACAAAAGTTCAACAAACCTTCAGAAACAATAATTTGACATCTTAGTTTCCTTCCTACTTGGTCAGCTATCCATCCCTCGGTAATTGAAATATAAGAAGCCATTTGATTAAGAACTTTTATCATTAAGTATTCAAAATTAGAAACTGTGGGGAAAAAAACCCACAAACCCACAACCAACCAACAAACTAACAGCACTTGAAAAAGTGAAGGATTAATTCCAGATTTGGAGCTAGTTTGCACTGCTGTTTATAACACATAGGACTGAATCTTTTATTTTCATATCTTGCTGTAAGTCTTTGCCAGCCTGCTTCTATTTCCCAAATAGCTTCTGCTTCACTACATTTCCATCTGTACAGAAAGGCCATGGACATAAACACTGATAAAGAGTGAATGAAATCTTCCCTACCTCCCAGCAAAGCCAGGATACTGGCAGGCTGTATTTTTCTTTTCAGAAAGTATTATGCTAGGGATTTAGTCTTTTATTGTGATTTAGGAGGGATTTTTCCCAGGAAGCTGGCAGCATCGAGCTTTTTTTTGCTAGATGTGGCAGTGCTCTATGATATATAGGTGTGCATGTCTTTTGGCTGCTGTAACAACCTTCCTCAAAACAAAGTACCATTAACTATAACTTCACCTTTTAATCACTGCAGTAGATTAAAATAGATTTTAGTCTTGCATTTCTTTTTTGCTTGAGTTTTCCTCTGAGTAAGAACAAGATAGAAGATTGCCATACATGTGCCTGCATAAAGAAAGGATGGTAAGAGCTATACTTTCCTCCGTGGACCAGGGAGGTACCATCCAACTGCAAGTATAAAACAGATTTCATAAGAATGTCATTTCATACATTAAACAAGCAAGAAACACTTGGATGGTTAGGTTTTGGTGCAATCCTGACTTCTTTTTCCTTATACGATTACTATACTGGTAATGACTGGTAGAAATTTATCTGAGCCTGTTGAATCATTAACACAGGGATCCTGCCGTGCACCTACAGCAGAAATCAAGATTCCAAATTAGCAGAACTTTAGGACAGCATAGGTATAAGGTGTGGTTAGGGATTTACTCTAGGTAATAACAATTTGTTTTAGATATCAATAGAAATAGATGAGTCACTGAAAAACCCCCTCATTTTGCTTCTGTAGTTCTGTTTTCTACATGAGGAAATTTTCAATATGAAAACATTTCAGTGAGATAGAGGTGTATCATGCAACCAGTATTAAGTTGTTTTAAGCGATGAAAATACTAACGAAAAAAGGATTGGCCATGTTGTATTTTGAAATAAATACCATACTTGTATTTAGCAAGTGTTCCTTCAAACCACAGATACATCTATTGTTGAAAAAATGGTACATGCATGTCCTAGAAAACTACAATTAGATTATTTAGAACAGAAAAAATGTTTTTCTATAACTTCATTAATGTCATCGTATCTAAGCTCACATAATTCTCATTAATATGAATAGGAAGCTGATTCCTAGAAAGCAGATAACAAAACCCTTACACACTTACAAGAACCAGATTTGCAGCTGATTAATTAATAAAAAGGATTAAACTTGCTTTTATCCTCTGATGCTCCCCAACACACTTACAAATGCATATACAGTCCATGCCTTGCATTCTCATAGGTCAGCATTTATTCCTGAGTCCTGAATCCTCTGGTAACATAATATAATGGTAGAAAACTAGGAAGAAGGGCAAATAATGTTGCCCTCCATTTAATTGTTTCCCTTCCACTGCCAGGCTGTTCTTCAGAGCTGTTCAAGTCTGCAGGTGCTTCCCCACATATTCTTCAGAGTTACATTCAGCATCAGAGTCCCACGACGAGCAGTGGAGGCAGTTCTGTGCACACACTCCAGAATGCACTGAGGGTGTCTGCAAGAACAGGAGGAAAAACTGAAGTTAATACAGCGTTTGAGAAAATTATTTTCTTAGCAACTGTAATAAACAAAAAATGCCCTGGGGACCAGACTACAAGAAAGAATTGTATCCTCTAATGCTAATTGCATGAATAAAAAAAATAAATCTGGACTTCAACTCTGACTTGCAATGGAAATGAAACTGTGATTGGAGAGTGTAAGAGTAACAGTTGTAGTGAAGGTTTTAAATTGTCTGAAAGACAGATGCCTGAACTTTTGCAGTTGTCTGCCATGACCTCATGATATAACATGAAGGAAAAGAACATAAGCACTTTAGACATACTGTCTTAGTGCTCTCCATTTTTCAAAACCATGGTGACTATAAATCCCCATACCAAAAATCAATGTGGATCAAGCTATCCCTTGGATGTGATTTTAGTTATTAGGGGTATATGAATCTCACTTAAACAGAGCTCTGGCATGCAAACATTTCCTTAGTTTGTCTGAATGTGATGTTCTTCTGCAGATGCTCAAGAGCAGAGTGCACAAAAAGCATATAGCAATGTCATGTGAAAGTTTGACAGTTTGGGCAATGGCACTTCATGAATTCCTACAAGATTCCTGTCTTATACTGGTGAACCATCTGACCATTGAAGTCAAAGAACTTAGAAGTGATCAAAATGCCTCTAGGAATAAAGAAAGGAGAAAACCCCACACTCCTTCCAGGAAATTTTGCATGCTTCACTGTTTGATGAAATAGCAGACAAAGAAATACCCAAGTAAGAGCATTCAAAGGTATCTGTGAAATTTTTTGGCTCATCAGACCTCCTGTGTATATGTCATGAATCATCAGTCTGTGCTAAGAAAAGGAAACTTATTATTTTCTTATGGGACAAGTGTCCTTTCTTGGTTCCTCCCTCTAACACCGGTGGAAAAGGAGGTGGGAAGATGAAAGAAGGATTTGGCTTTCTTACACCAATTTGATTACAGTTTTTAAGCAAAGAAGGAAGAAAAATAGCATTTTTACCTGTTGCTTCTAAATAAAGTCTCCTGACACTTCCATAGAAAAGTGGGAGGTCCCTGAAACTTGAAGAAGCAGAGACGATAGTAAGGGCAGACGGGGGAGTGACAGTAGAGAAGGATGCAGCTAAGGCAGGAACCAGAGAAAATGCAGAAAGGATCTCGCACATTATTTCATGCATCCTTCTGTTGCTTACCGTCTTATACCATTCATTAATCATGTGATTGATGAATTTGATACTTGAACTTGAATGATAAATTGAAATTTACTTTATACATATATTAAGAATGCAAGCAGGATCTGCTCTTTGGACAAAACATATTCAGTTTATATTATTAAGCACCATGTTTGGATTTTAATTGGTTTGCCCACTCTCTGTTGTACCGTACAACATATGTAAAATACAACATATGTACAATAATAAAACTAGGAAAAATGTAAAAAAAAAAAGATAGGAAGAAATTCACAAAAAAAAGGAAAAATAAAACAAAGTGATTTAATCCCCAAACTTGAAGACAAATTTCATCTAAAATACAGATGTAATTGCCAGATATTAAGCCCTGTGGCAAAATCCTGTGATGCACACAAAGCAAAAGAAATCCTTTCCAGACTTCTGGAGTATGAGTCCTCCTGTTGGAATGACTGGTCCTTAAATGTTGGCAACTTGCTAGATACTAATTAAATTCAGTTTTTATTTTCTATTAAATGCAAATGCAGGAAATTGTGGTGCAATTACAATAACATCTAAATGTAGTGAAGACAGTTTTGCTTCCCAGTTCATCATAACAATAGTTTTCTTAACAAGGAAGATGGACTAACATATGCTATTTTTCTATCTGATTTTCTAGATCTTCATTTAATGAGATCTACTAAATAAGGTGAACTGAAAAGAGCAATTTTTCTCTCTAACAGAGGTTAAATTTCAACTTTTAAGAAAAGCCTATGGATTGGCTTCGTATACTTTTTCTCCATCTTTTTTTTCCAAATGGTATTGTAAAAGGAGATCAGGCAAACTTGGTCACTTAGGATTTTGAAGGGAAATACCCCTAGAAGCACAGTATTCTATTTTCATTTAATAGCCCTTTGGATCTGTATAAAATATCCCCACTGCTTACTGACATGATGTTGTTTCAGATGCCTTACCTTGATAGTATTCTGGACCATGGCTAAGTTAATCCTGACCCTATATTTATAGTTTTGTAAGCCAATATAGTTGGGTTTTGTGGTTAGACCCTCGCAGGTATCAGGAAGCTGGAGCTTTGGCTCCTTAGTTAGCAGCTGTGCACCCAGCTGGGTGTGTTTATTATAAACAAGGGCAACTCCTCAAATTTCCATTCTTGGCATGACTGTGCTTGGCTTCAGTCTTTGTTTCTGGACATCACTGAAGATAAACATTAAAGGCAGTTTCAATGTTGCCTCATAAAGATTTGGTTGACATAATGTCCCATAATGATATATTTCTAATCAGGCTATTTAGTGTTATCAAAGGATATTTAAAAAATGAATCATGACTTGTCATTTGAATATAAATGTAACCTAACTCAGAAAACTCTCTGTATAATGAGCCTATGCAGTATAGCAACTGAATATGAAATTAAATATTTGCCTAAAGCATGCAGGTGATAACAAAACAATGGGACATTGTTGACCCATGGAGAAAGCATTTCACTACTCATTAAAAGAAAAAAAAATTGCTTCTATTTCAACCTCATTAAAAAAAAATGGAAAATATGTTCTATGGCATCATTCACAAAAATGCAGAGCATTTTATTGTCTCACACCTAATTTGGAAGATTTAAATGAGATTTAAGGACTACCTAGGCCCAGTACTGCTTCTTAACATGGGAGGATTTCATCCTTAATAGGTATAGATCAAACATAACCTTCTATTAAAAAACATCATGAAAACACAGCATTTAAAATTAGTTTTTCCTAATGTCTCTAGAGTATATTTCTGTAGAGCTGGAGGTTTTTGTTTCAGGTGATATGTTTACATGATCAAAAAATTATTCCTTTCCACTCTCCCTGCTATTTAATTCTCTAACAGGCAATCTTTTGCTCTGCACCTCGTAGCACTTTCACTGCTTTTTTGCATGATTCATTGAGCTTTTTGTCTCACATATTTCATCCAAGTGTAACAAATACCCTCAAGCCAGCATTGGTCTAGAAAAGGCTGAGGATGGGAAAGCAAGTTATTTCATATCAGGGTTAAAGATTTTAGATTATTGTTCTGCATTATAATAACAATACATTTGTCTACTTAGGTGTTTTGGTTTTGGTTGTTTTTTTGTTTTTGTTTTTTAATTAGAGTTCTAGTTGAGATAAACTCTAGGTTTGTCAGGCAAAATTGTATCAGAGTAAATGAGAATTCTGCAGCTGATTTCAGAGAAGCTGGGTTTCTTACCAATTTCTTTGCTTTTTAAGATTCTAAGATATAAATCTCTGTTCTGTTGACCTAATTTGCTGCATTCTCCTTTTCTGTTTTTTCACGGTTACTATTATAGATCAGTGGAACACAAAGGTGCCTTCTTCTAAGGCTTTCATGATATTGAAAGTAATCACTTTCTCCCCTAGAAATATGCCTCCAAAAGATCAAGTAGTCTCAATCAACATTTTAGGAAGTATTGCTACACATGAATATGAAAATGTATTTGGTGCACTGCTGTAATACTAATACATTTGGTCTAACAGATAATTTATTACCCCTCCTCAGCAGTAAGCTCCTCTGACCAGTGTCCATTCTGGTGTATGTCCTGAGCCCATTATCATCACTGAACTACTAGAGATAACACTAAAGATAACCATAAGAATACTAAACTGGGAAGCTCTCAAAAAGACTAGAGGTGTTTTGTTTCTACCTCTTTCCAACTAGAAGGGTTTAAAGGTGTTGACTCTTTGGATATGTAATGTTATGATCTCCTAGGTAGAACACTCTCAACTACAGATATTATGAATATAAATTTAACACTATCGACAAATTGTCTTTTTATGCAGTAAAAATGCTTGGATAGCAGCCAGTCTCTCTACCTCCTATAAAACCAGTCTCTGTGATTAGCTATGTAGTAGAAATCTAATTATATGTTACAACACATTGCCTAAAAGAGGAATAAACTGGCTGAGAACATACTCCTTCCACACATAGAAAATTTGGCCACACTCAATGCTTGTTTAACATTACTGATTGAAGCTGTGCTTTTTCTTCCAGGGATAAACATACATCTTAGAAATAAGATATATTTCAGTTTGGAAAGGTGATGTTGCTCTTGTGTGTGCCAGAAAAACCTGTCATCAGTTTGGCAGATGGAAATTATATCCAGAAAAGCATGTAAGTATTCACATAGGTCACAATCTGAAAAAATAATCCATAAAATTGTACTGAATATTTTTCTCTGCTTCCTTCACCAATTCAGTTACTGCAAACAGCAGTATTTTTTTGCAGAACACTAGAACATATGAGAACTAAAGTTAGTTTTAGGTTCGTGTAGGCAACTGCATAATTTTAAAAAGCGTCTGAACTACTCTGAATTATGCTACCCTTGAAGAACTGCATACTACATTCTTACAAGTACAGATGGGAGCAGTGAAGAATTGTCCAACAGATTCTCCTGCACAGAGTTACCACAGTTGATGCTACAATAACTGTAGTTACCCAAGTGGTGCGAACCTCCCACAACAGAACTGGGGGCCTTACTTGCTAATTTTTCATTATAAAAAGCTCTGATATGATAAAAGTAGGCAACTGTTGTGAGGCAGACAGACCTTATATTCAGCTAAGGTGGTGGTTTCAACTTTTTTTGATTAGCACAATGTGTAAGGGGTTATGTCCTAATATGTGGTAAACTTCAACCTCATAGCAATAATTTTGCCTACTTTAGTCATAGAATCATAGAAAAACAGAATGGTTGGGGCTGGAAGGCACCTCTGAAGATCATCTAGTCCCACCCCAGTGCTAAAGCAGGTTCACTCACAGCAAGTTGCAGAGGATCATGTCCAGGTGCATTTTGAATATCTCCAGATAAGGAGACTCCACAACCTCCCTGCGTAACTTATTTCAGTGTTCTGTCAAGATAAAGAAGTTTTTTCCTCAATTCAGATGGAACTCACCTTTTTGGTGACCCTGAGAGCTGACAGAACACAGGTTGTCAACGAGAGGTCTAAGATGCATTTGTAACATACACAAAGAATAAGTAAATTAAATATTTTTTTTTAAAAATAAGTCTGAAGATTTTCATGTTTTATGGGTTTCAGAAATACAATCCCTCAGTTTCCAATTCCCAGCAGATGGAAGAATGAGCAACACCTGTAATGTTTCATGACTTATAATATGAAGTGTACTTCATAAAACTGGAACTAATGTTAAGACAAAATTTATTAATCAAATCCAAAATTAGTTGGTTGTGTTCTTAGTTCTGTGTGACTATTAGTGTTGGTATTTATATTACACTTATTAACTGTTCGAAGCACTAAGTACCTTTAGTATGTTCAATAATTGAAATCTTTGTATTCCCTTGTACCTCAACACATTGGATTTTAATTATTAGTTCCTGAAACATGTTGGTTTGATTTTTAATAGGACACACCTCTGTTTCACCTCAATTTTTAATTTTAATCTCACCTTTATGCTTGTGGTATTTGTCATTCTCAGTACTATTTGTGCTAAAATTATTTTGAAACTTATGATGTAGAAAATAGTTGTTGTGTTTTATCTCCATATATATACTACTAGCTTCATTTCTTCCACTTGAGTCTCTCAAATCCATGACTAGGTTAAGAAAATCTCCCATTACTCCTACAGCTCTCCTGACCTTTCCATATGCCTTTTCATTTACTCAGTCATTTCACACTTGAGCTGTTGTTTCAGGAAAAGGCAAAACATAGCACATTTCTGTAACTAGTTTATTCTCTCCGACCAATTAAAATTCAACCCTGAATGACACTGCAACCTTAGGAATGACCAGGTCACCACTGTTCTTCACTCAAGTAACAAGCAAATCAATGCCTATATAAACACCTGCCATGGGCAAACATGAAGAAGGGAACACTGACTCCTCCCTGCAATTTCTCATAGCATGGAGTAGGCCAGCTGGAAGGAAAACCCAAACATCTCCCTGCCACATTGAATTCGCTGGCTCATTTAAGCTGGTATTACAACATTTTTTTACCCTTCTTTAAGTTTTCTGCCCCAAAGTAAAAAGGAATGAAGTAGTCTCATTCCTAGCATTGATGCTCATAAGAAAGTCACAGGATTCTCATTTCACATTTCTGCTGGATTCATCTACTTATATCTGTTATTTTTAATAGCCCAGCTAATGTAATCTTCAAACCAGATTTAAGTTATACCCATAATATTCTACTTTTCTTCATATGACTAGTTCTTTAATACTCCTATCTACTTTGTTAGATCTCTTTTCACTTTTACATACGCATTTTAATAGCCTTTTGTTATTGAGCTTACATTATTATATATTAATGTCTATAAATTCATAGCTGCTATATCATATAGCACATTTTCACCTCAAAAATCCCAAACCATTGTTAACATACATACTCTATCATTTTGTTTTCATCCCCTCTATGTATGTATTTGGTAGAAAGGCCACATTCAGGTAAGACTTCAGTTTCCCTGAATAGGTTCAGCTGACTATAGGATGTTCTTCTAACATTAGAATACTTAAAAAACTGAGTTACTGATGCACTCAGATAATTTCTAGAAGTCTTTCCTTACCATTAAATATATTAAATCAGAAAGGGTCATCAGGAATTGAAAGAGTCTCACAGGACATGGGGTAGTTGAGTCATATAGAATGGTTTAGGTTGAAAGAGACCTTAAAGATCATCCAGTTCCAATCCCCCTGCTGTGGGCAAGGATACCTTCCACTGGACCAAGTTGCTCAAAGCCCCATCCAGTCTGACCTTGAACACTTCCAGGGATAGGGCATCCACAACTTCTCTGGGCACCACCTGTTTCAGTGCCTCACCAACCTCATGGAGATGAATTTCTTCCCAATATCTACAATACTGGAATTTCTCTGCTCCTTGTTCCCTGCTACTGGACTAAAGTGCCTGGGAACAGTGTCAGTGAAGACCAAGATGAAGAAGGCACCAAGTACCTCAGCTTTGCCTGCATTTGCTATTACTGCATCACTCAACATTTGGCAAGCAGGCACATACTTTCGTTGCCTGATTTACTATCTATGTAACGCAGAAGCTCTTTTTGCTTTTGACATCCCTTGCTGGTTTAGCTTTGGTTTTCCGATCCCATCACTGCACCCTTCAACAGTGTTTCTATGTCCTTTTTCATAACCTGTCCTAACTCCCACCACTTGTATACATTATTTTTAGATTTCTCCACCCTGTTGAGCAATGACAGCCTCCTGGTAGATCTGTTTTGGGTTTTTTTCTTGAGCATCAACATGGACTTTTCTTGTGTTTTAGGAAGACATTATAGGCCTGCTACCCCTTTTGAGCTTCTTTTTCCTGCAGGGCTGGCTCCCACAAGAACTGCCTCCCACCTACCTTTTCCCTGAGCAAGTCGCAGCTTTCTGTTGTGAGGTCCAGGGCTACTCACCTTCTTAATCCCCTGCAGGATCTTGGACTCCTCTGTAGCAGGATCATTGCAGTCATGGCTCCCATTCACTGTCTCAGCCCTGACAGTTCTTAACTCTGACACTCTCCAGAAATCTCCCCAATGGCCTTTCCCTTACAGCAGGTGCCAGGGAGGTGGAAGTCCCCCAGGAGAATCACTGCAAGTGAGCAGAAATTTGACTATGATGGTTCTGTGTCCACATATGGTGCTCTAGTTCAAATACAGAAGCAAGTAATATGAGGCTAGTAGATAAAATATATTATTTTGCTATTTCCTAGAAACACCTTAAAACAAATTAAGATTGCTTTTTTGAGATTTTATGGTTCAGGGGTTTTTTTGGGTTTTTTGAGGGTTTGTTTTTGGTATTTTTGTCCTTTTGACTTTAGCAATAAAATATGATGGGTAATAAACCCCTGTTCTGAAACCGACCATCTTCCTGTCTCCAGCATAAATGTATCTGTGATCAATTTAAACGTATTTGGCCTTGGGCCAGCATGGCCATTCAGGATTTCATACTATAGTCATGTACGTAATTGTACTCCTCTCAGTTTTCATTTTGTGAGACTAAATATGCAAGCTTCTGTAGTTTTGCCTTCTTTCCTTTTAAGCTAGAGATATATCTTATATCTCAAGTATATGGTAATGCAATTGCCTATTTTAATATAAAAGCCTTTTCACAGTGAAGTACTTATGTACAGGTCATTAGCAGCATTTTACATCCCATACTTAATCATAAAGAAAATTTATATTTAAATTTTGTTGACATGTTTGTTCCTTAAAAAAAAAAAAAAGTTACAAACTGTGAACTTGGCATTAAGGGAAAATAATGTGGTACAGCATTTCAGCCAAAATATACCTTTAACTGTGTTATGTGTCTGTTTTTCTGTCTATTTTCCTGATTTTTTTATTGTTTTCTAAAGTGTGGGAGGCAGACACCTCTAAATCCTTTTGGGCAGCCACCACTATGAATTTTAGTTCATTATTTTTCCTTTATGGGTTTTATTAATACTATTTTGATAGTGATAACAATTTGTTTGGCTGAAAATTATTATTAGTACTAGTGACTTTCATTCACATGTGTTAATTTAATGTGCTATTCTTTGGAGCCTTGTCGCTTTCATACCTTTTCTTTTAAGCTATCATTAATTTATCATTATAACAGCCTCTGCAACTTTCCTTTGTGAATGCAGCCCCCTGCATGACAAAGATACTCTATTGTATCCTGTATTTGTATTCTGATTTGGTTCTACAATGGAACATCAGGAAGAAAATATTACGTACACAAAGAAAAAAGAAAAATATATGGAAATTACAAACAAATATATTTCACTATGATATTTTGTCTCTTGAAGAATGACATGAGTAGACAGTAAGCTCTAAGGCATTTGAATGATTATTTTATGCTTTATATAAATATGATTTTATACTAAAGAAACAGCAGTATAAGTGACACAGAAGCAAAGACTTAGTATAATCTCTGATCCTGCATTGCATGTGAACACCTTTACATTAATCAGTACTCTCATCATAGGCAATGGGGCTCTTGAAAAATTGCAAAATTATTTATATGTCCAGTGCCCAAATGGTACCTCCTGCTTAGGCACTTCGCTCACATTAAATTTTGTGAATCAGGATAGGTTCTTGAATATTCTATTATAGATCCGACCTTAAGTGTTTTGCAGAATCAGAGCCATGTGCGACATTTCTTCTTCCTTTTTCACTTAGTCACATTGATGGACAATATGGCAAGTTAGGATATTACTAGCATAATGACATTTCTTCGTTTCGTGCATTTAAAAACTCAAGCATAATCTTAAGCTGGAAAAGCATTGTGTATTATATTTTCTTTGAATTTTTTCCCCATAATGAAGAAAGAAAAGATGGTTTTGATCATCTATTCCAGTATTAGATAACTTACAGCAAAGAGGAAAAAGCTACACTGAGTTTAGAGGAGCCCTAATATGCACTACTGTAGGTAGTTTCTGAAGTAAACACTGCTGCATTAATTTCTGTGTGCTAGACCCATTCAGACACTAAGTGCCTACTTATCAGAACTCATGAACACAACAAACACAAGCTGAAGCCAAAGGGAGCTGACTGTGTAGACTCTATCAAAAATACATGAAAATCAAAATCTTTATTGACAAAACAGTTACAGTCAGCTTGTAGCTGTTCCAGCACAAGTATGTACCACTACACCTGTGTCCTATCAGTACCTGAGATTTCTGTATTTCATTCAACTTAGGTTCATAAAGAAGGGGCAGTGAGGGAATATGAGATTTCCTATTCTGAGGATGGCAAAAAAGTGCATAACTACATAAAAGCTGTTGCTATAGCAAATGAACATATCATATGCTTCAATATTCAGGAACCAGATATTAATGAAATATAGCCTAACTTTACTATAAGGAAATCATATGATAGCAGATGTATATGTTTGTTCTGTCAAGCTGTTCATTTTAGCAGACTCTGGGAAATTGCTGCTTGAGAGTGAGAAAGAAATGAGCAGCTGAGCAGAACATCAATAAGCAGTACTTCTATGGAAATGACTTCACATTGATCAACACTTAAAAGATGTTTTTTAAAAAAGATAAATGAATGAAGAAGGAAAAAACAGTACATTCAAATGCTAAATACAGCCTACACTGAGAAAAGTGAGAGAAATGTCATTGTCATACTTGGAATATACTTGCATAACTGTTCAGGCTGTTAGGCCTAATTAACAGTAAGCTAACAGACTCTTGGTATGGGGGTGTTTATAGGCAGAATATGTTAAATGTAGAGTTTGATACATTGAAGTTAGACTTTAGTTAGATTTAGGTTAGTGTAAATTTACATAGAAGAAACATTTCTGCACTGGAAAGGAACTATGAACTAAGTACTTTCAGACTGCTAATTCTGAGTGCTGATCTTAATGATGAAAAAGAAATTGTGCATCCTTCAAAGAAGAAATCCAACAGCATAAAATATCAAATTATTCTCATGCATGTTTGGATAAAATAATACAATTGAAATATTCTAATGAAGCTAGACTGGCTTATAATTCCTGGGGTTGTTCTTTCTTTTGTTTTTGCTTTGGTACTGTAGCATAGTATAGGGAATACTCCAAACTGCTACAGTATGAAGGCACAGGCTTTATTTTAACTTTCATAACTGACTGACTCTGGACCCAAAGAACTTGTGAGGTAAAGCTAATGCAGCTGTTGCCATGAATAATTCAAAAAAATCACTTAAGCCACAGCATGATGGAGCTGACTTCACAGTGGTAACCTCAGTAAATACTGTCAGAAAAGGGACACATTAACTACTAGTGACTGAAACTTCCAGACTTAAGGAAGCAAAAGTTGCTAAATTCTTTCTTGATTAACCTGACTGACAAAAATTCTCACCAAAATTCTTTCCTCAGAACGTGTCATTTTCAAGACCTTACTAAGTACTTGCTGTGTTTCAAATGGAACTTAAATTAGAGCTATGAATTACTACAGACTGTAAAGAAGAAAGTTCCCACATTCCCAGAGTCAAGTGTGCAGGCTAATTTCTTCTGATTTCAGTCCCAGTAGTGCAACTAAATAATCTATAATACTAATGTAAATGTATACAATGGTGTTTAGGTCCTAATCATACAAATTCCCACAGCACTAACTTTACATGTATGAGTGCTTCTGTTTAACTCAGAATTAATTACATACATACAAACATTTCTAAATTCTTGTAGGACAGAATTCCAATAATTTTGGGATAATGAAATGCTATATATAAACACCACTAAAGTTTAAAAAGGATACATTTTGGGACTAGAAGAAAAATGAGAAGAATGAGCTAATAAGGAACAAACATAACATATATACTGATGTGTTAAAAATTGAGAATCTCAGAGTTTTTAGAAAAGCCATTTCTTTGGAATGATGTTTTGCTGCCAACAGAGAATAAGATGTAAAGGAACAAGTAAGATCTAAGAATTCTTAACAGGAATATATTAATAACTGTGAAAATTACAGAAATGACAACCAAAAGGAGAGAAGGAATTGTGAAAGTGGCCAAGACTTCTAGGCTTACTGAGTCAGAGTACTGCAGCAGTAGACATATGATTCTGCCGGCAGTTTCTCACACTCTTGTCTACAATTTTAATGTCATTTTTTTTTTGGCTGATGACTGTTTGAAAGACAACATAATCATCTTAAATTCCTACTAGGTGATTTGGGTAATTATTGCAGGCCTGCTCATAGTAATCATCTGGTACTTTTTCTGCATAATGAACCACTCTTTCCCCCTGATCCTGCGACTCAGAACAAAGGACCAAGTCCCCTTGGCTTCACTGGGAGCTTACCAGAAGAATTTTCTCCTTACTACAAAAGTTCACCTAATTTATTCACTTCCTGGGATTACAGATTTTTTTATAATTCTCTTTCTAAGAATCTTCAATTAAGTGCCTAATATCAGTATTTGTTCTTTTCCTACACGTTATCCTCCAGTTGGTTGTTCATTTTCACAGAGAAATAAGTTTTTTTTACAATTTAATTTGAAAAGTGGTTACACAGCCTTCATTTCATGTTATTCAATCACCTTGGATTGTAATAGTGAATGTTTTTTTTTTAATGATGCTGAAATGTATCTTTAAAACAAGTCTCTTGTGATGAAAACTTTCACTTCCACCTCTCTCCTTCTCAGAAACATTAAATGCTTTATTTAACAGATTTTTATCAATTTCACAAGATTTTAAATGTAAAAAAATTACCTTTAGCTGGGTAAATCAGTTCAAAACTCGACTGAGCAATATGCCAAGTAAATGTATTAATTCCTGATATTCTAATTTCTATTTCAGAACCGGACAGCCTGAGAAGCAGTAAATGCATATGTTTATCTACATGAATTTTTTATAAGAATGACCTGGATGATCTACATGATGTAGTCTGAATGATCTTCCTGACTCTCCTTTCTGTCATTTTCCCCTTCTCTCAGCATGATCCTCTCATTTAGGTCTAGATTTATCCTGTAGCCTGATCAAACCATCACACTGACTGACTCCAGGGCAGGAAGGACTACAGTGAAAAGTTTTTTATCTGAGGAACTTGTCCTGCCTGTGCTCCTCCGGGATGCTTTCAAAAGGGATGTTGTTGTTGCCTCCTGCTTGCACCAGTGTGCCTGTATAAGGGAATTTCCAAAAGAAATTCTCACTAATATGAATTTTTCAGCCCTATCTCAAACCACTCCCACAGATATGGAAACAGATCATGACAGATTTTCACCTGTGGATTTTTCCCCCTCTGCTTTAAGCATCAGAAACCCTTGCATATCTGAAGCTTATGGATATTTATTATGTACTTAAAGATTTACTTGTTTCCATTGTACTGGCCTCAGACTTCACTCAAACAGCACTCCAGGATGCTGCTGCACTACACATAATTTAAGCCTCTAAGTTGATGCTTCTTACTTCACAGAGCACAAATATGTTCTCTCTGCCCATTCTCATGAAAAATTACGTTTGGAGTTTATATGGACTATTTTCATCAAATCAAACAAAGACATTATTTGGCTTAGCATATACTTATTCACAGAGGAAACCATGAGCTGACCAAATAAGTAGCATATAGGAGTGTAATACACAAGGGTCTGCAAGCATTTTGTATAAGGATTTTTTAAGTGCCTCAGGCAATAGCTGTTGAGAGGAAGAAGACTGTAGCACTGATTCTCCTCTCTTTACCTGATAGTCTTGAGAAGAAACTTCTTCTTTTCTGAAATAATACATTAATATTTATTTTATGCATGACT
Source organism: Margarornis squamiger (assembly GCA_035222235.1). Classification (NCBI taxonomy): domain Eukaryota; kingdom Metazoa; phylum Chordata; class Aves; order Passeriformes; family Furnariidae; genus Margarornis; species Margarornis squamiger. Next base: position 49,228,015 of record JAWWTY010000123.1, read on the forward strand.
TCTATGCAACCTGCCAAGCTCTGGCAATTCTATGTGATAAATGATCTCACACTATTCTGCCAAACATATCCATACAAACACATGGCACCAAAGGGAAGGTTTAAGATACAGTTCTGCTGAGGCCATGGGCTTTTGAGGGGGAGAAAAAAATGCAATTTTCCCCTTGTTAATGGCACCACATAGGACATGACAACACCTCAGTGCTGCTCATCAGCGTGATGTTGCAGTGTCACAGTCATGTAACACTCTAGCATGAGTTGTCTTACACATGGGCAAACTATTACCCTGTATTACAAAGAAGAGGGTGACCATGAAATCTGTCCTCTTAGAAATCAGCAGAAAACTTTCAACTGAGTCTGCGGGAGAAACAACATATCCTACAGAAATTAACAAGACATTGAAAACCGCCTCCTCTCATGTCTTAAGGATTTGAACCTAAAGAAACATATGACAAAATGGTCAATAAACAATGATGCCCTGCCTTCTTGTTGCCCAGCAGTTCAAATGTTTTTTCTGCCCTTTGAATAGTTTTTCTGACCTTTCTGACCTTTAGGTTTTCTGCATTTCACACAAAATAAACAAGGAGAGAGAGAGAATTGTACTTAGTTTCTTACAGTTATTTCCATTTTCAGAACTATTAGTTAGTTTCAGTAAGTGGTCAAGGAGGTGCACTGCAGAAATCTTCCCTGCATGTTTGTTCTCTGTGACACGCCCTTTCAGTCCCACATAATTCTTATGTTTGAAGCACAACACATCTAGTTTTCTAGGAGTCTTTTCTCAGTCTCTCCAACATTACTGACCCAATGGGTGGGTAGTGGATGTGCCTCCCCTAGCACTAACCATGTAAAAGCTAGAGGAGTTCTCTCCAAACACAGATTTAGGGTCAGTGTATAGCAAATGGAGGGTGGAAAGTAGCACCATGGACAGATTCATCCCACCTTGAAAGACATGCAGGTCAGATGAAGTGCAGTAGATGCGTATGTTACCGCTTTAAAACAGAGAAGTCTACACTAATAGTTTAAAGAACCTGACCAAGCTTTGGATGATCAGTCATCTTGATCACAGCACACTAGTAAGGAAGTGACAGACTGCAGCTACATCTGCCTGCAAACTGATAATTTTTACTGCCAGGCCTGAAGTGACTCCTGTTTAAATGAAGAGCGAGTTGGGCTTCTGCCTCTATGGGGAACAATTAATGGTTGAACCCTTAACATTTGAAGTGTTAAAACAAAAACAAAGCCAAAGTGTTCCCATGCATGAACCACCCAGAATAACAGTCACGCTTAGATCCAGCACTGGTAGTCAGAGAAATACAGTCAGATCTAGGCCTTGGATTTCACTAGCTAGAGCAATTGCACATCTCTCATCCAACACATAGGCACAAGTCTGGACTGTATTAGATTCCAGAAGTGCAGCGTGAAAGTACATGCATCAGAAATCTGGATACAGGTGAGCTGTGGCTCTGGGTAAAAACAAACAAATAAAAATTAAAACCTCTACTACTTAAATAAAGTACAAATTTAGTTGCTTCAAAGCCAAGAATCCAGACACTAATGTGTTCCAAATCAGTGTCTGTTATGTGGATCCTAATGGCAGCTGACTTTTTTTTCTGCTCTGAATCACCCCAATTCCATCGTCAAGCTAGAGAACACATCAAGCTTCTCTGAAAATCAAGATCCCAGTGCGCAGTGCCAGAGTGAAGCCTCAGTATATCAAATACAGCATTTGTGTCCCACCAGGGCCCATTAGATTTGTGCCACCAGCACAGCTAAACACTGGGTTCTTTTCTGCCCTCAATTAAATGCTGCCTTCTCTCACACTAAAGGTATGCTGATAAAGGGAAGATGGGGAACAATGTTGTCATATGCATCCTGCTGGATGTTACTTTTGGAAGGACGACCATCATTCTAGCACTCTGCAAGTGTTGACCGGTGCAACAGTGTAAGAGAAGCAGAGGCATTTGGGGGAGGGTGGGAGATTTTTAAGGGGGGGAAAAAATTAATTTTAAAGCGAAGCCAGCCAGCCGAGGCGAGGGGAGGAGCCGGGGTAGGGACTTCGCTGTTCCCTGTGCCGAGCCTGGCACCGCGATAGCGCTTTGCCAAGGGGCAGCCGGCTCTGGCGGCCGCTCAGCCCCGCCGGGCGGGCCGGGCAGGGGGGCGCTCGGGGCGGGCCGGGTCAGCCCAGCCCGAAGCCCACCCCAGCCCGTCCCGCCGCCGGGGCAGCGAGGGGGCGGCCGGGCCGGGGTCGCGCCGCCCGCCGCCGGCCCGGAGGGAGCACAGCAGCAGCGGCGGCTCCGTCCAGGAGCTTCCGGGCGCGCCGGGCGGCGGGGGAAGGAGGAGAAGGAGGAGAAGGAGGAGGAGGAGGAGGAGGAGGAAGGGAGGTGTGGGTGGAGGGGAGGAGAGGGGAGGGGAGGGGAAGGAGGGGTGGAGGGAGGCCGGCTTTTTTAGGAGGGAGACCCTCCTTCGCGGCCGCCCGCTCGCAGCCATGGCTTTGAAGGAGGCGGGCGGCAGCATCCTACCCATCAGCGACATGGTGTCGGGGCCGTCGGGCTCGCCGTTCCCCGAGGTGGTGGAGCTGAACGTGGGGGGCCAGGTGTACGTGACGAGGCACTCCACGCTGCTCAGTGTCCCGGACAGCACGCTGGCCACCATGTTCTCCCCGTGCCGGGGCGGCCCGGCCGCGGCCCGCCAGCTGCCCAGGGACAGCCGGGCGCGCTTCTTCATCGACCGCGACGGCTTCCTCTTCAGGTACGTGCTGGATTACCTGCGGGACAAGCAGCTGGCGCTGCCCGAGCACTTCCCCGAGAAGGAGCGGCTCCTGCGGGAGGCCGAGTACTTCCAGCTGGGCGACTTGGTGAAGCTGCTGTCGCCCAAGGTCACCAAGCAGAGCTCGCTCAACGACGAGGGCTGCCAGAGCGACCTGGAGGACAGCAATTCGCAGGGCAGCAGCGACCGGCTTCAGCGGGCGGCGCTGGACAAGCGCTCGGGCTTCCTCACCGTGGGCTACCGCGGCTCCTACACCACGGTGCGGGACAACCAGGCGGACGCCAAGTTCCGCCGCGTCGCCCGCATCATGGTGTGCGGTAGGATCGCCCTGGCCAAGGAGGTCTTCGGAGAGACCCTCAACGAGAGCCGCGATCCCGACCGCCCCCCCGAGAAGTACACTTCGCGCTTCTACCTCAAATTCACCTACCTGGAGCAAGCTTTCGACCGGCTCTCCGAGGCGGGCTTCCACATGGTGGCTTGCAACTCCACCGGCACCGCCGCCTTCATCAACCAGTACAGGGACGACAAGATCTGGAGCAGCTACACCGAGTACATCTTCTTCAGTAAGTGCTGCCCGCGCCCCCGTGCCATCCCCCTCGTCCCCACCCCCGAGGGCTGCGTGGCGATGTGCAGTGAAAAGTACAGGCGCACCCCCGTACTCCAGCCCTTGCTGTCCCGAAGCAACATGTAGCTGGAGAGAAAAGAGGGCTGCCCCCTTTTCCCTCTCACTTGTCCCTGTCACCGCCAGAGTTCAAATTCCATTTTGTGCTTTATGGGGGCGGGACAAGGCTGCCTAATGCCCCGTCCGGAGCGCGGCGTGGGAGCAGCTCCCCCCCCTCCATGGAGCAGCCGGGGCTGCTGCCACCTTTTGGTGCCGAGCGTGCCGAGGGCAGAGCCAGCCCCCGCGTGCCGGGGTCTCCCGGGGAAGTCGCGCTGGTTCCGGAGCGGGGACCTGCGGGGCCTGGGGGGTCCCTGTCCCTCTGGGCGGGCGCGGGTGCGGGTGCCCCTCCGCTCCGCTCCGGCGCGGAGGGTTGCGGTGCTCCCTTGCCAGCGAGGCGGCGCAAAGATCTCAGCGGCGGAGCCCCGAGCAAGAAAGGGTTTTAATATTTTATTGCTGCGTTTCCTTCAAGTGAGCGCACTGCGCCTGGGCACGGGCCCCGTGAGGGAAGGGGCGGCGAGGGGAAAGCCAACTTCTAGAGGAGCAAGAAAGAGTCTGGCTCCAAGGTGGACGCAAAATGGAAAAGAGAAAATAAACCACTGCGTAGCCAGTACAGGGCTCCTAAGCAACTTCGCTAGTTGGCTGTGGGTAGCCTTGAAGGTTTCGGGTCACTCACAAATAGGAAAACCGAGCAATGACGAATGAGTTTCAATCTGGCAAAGTATGTAGTGCTATGTAGGGCACTGGCTGAGCAACGAGTTCGGGTAATGAAACCGTAGCTGGATGGAGAACACCAGCCCCTGGCAGAGATTTGTCTTTGAAAGGCAGAGGCAGCCTTAAACATTACAGATGTGTTTGAGAGTCGACTGAGCCGGCAGAAGAGAGAGGTGTTCTGCATTCACTTCTTTCTTCTCCTGCCTCTGTGTGGTCTCACTCTCCCTGAGCACAGGAGGGATGAATTGGCAGAGCATCTGCCTGTCTCTGTGGTGAGGTGGGAAATGCAGGCTCTAACTAACTTCCCTAGTAGGGCAGCTGAATGGAAGCAGTTTGTTCTGCCTGCGAAACTGGAGGCACAGTACTTAATAGAGGAGGGAAATGTGAATGGTTTTCTACTGGGAGGAGAAATTCATTACACAGTTTACGTTGCGATATATTTTAGAGGTGGTGACCACCCTTTTCTGAGCGGACTGAAGTACTCAGATCAATCTTCAAAATGCTATTGAAACAGTTTTTGAAGATTCACTGCATAACTTATAGCTGGTCATATTTCAATAAGATACATAAAAATGGAGCTGTAGAGGAGCTTCACATACCTCCTGTGTGGACTTCTATTAAATATTCTGCTATCAAGTATTTTATAGTATTAAATAATTTTTCTGGGGAAAATGGACATAATTATTTTCTAAATAGTAGAAATTTCTTATGCTTCTTATCAAAACTAGGAAATAATCTCTTCTGTTTGCTCAGAGATGTATTTGTAGGTGCATAATTATTTGTGTGCATTTGTGATGCTCATGTTTTGGTTATTTAGTGTGTGTGTGTTATGATGAGGTTGCTGTATAGAACAGTCCTCTAATTCACATCAGTGTTCCAAATTAATCCCTGGTGTAACACCATAAATATTGGACTGATTTATGTGGAATAATGCCAGGGATGAATTGGATGTTGTACATCATGATTTTTGTTTTGGTTTTCAGTACTCCAGGTTCTGATGTTGTGAAAAGTAAAACAGTTATTTAATTATTTAAATTGATACAGCAAACTGAAAAATTATGTTTTTGCTTAATGTGTTTGGGTGGATGCTTTTTCATTTTTTATTTCTGAGTGCAAAAAATGGCTGAGATAAAAGTAGGCTGAAAAGATGTCGAGCATATTTTAATTTTTGTTGCTTGTTATGCATTTAGAAACCTTTTTGTATAACAACTTTAGAGATTGTTGTATGATCAAGTAGATTTTTCTGAAGTATAGAATGATGGAAACAGCACTTGAGAAAATCACCAAAGTAGGAAGAGAAAGATGCAAAATGCAGTGACTTAAGTAAATGCTTTAGGATTTTTTTTGGTTTTTTTTTCCTTGTTTTTAATCTGACTAGATGCTCAATTGATGAAGAATGTGACAAAACAATACTGTAATATAAGAGTAATAATAATATGCCATGGATGGATTGGGTGCTTGCTGTTACCTTTCCTGACTGCTGCACAAGAGTCCAGCAATTGGAAAGCAAACCTTGTGAGCCTCAGTGCTCTGCACCAGAGGTGGGAGGATGGCTGTAGGGTCTCTAACAGCATTAGCTAGGACTGTCTTCCTTCCTTGCTCACAAACAGAGCTTAATACACAGGGAGAAGAGCAGTCACTTTTCAATTTATTCCTTGCCAAATGTCCCCACGAACCCCAGAAAAGAGGCAGTTTTGGTTGAGAATTGGTGATTTCAAGAGCTCTCATGGAGAATGTCCAACCCTGGACTGTATCTTAAAGACAAAAAAGAAATGTATATATATATCAAGACAAAGGACTTTAGGGAGCCTATTCCAGTTTTGGCCAGTGCCTGAGGCTTAATTTGGTGCTAGTGGAGAAGAAACTTATTTTTATGTCCCACTGGAAAAAGCCGTACCTGCATTTGCATTTGTTATTCACAGCATGAGCATTTGCAACCAGCTGCAACTCTATTAGTTGTTGATCTGTAAGTCTGTAGTAGTCATATAAGCTTCCCTTTCACTGTTTCTTTTGAGGACTATGGACAATTCTGTTTCCTAATAATGGTAGATAGCAAAGTGAATGGGAATACATGAGGGTATATACGTTCTGCCTGTTTCCTTAGGTTATAAGTAGCTGAATGGGTTCCTTACCAAGATCTACTAAGGAATATTTGAAGGCCAAAGGTTTAATCTGTGGTTTGTGGAACAGATTTCAGGTCTGTTTCTATTATCTCTCAAACTTTGGTAGGTTTTTTGAGTTGAAATGGCCATCTATCGCTTTTCTAATAAAACAGAAATTACTATATATTCTTAAACATTCCATCAAATCAAATTCACCTGGGATACTGCATATATATTTAACTAATTTATGAACTGCTTAATATCTAGGGATGGATTAATTATTGCAGACTAACTGATTGAAGAACCAGAGGTTGTTTGAAACTGCTTACCAGGAAATAGTGCTTCAACCTTTGGCAAAATGTCCTGACAAATACAAAAACAGACTTTCCTTCTTAGTATGTATAAATCCTATTAAAAAAAAATTGGATTCTTCCCCCCCGGTGTTTTTCAAGCTATCATGCATACAATGACATCTTTGTTTGTCTGCACAGTACATGGCCAGAATTCAGCTTGCATCTTGCATTGGTGGCTTAGTTATGAAAAGTGCTGACATATCTGTTCCACATGTCTGTACAAATCCCGTCTCTTAATGGATGGTCAATAAAAGGAGTAAGCTTTTACATGGTAGTGAAAAGGCTCTACCAGTGTACCACAAACTTTTCCTTTTTGTTTGTTTGTTTCTTTTGTTTGTTTTTTAGCCCCCGATATCCTGGTTCCATGCTATTAATGCTGTCACCTTAGTACACACAAGGATGACTTGAGTCATGTTAGCGTAAAGTGAAATGCATATGCAGTTTGGGAAAGAGGCTAAAATTCTTTTGCTTCTTAATTTCAAACGGCCATAGAGGATGACGGCTTAATTATGTGTTGATGTGTAATAGGTGATGGCCCTCACAAACGTTGCTTCTAACTGGAGACAGAGGATCTTGCTTCTTCGTGTGGCTACAGGCACTGTAACATATTTTCTGTTAGCTGGCCTCTGGGAGAAGAAGGTGCAATGTACATGTTTAGGGTTTTTCTGTTTGTTTGGTTTTGGATTTTTGTTTGGCTTTTTTTTTTTTTTTCACTGTATCTCTTGATACTGTTGTATAGTGCAAGATTGCCTGTGCATGCTATTACTATTTTTTTCTTCTGTAAAATCTAATTGGTCTTAATGGATTTTACATTTAGCATCTGCTATGCAATCTGACTTATGGGTGTTGAGTGCACTGTGCTCAGCTGGAAGCTTTCTGTGCTGAACTGACATCTTTATTGTAGGAAGAATGCAGTAACGTTTACCGAAAACTCTGATATGCTTTCTATGTTGACGTTCCTGTTTCATATGTGACAGTTTCTGTTTCCTTGTCTCTTGTTTTTGTTTGTAACAGGTGGCATTTGCATGAATTTATGGTGCTTATTTTCCACTTGAAGTCACAGCACTCTGAGATTATGTTGGCTGCTGTGGAAATTGTCATAAACAAGTGATAATAATTTTGTAATCAGTGGAGAATAAGCGGTTGGGAGCAATGACGTTTCAGGAGACAGTATGGTATTTTGAAAAAACAGATCCCAAAACTCAAACAAAATGATACCACCAACCCCCTGAAAAAACCCACCGAACAACAGCACCACCCAACCAAAATTGTTTGTGTCATTGCAAGAAAAATGAGAAGAAAACAGAAGGTGACACTTGAAACATTGGAAATAAATGTATGTAAAATACTTTGAGGTGTTTGTTGCTCTATAAATGCCAAATCCAGTTCAACATCCCACTGGGATAGTGAGGGAATGGTGTGCCAGCAAATAACCCTAAACTGCTCTTTTGAGGGCAGAGTGGTGTGAGAGCCATCCTGCAGGTGGTTTCTGTGACCATGCCAAGCTGCTCTCTGTCCATCACTGCTTATTTGGTGTAGTTTTTACTGTGTGGAGTGTATTTTTATTTTTTTTTTGAATCTGGAACAAATACAGATAAGATGTGCCAGGCTGAGGAGAAAAAGGAGACCAAGACAAAAGGGAAAAAAGGGTGTTGCTTCTCTGTGATGCTTTGAGATAAAGTTGGGTAATTTACTTTGAGCCTGAACCAGAAGAAACTTCAGAAGAAATGCTTCAGATTTCTAAGAGTATCAAGATCTAGGAATGTTGTTTCTGATGGGACTGATGAGCAAAAGCCTTTAAAGAGAGATTTTCTAGCAGTCCTGTGACTGGAGAACTGACATAAAACTTCAGGATATTTTTTGCCTTATGATTCCAGCTCAACTCTAATACATCTTAAAAATAAATATATAATAGACTACACTTTATCTTGTCATTCTTCCAAAATATATGCAATATATCCCTGAATGCAAAGAGATGAATCAAAGTGTACAGTCATAAATTACTAATAGAAGAATAACTTTTTTATGCTACCAATTGACATATTCATGATAATCTAGACTACAGAAACTGGTATTCTCATTTTAGTCCTTTCAACCAAGAGACTCTATTTCAGAATTATTTTAAATGTAAGATTAAGAACTTTGGCTTTTTAGTAAATAATGAAAAAAACCTGCATTCTACAGCTGCTAAGGATACTGCTTCAGTGAAAAACTATGCCAGGAATCTCTTGGGGTTTTTTTACACTTCAGTCAAAAAATACAAAACTCAATACAATGATTTGTGTTCACTTTTTTTTTTTTCCCCCCAGTATATCCAGTTTCTGGTCTTACTACAATAAAATCATATTTTTAAGTATTGTGGAGCATTTTTAAGATTTAGAGCTGCATATTGGAACTGTTGTCTGGTATTTTAAAAGCAAAAGTAGTAAAAGTAAAATAACTAAAAAAATCAACTATCTTGGGTATTATATACCAGGATCAATGCTAGTTAAGGAATAAGCAAGAACTGATGCTGGGAACTGCTATTTCTGATGTTGGAGAGTGGAAACACTGGTTTTGATATTATCCCAGACTGGTACTTCTTGTGGATTACTTGGGGAAAAGAATGACAATGTTGGAGAAGCTGACTTTGCTGGATCTGTACTGTTTTGCAAGAAAAGCACTTCTTGGTGTCAGATCACTTCATAGATTTTTAAGGATTTATGACAGTAGTTGCAGGGAAATGTTTACTTTTCCATAGTAGGACAAGCAAATCATATTTTATTTTTTCTTTAGTATCAACATGTAATTCCAGTTATCTGCTGTTCAAGCACAGAATTTATGCATACAAAAACTTTCCTTAATATTGTTCCAGGCAGATGATTTAAAATTAAAACATTACTACAAATAAAATACATTTTGCAACATTTGCTTTCTCAGTATGATATGGCTGGTATTTCACTGCTGGTCTTCTCCTTTGCAGCAAATACCGTATTATACTGTGGTGAGAATTTGTGTGGCAAACTAAAATTCTCTAAGCTTTGCACCAAGAGGGATTTCACTGATTGTCATTGTCCCCTTTTTGCCATAGTTCCACATTTAGACAGGTCTTCAGACTTGAGAAAGTGCTCAGGCAGCTCTCTCAGGCAGGTCAAAAGTAATATTCTGTGGGTATGAGGAGAGAAGTGACCAAAAGAAAGTCCCTCTTCTTGATCCAGCTGTGTATCAGTATGGCCTGAACAAAGCGACCAGAAGTGACCATTTGTGTTCTGTTGTGTTACCAGTTTAAGAGTGAGAACTTTGGTGGGCCAGATACCTGGATGGGCAAAGAAGGAAAGTGTGTAAGGTGGCGTGCATCTGTCTTGCACCTCTGGGGTCCTGGGCTGCTCAGGACTAGGGGGCTTGGTGCAGCTTGCAGCCAGCTTAGCATTGCCCTACCTTGTCTCAGCAGCTAGGGAGCTCCTGGGTGTCACATGCTGCAGGACAGGTGAACAGCACAGCCATGCTCTGGATTCTATCTCAGATTTTTCCTCTGATTTTCTGTCTCCAGTTTTGGAGTACTTTACTGCTGGAGTCATGTAAGAAGTCTGCTACAGAGTTAATCTGGCCAAGGTCATGTCTGCAAGGCTTTTTCACACTCTACAGGCTGGTTGTTTTGTTGGTGGTTATTTGACTTGGTATAATTGAAAAAAAGCTTGGGGCACTATACCAGTTAAGATCCTAACCTGACAAACTGATGTTATATTTATATCCAAGGATGATTTTATTTCATTTCCGTTTACAAGATCATTATTTCTTAAAGCATTTGTAATGCTAATGCCATTCAAATCGTAGCTCTTTTATAAACCAAGTCACTAGAGTCCAGTGGAAAATGGTTAAAAAAAATTACTAGACAAATTTCATTTTGCTCTAGCAAGTCAAATGCTTTATGATGGATTTCCTGGGGAGGTTATTCACTCCAGTTTTATAAAGCTGCATGTTCTCATTGAGAAGAGGTAATTATATACTGTACTTAAAATTCATATATTGACTAAATGTTAGGATAAAAAAGAGCTATGTCCAGAATGAAATTATCATTCTCAGCAGAGGTTAAGTACTTTTATTTAAATGTTTTTCATTATTATTATTATTATTTGTTTTTAAGCCAATAATGGCCATTGCACATTTAGCTTTTGCCTCATATAAATTCAGGAATATCCAGGGAATTAATTAATTTTCTTTTTTCTTTTTTTTTTTTTTTATTTGACCTAAATGGGATTAATCATATATATATAAGGACCAACAGTGTGTGAAACTCAGAATCAAGTTCTATTCAAAACTACACCTTCCCTGGGACTGACATAGTCTTGTGCTAGTCTTTCCCATAAAAGTAAAATTCAAACTACAGGAGTGGTTATTTGGTTTCATGACTGTTTCTAGTACACATAATCCTGGCAGGAGTTAAGCAGTGATGATTTGTAATTTTTATGGCTATTTTAGAAACTAATGCCATCCGTTTTGATTGCATTTTATCAGATTGTGGTAGCTAAACTTGTGATGTTACATTTTGACAGTTTAGCTTCAGAAGATATAGTTAAACTAAAGGCTATCCTGCTGCAAGGTGCAACTCCATTTGTATCATCATGTCTCTAAATATTTTGGGGACTTGACCAGATATTTGTAAAAGTCACAGTGGTGTTAATGGGAGTTTCATGTTTCTAGCAACAAGATAAATATAATGCTTTCAAAGCTTTTATCAAAATATCATTTCCTCATGAAATTACTTGTATCTTGATCCTGTCTTTCCCAAAGTTGCTCAAAACAGGATTCAAAGATATGGAACAATGTGTTTATCTGTTCTTTGCACTATAGAGGGTCTGCCTGGCCATAGGCAGCATTAGGACTGCTCTCAGTTACAGCTGGTGCAATGATTCCTTCATCAACATCTTGTAGCTGAGAGTAGCTGGGTCAGAATTTAGGTGTTTCCTTTCTTTTTGCTCCCAGTATGCCTATGGCAGAGGCTCTGAGCAAAAGAGGTGGAGAGACAGGGGCCACTGCCTCAGGGCTGTGTGCATGTCCGGTTGCTTTGTACTGCTCACCCTGTAGCTGACCTGTTTTCTGTTCCAATGACATGCACTTAGCAAATAAGGAAAACTAACATGGCATATAGAATAAAAATTTCCCATTTGAAGGGAATACTACAACACCTTTTTAAAAAAAATACTGTGAATAATTCAATCCAGAGACAAAATTCAATCACAAGTGCAACTACGCGTGGCTGCTAGCGCATTGACGTAAGTCTGCTACACATCTCCTCAGGGGAAGGTGTGGGCTGAGAAACTGAGGAGAGAAATCAACATAATTGTTGACTTTTATTAATGAAATTAAATATCCCAAGTCTTCACTTAGCATACATTCAGTTGTATTATATTTAATATGTACAGAGATGCTTTCTTTGCATTAGCAAAAAGATAGGATTCAGAAATGAAATTGGTCAGTATATTTTATTTTTTATATAAACCAAGCCTTCAGATTGGTTTTTATCTTTTCTCTTTAATCCTTGCTGGGTTTTAGCCTTTAGTAGTATTAACAAATATTCCCAGAGGGAGGAGAAGAGTTGGTGCTCAAGGACTCTTGTCACATTTTGTTGTAAACAATCTTCTGCAACTGAAGTTAATAGTGAAATTTTTCTATATTTTACTGAATATAGGTGTCTAGAAGTTCTTGTAAAGATTGCAACTATGTCAGTGTGTTCCATGGAACTTATTAAAAGTGTACTATCATTCCAAAGGCTTTGAATCGGTTAATATTTTATATATGTCAAAGGGATCCGTGAAGCTCTTTATTTAATAATAGGAAGAAAAAAGGCCCAGAATTGCATAAATTCATGATTATACAAATAAAGTCTGTGCAAAACAGTTCCTTTCATAATGTCTTACTAACAGTTCAAACAAGTCTTTTGGTTTTTTTTCTCCCTGTCCGCTACCTTTAAAACCACCATACCTGCAAAACTATCACAGTAATGACAAATGTCCATTTTGTGTATACAAAAGTATTCTCTAACACTGTGGTTCTTAAGCCAAGCTTTTTAATTCTCATTGAAACTCATGAATGCAAAATAATATGAAAATCAACTACAAAAGGGCTGGAAGGCAGATAAAATAAATCAGTAAAATTGAGTGCCAACAATTTAATCAGTGTAATGTGTAGATAATACAGTGGAAAAAGATTAAAACTAAACAACACTTTTCTAGTTTTTTTTTTAGTAAACACATTTTCTTTCCCTTTCTTCTCACAGTCACCCTTTTATAGGCAGTCACTTCTCAGTATTGTTCTCTTCAGACAGCTGTTACTATTTCTGTTGCTAATGCCTACTGTGGCTTTTCAGCAGACCTGAAACAAAGCTGAGGCATGGCTACTCTTGCCTTTCCACCTATTTTTGTCTCGTTTCAGTGTTGGGTAATATAAATATCACTCATTTAGTCCCTCTAAAAATACCAATATGCAACTTTATAAGAATGAGATCAATATTGCTGAAGCTACATGGGCTTAAGGAGAGAAAAAAGAGAACAAAATAATTGAGCTGCTTATGATGCAAGATAGAATGGGACTGTGGTTCCAGTAAGGTCGTGCGTCCTTTTTAAATTTCAAAATTTTGGCATCAAATCCCACACCTGCCTTTCCATGTTTTCCCTTCTGCTTTTTACCCATTTGAAGAACCCCTTTGGAGCAGGAACTGTCAGCATCTGTATGTGTAGTTAAGCCTTGTCATATTTAAAGAGTAAACCAAAACTCCATAAGGAATATAGCTAAGACCACTGCAATTAGCAATCCTGCTTGGAACTTTCACTTTCCAGGACCCATAGACTTTAATTTTCTCTGTTAGCAATCCTTCAGAAAGCTGTGTGTATTTACCTGGTTTAATGTTGTTATAGCTTGCAAATATAATTTTCTCATCTGCATGCTGTCAGTTTGTTTCTGGAGTTGCAGTAAATGAATATAACATTTCTAAATTTTATAGACAAAATTTGTGTGGTTTTGCTCCTCCCAAAACATAGGGAGTAGCAGATAGTGATATCCTTTGGCTTCAAGAAATCCTGCAATTCTTCAGGACAGAAAGGACAAACTTTTCAGAAATGTTTCAGTTATTTAGATATCTGAAGATTATTGAATTTTTTCAAGTTTTACCTCGTAACCTGCTATGTTTGTATCTTCATATGACTTTTAGCTGCCTAGTAATCCAGTCTCCAGTTATAACAACACTAACTTTTTTATTCTTCTTTCAGTATTTACTTTTTCCACCTGTAGCTGAAGTAGTTTTGTATCTAAATTGGTGGAATTATGCCCCTAAATAATTGCATCTGTGATCACATTTAATTACAGGAAGCAGAATGTGCTCGTGGCAGAGGAGATTAGGTTAAATGCTGTCTGTTTAATCAGATCCCTGGCGACTGTCTCCTGGCAGTGCTTCCTTCCTAAATCCCATTGCTGGGGATGCCATGAATAAAAGCTGCATGGCCTGTGTCCATGTCTTCAGAAAAGGGTTTTGCTTTTCTGAGTTGAGGGGTTTGACATGGACTTAGGAGCAAGGCAGAACATTGGTCACCCCTGCCAAAAACACACGTGGGGCTTATCGTGCTTTTGGGTGGGTTTGGCTTCATGGGACCTATGTCTGGGCAGGGCAGGGCTGCAGGGCGCTGGAGTGTCTTGCTGCTGCCTTGGGGTCTGCCAGCCTGAGAGGGCAGAGCTGAAATGGGTCCTGGGCCAGGTTGGGGAAACCTAGTAGGTCTGTCAGGGTCAGAACAGCCTGGTGGCGTCCTCTGGGGGACTGGCACTGTGGGGGCCGTGTCTGCACTCTGAATACCAGCAAATAAGCGAAGAGCTGCATCTCTGCCAGGCACCTTAATCACAGGTCTGCTTTGGGAGTAATGAGTCAGAGTGGGAGAAAACTTTTTATAAAATAAAATACATGAGAAATAACTTCTTGAGTTATTTTTGTGCAGGAAAAGCAAAGAGTTCTTGATCAAAGGCACCAGTAAGACAAGAGTTTCATCTAACTAATATTTATGCAGTGATGTAGCACACTGTTTATGTTTCTGCAACCATGCTGCTGAAGCAGATTAAATTCAGTAGTAATAGCCTTAAAGTTAATGTAATTAATATAAATATTCTTTACGTTTGGCTGCAAAGTATGGAGCAAAAAAAGCTCCTGTTACAAGCAGCTGGTAAACTGGGAAAAATAAAACACATTGGAAAAAAAAATAATTTGATTTTTAGACTATGCAGAAGTGGTTTGTTTAATATGAAATACATTAATGTATGTGAGCCTTTCTATGTTGTCACACTTATGATGCATTAAAGATATGAAGAAACTTGGGGGGTTGCCTAGCTGCATTTTTTGAACATAGTAAAAATATTCTCAACATTGAGAAGATGCACTTTTTTTGAAATATTTTAATACATGATTTTGGGATTAGGGTTATCTTCTGTCAACAGTGAGGCTACTAGCAAAAATACTTATCCTTTTTAATGAACCAAATAATGAATCACATTTGAGAATAATATGAATTGAAAATTGACCTCCCAATAAATGCTTGCAATCTGGAACGTATTATTACAAAATTCAGTCAAGTTCAGTGAAAATTTCTGTCTGCACTTTGAGTACTGGGCAAGCAGCAGGGATAGATAAATCTGAATTCAGACTGCTGATTTGGAAAATTCAGTTTTTCGTATCACCTCTGTGACTGGCAATAAACCACACTTATTTCTATTCTTCCTTATCTTCTGGCTATACTAGAGGTTTAGCAATCCAGAAATCAACTTTTTACCAAAGTTCACCTTGATTTCTAGCAGTGGTTAGCTCTCAGTTATTAATTTGCTGAATTAAATCAGTTTATAACAGTGAAAACAATACTGGTAAAAGCTTTTTATTATCGAGCAGTCATACAAGAGTGTTGCAAGTTACTAGATAATTACTGCTGATTCAGAGCATGTTGGCATAATTTCTATTTAAGAAAGTATATGGTGTCAGACTGTGGATAAGGACATTAAGACTACTAAATGTAGTAGCCATAGAACACTCAGTTTTCAAGCTTCTTAATATACTTGTAAGTTCCTTGATAAAAGGCAAAACATTTCCTGCATTAAGGCAGTCAGATGTTGGAACAGGCTATGCAGTGATACTGTACATGTCCATCCTTGGAGGCTTTCAGAACTTATCTGTATCAAGCCCTGATAACCTGATCTAACCTAATAACTTTTGAGCAAGAGGTTGGACTATGCCTAAATTATGCTATGGTTTTCCTCTCTGATGTCGTTTGCATTGGCATTGACTATTTGAAAACATTTCTCAGGAAAGGAAAAGTAAACTGTTGCAGGTAAATTAAGTAGATGCTAGAAAGCTATAAATTCTGATTATTCTGAAAATCAAAAACTTCAAAGCTTTAACTTTATGTTGTCTTTTTACTAACATTTGTGTTCTACTTGTAGTCAGAATTGGAACAATTACTTCAGGATAAAGTTTCCTATAAGACTTTCTGGCCCAAATTCAAACCCACAAATTGTTAAATAGGCCAGAGTTAAGAAAGTATCTGAAAAAAAAATATCAAAATAGATTAGGACTGCATTTGTTGATCATGTGTTGCTTAAAGAAAGAATTCTCACAAATTTAGCAAATCACCGTTTCAACCTCTAACCATTTTTTACTGTCATTTTTTAGAGAGATTCTGGTGCTACCTGTCATAAAGGTGACAGGCAACCTTGGATTTCTTTGGGTTACTTTCCATTTTGATGTTTTTAATCAGTGTTGAGGTCCTTTAATGTGACATGTGTTTTCACTAGAATTTTTCAGCCTCTGTACTTTTCCCCTAGCATAGCTTGAATCAATTTACATAGCAACTGCAAAAATGCTGAACAGGATTATTTTGGTAGCCTGAAAAACTTAAAAAAATTATCATAAAGCAAATATGAACAATGCAGAATTATTTTTTAATAATACATTGCTGAATGGTTGTAAAGCATAAATACAAGATAGTTATTAGGATATGTAAGCAATTTGAATTTTTTCCTTCTTGAAATTTTAATGTAAGGATAGAACATGAGGCACTAGTAACTAGAATTATCCATGAAAATGTTGGATGTTCCTCTCGCTTTTCCCACATTACTGAAAAGATTGCTGAAGTGATGTGTCTGGAGGCTCTTCATGCTGTTAAAAATTCTCTTATGACAACAAACTAAAACAGAAGCCTTGATTGACAGCCAATGGATAAATATACATATGTAGTCAGAGATGAGCAGCTTAATAGAAAGACCTTGAGAAAGTTCTTATGTCAGTTGTAGGTTGTCAAAACACTTTCAATGTCAATTAAATTGTGTCACTTATCCCTAGTAATATATTTCCTTCTCTAAAATCATTCTCTTGAGCAGGGCATGTATCTTTAAGATACACTATATTTCCACCAACATTTAGGGTGATGGAGCAATTGGGCAGGTTGGTACTGATACCCTTGTTATGAGCTCACCTGCATCCTTTTAGAGAAGGTTTGGATGTCTTGATGGTGTGAGCTAGTCTATCTATCTATGTCCACATTAAATATGATGCACAGCTGATGTTTGCAGTGTTTAAAACTCAGTGGCTTGGCTGTATTTTGCTTCTGGGAGAGTGGTCGAGATGGCTTCCCTAGAAAGGGGAAGAATTGATCCTGAGGAACAGGAGCCATAGGGTTTCAGTGCATCCCTCCTCCCCCTTCTAGGTT
Source organism: Margarornis squamiger (assembly GCA_035222235.1). Lineage (NCBI taxonomy): Eukaryota > Metazoa > Chordata > Aves > Passeriformes > Furnariidae > Margarornis > Margarornis squamiger. The sequence goes on from JAWWTY010000123.1 coordinate 49,245,319, forward strand.
GGTGCAGTGACCTGTAAGCTATGGATTATGTAGTTTGGCCCCTCAGTGATTTGCATGGGCTGTCTCATTATTTCAAAAATTCTTTCAGGTTCTTCTCCAGATTTTAACTGGTCTCTTAACTCTTATGTCTGTGTCATGAGTTGCAAGCTTTTCTTCACAGCCTTGAGGACCAGATAATTGCTTTATATTTTAAAAATTAAAATCTGAAATTTATATATGATTATTTGAATGAGGACCCTAGTGTCTACCGTGCTACATTTCACTATCTTTTCAGTGCCCTCTTTCCACCCTTATTTGTAGATTAACACTGGAACTACATTAGTAATGTGTCAACACAATATTCCCAAATATTTCTTAAATCTAATATTATCACAAATCTGTGCACCATATATAATGTCTGTCTGTCTATCTATCTATCTTTAGCAATCTGAATATTTAAAGAAAAGACATTAGCTAGATTGTGACATCCTGGCTCAATAGTATAACTGAGTCAAGTGGTGGCTTGAGAGGCACGTAAATAAATTCTTTATGGAAAGTACTTTGCCTTACGATATTATTGACTGGCTTTGAATACTTGTCAAGATACTTAATTTCTTTTTCATAACCTGCATGAAATAGAAGGTTGTACCAATCTAGTTCAGAATCACAGCGGCATATTATACATAATTGTTGTTAGTTTGTAAATTTGACACAAGTTAAATGAATACCTCGTTGATCGGTGGTGATTGTTAGAGTGTTTATAATGTTGCAATTGTTTGGTTTGCACTATGGCTTGCAAACAAAAGAACTCCTAAATTATTTTATACAAACTCATGTGAACTTTCAGTCATTGGTAGAGCTTGTATTCTAAACAGGGTTTTGTTGGGATGAGGATGATGCAGAATATCTGCACCAGCCAAACAGTGTGTAACACTGTCTTGCTACAGTTCTGGAAAGAAGTATACTATGGTGTTACTTGGGTACTTAAAATTCTTGATCATCTCAGCTATAATATAGAGAGTACAACAAGTTGTAGAAATAATAAGTAATATAAAGGTGTTTATAATCACTGATCTTTATGAAAGCTCTTCAAGCTTTGTAAAATTATCCTATCTCTGCTCCATTGGCTCATTTCATGTGTACTTTACTTCATCTGTACAAAGCTCGTCCCAGTCAAATCCTTTGCATGTTCATAGAAGAATTGTAGGTAATTTCATAGGACACAAAACAATGGAAACTGGGTCTGCATGAACAGGAATGTTCTTGGAAGAGAAGAGAAAGTCTTCAGCTAGTACATATGAAGAGGCAAAACTCAAAATGTTATGATTTTCTGGTCCTGCAGGTTGTTATGTTGCAAACTTTCCATGTAACATGATTTAGACAATCTAGTCTTGAAACTGTAATTTTGCAATGAAATATGTGGTAATTAAGAAAAAGCTCTTTTCTACCAAGAGATTCCTGCCATTAAATACTGTAGAATTTTTTTTTTAGTTTCACAGAGTTGCACCAAATGAGGCTACTGGGACTAAGGGCTCTGCTGAGCCTGTCTGACATGACACAGTGCAATCTAAAGGAATCCATTGCAGCCTATCAAGTAAAGGATTTTGCTGAAAAGGGAACACTCATGTGTGTTTTCATAAAGTAGAATGATGAATGTTACGAATATCGTGTGTAGGTGTTCAAAATTGATGGAAGCCGATAGATTTTAATCTGCCTTTTGGTAAATACTCTTTATCTTTGAGGGGTTCTTTCTTTTTTTCCTCTTTTCTTTGTTATACTGATTTTCCACACTAGATGGCAGTGCCTTAGCACTAGTGCATGGATAGGGGAATTGATTTAATTTGACCAGGGAGGAAGAAATCCTTCTGTTTCATGCTTCCTTCTACATACACAGCTCAAAGAATTGCAGATAGGAGACTGGATTTTGATGAGCCACATAATGGTGGGTGAAGGAAAATGCAAATTGTTTCCCCTCTTCCTTTGCACAATTGAAAGTCTATTCAAGCTGATTGAACGAGGCTTGCCTTGGCTGTATGTAAGATGAGCTGAGGCTTTCTCTCAGTCCTGTCCCCAAGGAATTGCATTCATAGAAACTTCAAGTGAATGCTGTACTGAGTTAGAGCTGAGGGTGCATCCAGACTCTGAGCAGATTGCCTCACAGTTTTGAGCCATATGTTGTCTATACTGAAAAGTCAGTGAGAGAAAACACAGCTTCGTTCTCTTTCCAAGAAAACCACGTGCTGGAGAAGTGGAGATGGAGAGCTGAAAGGGCACATCCACCTATGAGCTGGGATGCATGTCAGGTCAAAGACTGAAAGATTGCTAATTTAAAGTATTTTAACTAACTGAAAGGTCCATGGTACTCTGATGGTGAGTGACTACAAACAAATGGGCTCTGGAAATGTAAATGTGGCAATAACAGGTGAAAGCTAAAAGCTGGAAACTTGTATTTGAAGTTCAACTTGAAATTAGGATACAATGTTCAAAATTTATGGAGGAGATCCTTGGAAACACAGGGTTATTAAACTGAGAAAGTATTTCTACTGTTCATATTTTCAACTTTCTTTAAAGAAAACCTCCACCTAACTCTGTGAAAGGAGCACACAAAATTTGAAAAACAGCAAATACCAATAGATTCTGCAGTTAAAATAAAAGAAATAGATGCATATTATTGTCAGGAGTAAATAAGTGCCTTAAAAGACAAGTAACAGTAGGGGGGGAAAAAAGAGACCTGACATAGGAATGATTGACTGTATGAGAAAGAGCTGAAAGAAAAAAAGGTATAAAAGTGCCTGAAAAAAACCCATGTCAGGAAGTCAAAAATTGTAAAAGAAATATTTTCTCCTTGTAAGATTCCTGAAGAGTCTTCATTGTAGGGTTTGCTCAAAAATAAGATCATTGTTTCATACTTCACAAAGGTAAGTTTGACACAATACCTTCATCTTTTTCACTGGAGTTAAACATTGAAAAATCACGAAAGCTCTTGACTGAGGCTGGGAAGAGTACTGCCATGAATATATTTTCTTTAAGAAAATTTAACTAAAATTGGTGTCTCCTGGGACCTTGCTGCATGCAGCTTCTGCCTTATTTATTCAGTTTTATTTTTTGCTACATCCCTACTGAATGAGCTGGATAAAACCAAATTGAAATACAGGAATACAAATTTTTCTCTCACTTCTTTTACTGAATCTGCCGTAGTAGCTGAAATTTCATTAGTACTGCTCGAAGGAAGACAGGCCAAATAAATGTTTACCTATCGTCTACTGCAGCATTCACAGAAACTGAATATTTTAGCAAAACATGCTGCTGTTATTTGCTGTCATTTTTTGCATGTCACAAAAAGTGATAGTCCTGCCTATAATTTATTACATAACTCTGCCAGAGTAGAAGATGCAGATGGCTTGCTATAAAAATGCAATTCAAATTATGTTTGATAGTACTGCTTAGATGATTCCTTATTAGTTGGGGAAGCAACAAATGGTGCTAAATTGGAATTTGTCAGGCATTTGGTGACAGAGAGTGAGCCTCAGGCTTGGGGCAGTTATGTGGGAGGTAGAAATTGCCAGTTCTTTAAACCTGAGAGAACAAATGGTTGAATGTAGATTTCCCACCTCCTTGGTGAGTTTTCTGATCACCAAGTTAGATTGTCAAGGGATGTACCTATTCATTTTGCAACAAGGATTTTTTTTCCTTTCTGAATATAAATATTCCGCCTCAGAGGTTTTTATAAAATAGAAACTTGATTTCCAATTAGACTTCTTCGCATCAGTAGGAAGCATGACAGAGAGTTGTTTGAAGAAAAAGGTATGACACATCTTGAGAAAAAATGAATATATGGACAATGTTATGCAGAAATTGGAATTTGCAGAGGTTTCTTGTTCAGAGGGGTTGGGTTTATGTTTTGTTGTGGTTTGGTTCTCTTTTATCTTGTGGTTAGATGAAAAAATGGGATTTCCTCTTTGTACAAGGAGTTTCAGTCTTCAGTGTTTGAGAGCACACAGTTTCACAGACTGGATACAGAGTGTTCAGAGATATAGGGGCCTATTGGCCATCCTGTAGCTGTTTCTCTCTTTTCTGTGTGGTTTTTTTTTTGTTTGTTTGGTTGGTTGGTTTGGGTTGGGTTTTTTTTGTTGTTGTTGTTTTGTTTTGGTTTGGTTTTTTTGTTTGTTTTATTTGTTTTATTTTTTTTATTTTATTTTAGTTTTTAAGAGCCATGCCCAGCACTTTGCAAATCAGCAGGAACCCTCTTTTTTTTGTTCATGCAAGCTGAGAGCAATTCACTCTAATGGAAATTTTTATCTTGCTCACATGGCAGTTCTGATTAAATCTGAAGAACAAATGAATGACAGGATGCTTCAAACCACCCAAATGTCTTGTCTTTACTCATATCCTTTATTTAATTGAAAGCGGGAGGTTTGCCTTTGAGAATCAGACTTTGTAAGCACAAGAATTATCCTTGTTTGTTAACACAATTCTAGTTCAAACTTTATTTCCTCAAAAAGGCAATGTGAGCTTCCAGATTGTTTTCTTGGGTTTATTCTGACTGTGCTTTTGGAAAACAGACCCAAACAAAATGCCAAGTCTGTTCAGTTTTCATAATCTGGCATTCATGAAGAAAACATTTGAATTGTTCTCTTTAGCCAGTGTTGCTTACGGATTCGTACTGCTGTTTCCCCTCCCCAATGTTTTGTTTGCCTCCTTCTAATTCTGAAATGTCATCCCCATGACAGGAACAACAGAGTTGCTACCCTTGCCAAATAAATGTTAGCACTCCTCTTTGCAGCTTTCATGTGATCCATTTGGTCAAGTTTTGTGGATTGTACTTGAATTACTCCAGCCATCACCTGGAAGATACCCTTCTGACTCACTGGACTTGGGAAAAAATCTTACTAATAAATTCCATTTTGAATGGCTTTTCTTGTCATAGATGCTCTTGCAAAATATTCATCAAGCACTCCTGCTGTATTCCTGATTTTTGCCTTTTCTTCCTTACTTGGATGTATACAGCTTTTTTATTTCTCTTGCCATCATAGAATAATTTGGGTCAGAAGGGACTTTGAAGATCATTTAGTTCCAACCCCTGTGCCATGTGCAGGGACACCTTTCACTAGACCAGGTTGTCCAAAATCCCACTCAGCCTGGCCTTGAGCACTTCCAGGGTTAAGGCATCCACAGCTTCTCTGGGCAACCTGTTCCATTACCTCACCACAGTCACAGTAAAGAATTTCTTCCCAATATCTAGCTTAAACATACCACTCTTTCAGTTTAAAGCCATTCTCCCGTGTCCTATCACTGCATGCCCTTTTCAAAAGTTCCTCTCTGGCTTTCTTGCAGGTCCCCTTTAGGTATTGGAGGGCTGCTCTAGGGTCTTCCTGGAGCCTTCCTTCTTCCTGGCTGAACAGCCCCAACTCTCTCAGCCAGTTCTCATAGGAGAGGTGCTGCAACCCTCTGATCACCTTGGTGACCCTACTCTGGACTCACTCCAACAGGCCAATGTCCTGTCTATGCTGGGGGTCCCAGAGATGGATACAGCACTCCAGGTCTCAGAAAGGCAGAGTAATGGGGCAGAACCATCTCCCTGGCCTGCTGGCCCCACTGCTTTTGATGCAGCCCAGGATGTGGTTGTCTTTCTGGGCTGTGAGTGCACATTGTTGGGTCATGTTGGTCTTATTCCTCTTCAGAGGCTTATAAATTAATTCATTATCCCTTCCACTTGGATACTATTTAACCTTTCTTTTTTCAGGGTCTTTTTGTTTGGGTGATTGGTGTTTGGTTTTTTTGTTTGTTTGTTTGTTTGATTTTGTGTGCATTTTGATTTTTTTTTTGTTGTTATTGCTGTTACAGTTATTGTTCATCAGTGGCTTGTCCATGTTCTTTTTTTTTTTTTTCCCTGTTTATTTAATTACCTTGAAGGGCCTGTTTGTTTTAATTTAAAAGTCTCTTTTTCTTTATACAGTTTCTTCTAATGGGAATACACTGTTCTACCAGCAATTGAAGATGTGCCCATGTGTGGTTTTTTACATGTAGTCCACTCTATCACGTTTTAGTTCATTTGTAGCAAAGTTAAAACCTTTAGAAGACATCAGCTTTGATTGTTTCTTAATTGGCTTTGTTTTCTCATCTCTGTCATGCCACATGTATGAAAAACAACTGGCTCCCTTGTTTGCATTCCTTAATTGTTACTTCCTATGGTCACATGCTGTTCCAAATCAATGCAAGTTCTTTGGGTAGCATAATAGAGATAAGAGATTGGTATTTTCTTTATAAAATGCCATACTTCCTTCTCTTTCCTTCAATTCACGTTTTTTAAAAGAGGGGCTGAATTATGTAATTTCACTGTTTATGCATTCTTAATTTACTGCATTCACGAGTGAAATTCTGTAACATACTCAAAATCATTTACTACTTCTGGTTACTGCTGTAGATTCAAATCCTCAGTCCAGCTGAAAAAACCTAGTTTTTCACTAGAGAGAATGTTCAGGTGCAAGTGGAGAATGAGAGACTTCTGCTATAGTCTGTGGAGCGCTGTGAATGTGTTCTGCTGGGGGTTCTACAACAATGGGCAGATTAGCATTTGTCACGCTACCATTTTAACTGTCCTGGGTTTTTCACAATCAGTTCTTTTAGCTGGCAACTCGTGCAGGTCTCTTGTTGTGTGTGCATAAGGACAGTTTCTCATTGGATGCAGCCTCTTTTATAAAAAATGTAAAAGGGAGCTGATGGGCAGCAAGGCCCCTTAGAATGCCCAGTTCCCACCAACACAACTCTCTGGTGAGTATTTTTCCTACTCTACAGGCAGATCCTGCACCAAGTCCATCAAGGCAAGTCTTTGTCCATCTGATTTCTGTGCTTGCTGTGGGTACTACTGAAATCCACATTTAGGAGTCTTCTTTTCTTATTTAGCAAATGCCTCTTTCTTTCAGATGTAGTGCAGTTATGTCACTTTCTTTATGTGAAGACCTGAGCACTGGCAGGACATTCTGTTCAAAAGCTGGAACATGTGGCAAATTGTGTCTGTCCTTACAGTGCACAAGTAGTAGAGATGTATGCATTTTTATTTCTTAAGAAAGACACACATACAAAAAGTAGGTATAAAGATTAAATAACAGCTAATAAGATGTTGGAGTCTATATTTTTGTTCATTTTTTTTGTTTGTTGCAGTTTTAAAACTTTCTGCCTAATTTCAGAGATTCACCACAGTTTATGTAAGTGTACTGTCTAAAGATAGCAGCAAAGGTAGTGAGGCAGATTTATGTCCTTCCTACTCTTAGAGGCCATAACTTGTAAAACTGAAGTGTAATAATATCTGTGCTAATATTACTGCATCATTATGTAATGAATTTTCTTATCCTTAAAAAAGTTTCTAAGAAATGAAAGGGAAAGTGTCCAATTTCACCAAACTTGAAAATTATTTATTACAAAAATTTAAAAAGCCATCCTGAAAATTAAATGCCCGTCAGCTATTTTTATTACCCATACTGTATTCTGTAGACTTGATTTTCCAGTTTTAGGTGTGTAATTTTAGCATTGCCTCACTGTCATTTTAACTTTGTGAAATTTAATATTGAAGCAAGCATTTATGGAAAATACTGTTCTCTACAAAGATGACAAGAGAATCATGAAGCATTAAAATTCAAGAGGAATTGTTTGAGGGGGAAGAGAACATCACATTCAATCATGCTATTTCTTAGGAAGTCAACAACAAAAGACACAGGATATTTATCCAGAATGATCACAGCACTGTATACAGGCAGAGAGCAAAAACATAACTGGCATTTTAATTTAAATATCCAAAATTGTTTGTCCGGAGGAACTCGGTTACTACTGTTGAAATTAGTCTTTTTCTTACTTTAGAAGCTTGTTACAGTTTGGGATACTGTGTGTTGTCATCAGCTGTGCAGTTCACCACTCCTCCGTTTCAGACATTTGGATACAGTGGGTAGCTTGTGGCAGTGCTCTTTCTCCTGGGGCTGGCATGAGCAAAGCAAGCTGGTGTCCGAGGAAGGAGTCTGAGATACTTCTTAGAGACAAAAAGTCACGGCAAACATAGGAGTCTGAAAACAAGGGAAGGGCAAAGTGAAATAAAGCATTTTCATTTTCTACATGGCTAAGTATGATTTAATTGATCAAGTCCTAGTAAAAACTGCAGAACACAATGGATTCACAAGTACATTCCTGTTGAAGTTTGATGGACATGCCTAATGATTTATCATTTTGGATCTTAGTGTATTCAGTTTTCTATTTGACATTTAAAATATCAGTGGAATTAAATCTTACAAAATGGAACATCCACCCAAAAACATTCTCTTCCATTAGCTGTAGTTCATACCTTTTAGTACTAATTACTGTTTATTTACTGTATTGGAAAGACCAATTGAAAATCCCTTGAAACAGGTAGGGAATTTTTGTTTGACACAATGAAGAGACAAAATCCGAGTTTCTGCAGGTTCTTCGCAAGTGACGTTATAGTTTTCCTCCATTCTTAAACCACATATCATGTATTTTTCTTCCTTTTTGTTTATATTTTTAAAATAATTTCATCTGGGGGCTATGTTAATTTTTATTTGAAGTATTTGCCAAAAATCCCTAGGCAAAGGTTGCTGAATTTATGCTCAATTATGTAATTCTCCTTTCCCTGGCTGGAAGGTGGAACTTGCTTCTGAGTATAATGCTTTTGGGAAAAATAAATAATGAATGTTAATCTCACTCCTCCTTCCAGTTTACAAAAAATTTTGAGTCTTCCCAAAGGACTTGGTTTAGTGGTGGACTTGGCAGTATCAGGTTACCATGATGATCTTAAAGGTCTTTTCCAGCCTAAATGATCCTGTGATTTTATGACATTAAATTTTATTTTCTAGCAAATGAAGCTGTGTGAAAAGAAAAAGAAAGAAAAAAACCTGCTTATTAGGTTTCCATAGTAACATGTACAAAATATTTGCAAAAGTTTGATGCTTCTGTTGTCTGGTATGAATAGATGAGTCTGACATAATGAATTTTGCTTCACATTTTACTAGTTGTGACTCATCATGGCAATATAGGCAGCAATTAGTGTGACGTTCAGGTGAAGACAGTAGTGTTCAGTGTCTGTATAGACAATTTAACTTCTTATTGCACAGAACTTTATTCATCTACTGTATTTAATAGAAGAGCCTAGTGAGGAAAACTGCAGCCTTTGCCTTCATTTTGTTACAGACCTCTTACGAAAAACATAGCATAATTTGTAAGATTTGAAATCCTATTTCTTTTCCTTAACTATTGGTGTTGTATATATTTGTGTTTCAAAATTGCCAATATATGTTGCCCATTTGGTGACATAAAGATGTTCCTTATTGACATTCTGTTCTCTGCGAGTGAAACCTCTGAAAAGTAATACCTGTGGGGCTAGTATAATTCCTGGAAATATAGCAGTGAGCCCCAAACCTGCACATTCGTGATTGCTTAAGTAGTTCTGCTGAGGAGGAGTATAAAGCCAGCTGAGGTCTGACAGGGAATCAGTTGCAGCCTGATGCATTTTTACTTTAAAATTTATGTAAATAATGGGATACAATAATAATTTTATTTTTGAGAGCAAAAATACAATTGATCATACTCATTTATGATGTGGTCTGGAAAGATCAGAGGTTCTCAGTTCTTCTAGTGTGGCTGTGTGGGAGTGGAGTGACAGTACTTTTATTCCTCTTGTCACAGGATAGGTCTTCCTTCCCGCAGATTAGTAGTGAACCTTAATTTTGTATATAATACTGCATCTCTTTTTGTAGGAAAGGAAAGGTAAGGTAACCCAAATATTATCCACACATTTAAAGAAAAAAAATATAATTAGCAATCAGTTATCGCAAAGAATTCGGTGAGGTGGATTATTTCCTCTCTCAATCTTCATTTAGAAATACGTTCTGTATCTTAAGACCGAGGATAAAGATAAAGTAACAGATTTCTTCTGGTAACCCATTGAGGCATCTTTAGCTTTCTGTTTCATTTTTCTCTCTGTGCAACTTCCAGCTGTACTGGTTGGCTTATAGAAAAGTAGGATGCAAGTATGGGAGTGATGTTCCACATTCTAATGAGCTAGTCTTTTACATTAATAAGTGAATGTACAGCATTCTGTATCAATTTAAATGTACATCTGCATCCATTAAGAAACTTAGTTCACTATCACTACTTTTGTTGCTTAGAAAACAGTTTAAAATGTCCAGCCTTAGCTTTAGTTAGAGTCAGTTTATTCTTTTTATGTGCTGATACTTCTTCAGTTTAAATAGGTCTTCTTTCTCCATTTTAAAGAACAATCAGGCTTTTTGTGTGTTTTGGTTTGCTAGGATGCACAAGATATGATTTCATTGTATGTGCTACTATATGATAGTGTTGCCATTCCTCTGATCTCTCTAGTAGCTTTATTTTCTGTATCTGATTTTGTATAACTGTATGTTTTCTGAAGAAAGAGAGAACTGTATAGTTACACTCAATGAGATTTTATCATTGCAGCGTATCATTTGACACATTTTTAGGGATAGCATTATTGTCACAAAGCCAAATCATGCAGACAATAGTTTACCTGATTAAGGTAGTCAGATCTTTCGTATCTTTTGTTTATTCTGGCTGAAAAATTTCTGGTCATTAGCCTAGCAATCAGTTCACTTGGTAGTGGTATTACATTTCATACTACTTTGTTTCTTCTTTCATGGTATTTTGATAATAGCTTATTGACTTGTCTGAGTCTTCTATTATTGGGAAAGTTTTCCTTGATCTCTTCTGTTTCTGGGTGTTTTTCCTTTTTTGGTCTATAAGCTGTTGTGTCTTTTTACCACCATGTCACAACCATACTGCAGACCTCACAATCTAGAGATGCAGGATAGTGTGACCACGGTGAATGCTAAACTGTTGGTTTGGTTTGGTTTGGTTTTTTAATATAAATTTCACAGAATTATTCAAGTTGGAAAAGACCTCCAAGATCATTGGATCCAACCTTTGATTGATGACCACTTTGTCAACTAAACCACAGCACTAAATGCCTCATCCAGTTGTTTCTTGAACACCTCCAGGGACAGTGACTCCACCACCTCCCTGACACAGTTCCAGCTATGTCCTTTCATTCTGTCTCTTAGTTGCCTGGGAGAACAACTCCCACCTTGCCACAACCACCTCTCAGGTAGTTGTAGAGAGTGATTAAAAAAGTCTCCTTTTTTCCAGGCTACACAACCCAAGCTCCCTCAGCTGCTCCTCATAGACCCATCAACAGTTTTGTTGCCCTTCTCTGTGCATGCTCCAGCACCTCAGTGGCTTTCTTGCAGTGAGGGACTGAGAACTGGTGGTAGTACTTGAGGTGTGGCCTCATCAGTGCTGACTTCAGGGGTACGATCACTGCCCTGTTCCTCCTGGCCACACTATTTCTGGTATAGTCCAGGATGCCGTTGCACTTCTTGGCCACTTGGGCACACTGTGGCTCATGTTCGGCTGCTGTTGACCAGCATCCCCTGGTCCTTTTCTTCTGGGCAGCTTTACAGCCACTCTTCCCCAAGCCTGTAGTGTTGCATGGGATTTTTGTGACCCTAGTGCAGGACCTATCTTCACTTTCTATAAACTATTAGTTTGATGTGTGGCTATAGTGGCTACTGACTGGTGTAGTTCAGATACTTCTTCATATTGCTTTAGATCCAGTGTTGTTTGTCATACTGTGCAGATGCTTTGACAATCAGCCTTCATTGGGGTTTTTTTGCATTATTTTTATAAGAATATAAACTTTGTTACAAAAATACAGGGAATGTATTGGGGAATAGAGGCCTTTAACAATAACTTTTGGTCATCATATATATATTGTCTCAACACCTGCTAAGATTAGAAAAGAAATTTTGAAAGGAAGGATTCTATGAAAGGCAACACAAAATCACTGACTGGGGCTTTTTGGTTATGCAGCAAAACATCAACATGTTATAACACAGAGACTCTACTTTCTGTGTTTTGTTTATTCCATCACTAGATAACACTGACAGGTGGGACAGCTGACATTCTCATTAATCTCACTTTATTTTCTGTAGAATTAAAAGCAAATGTAGATAAGAGCTGCTGACTGTAGGATTTCAGAAGTTTCTTTTTGACTGTTCTGGTGCATAAACTGCTGAGCACTCTGTAGCTATAAAATCTCCTTGCTCTTTGAAATTGCCAGAGTTACTGTAGAAGAAATGTAAAAGGCATTTAAAACAAACAAACAAAAACCCAAAAAATCCACCAAAAGCCAGAACTCAATACTGTAGAAGAAATTCCTTGCAATATGATCATCATAAACATCAGACACAAAATCAGCATTTTTCAAATTTTGAGTGCTTTTGTTTTTCCTTGAGAAACATAGTTTTCTAGTTTTGATTTTTTTTTTTTTTCATTAGGCTAAACCCCTGATCCTGTATCTCAAGTGTTAACAGAAGGGAAGAGGAGCCATGATGAGCTGTGTGTAAAATTAGGCTGAGAATAAAGAGCAGCAGAGCACTTACTGTCATTTACCACAACTTGCTAATTGACAATTACATTAGGTATGGACTTACAATAGGTCTATTAGCTTTTTTCAAGAGAATTCCTTGGTTATACAATTTGGAATAATCTTGCTATTGAGCAGAGTGGCCTGCTATGCATCTGTGCTACATTTGATTTTTAGTCTGTTACCAAATAATGTGCTTTTTGTCAAAAAGAAAGCCTCTTGATGCATACTAAACAGTGCAGAATGGTTGTGTTAGGATTAGTGGTGTTCACAGTGGAAGAAATAGCTGTGTCAGGCTTTTGACTTTTTCTAGTCAAAATAGTGGGGTTTGTGTTTCAAGAATCTAGGAGGTCTTTAAGATTGTCCCTGGTACTTTTTTTTTTTTTGCTGTATTTTTTTTTTTAAGGGTGGGTTGTAGAATCATAGAATAGTTTGGGTTGGAAAGGACCTCTTAAAGGTCCTCTACTCCAACCCCCCTCAATGAGCAGGTTGCTCAGAGCCCCATTCAACCTGATGTTGAATTTTTCCAGGTGCAGGGCATCCACCACCTCTCTGTGCAAGCCTGCCCAGTGTTTCACCACCCTCATTGTAAAAAAACTCTTTTTTTATATCTAATCTAATTTGACCCGTCTTTAATTTAAAACAATTGCCCTTTGTCTTATCACAACGGGCCCTTCTAAAAGTTTATCTATGAGGCCATAATACATCATGCAGTTTGACTTGGAATCTCAGCATAACCTGAATACATACACAAGCCTTTCCCCAAGTATTTTTTTTCTTCAATTTTTGTATGCTTATTTTTCTGTTACTGATAACTAAGAATATTGCATCATACCATTACACACAGCTTGAATAATTTGTTACATTTATGCCTTTCATGATCTAATATTTGCTGCTCAGTAAATTTTATCCTTTAGCTTAATATGAAATTACGTTAATGATATCTTGAACTATACTTGCTCCTCTTACTTGACACTAAAGATATCCATTTAGAAAGGAATGCTACAATTCTGACAAAAGTTAAGCAAGAAATTTGATACCAGCTGTGAGTGTTCAGAGAGCTGCTCCCAGCTGTGATATTAATATTGCATTGTTTATCAGGAAGATAACTTGCAGAGTTATTTCAAGTTAAAGGCCAGGGTTATCTCCCACTGAGGTAATAGCAGCATATTTCTTTGTACAAAAGTATTGGTCTAATTACGTTTTTAACTATGCTATTAACTATCGTAGCCATACAACTGCATACATTAGGGTTAAAATGACTTTACATTGTACATTTGGCTGTAAATTATCCTGGATTTAAGATATATTTTAAACTTTAATGCAGTGATTCAAGAAAATTAGAATTCTTGAACATTTGAATGTTTTAAAAGCAAAATATTGCTTTTTCACTGTGTTAAAGAATGGTATTATAATATTTATTAAACATTAGTAATTTGAAGGGGAAGTTATAAATTTAGCATGTGTTAGAGTGAAAAGAGTACTCTAGATTGTAGTCTGTCAGAATTCTACATTTCCCATGAGTAAATAAAAAGCAACATTAAAAGAATATTTAGTCAAATTGGCAGAAACTCAAGAGCAGTCTTTTGTAATGTTGTACGGTCTTCTGTAGTTGTTCTCAAAGTTTGTAGTTAAAATGTTTCTAGATCCTTTGACTGAAGCTAAACAGATATGTTGTCAGCAGTTTGTTCTCCACCAGGGACAATGGCAGCATAATACTCTGAGAAGGTAAAAAACGGTAATTAGTCTTATTTCTGTAGGTGAGTATCTGTAGTAATATTTTTAAACTTTTGTAGTCCCTCACAGTTGAAGATTTTAATGCACTTTAAATATATGATTTAGTGCTCATATCATCTCTAGGACATGTGGGATTATCATTTTCTTTAAATATAGTGTAGTGCAATCCAAGAATAAAATACAAATCTGCAAGGCATTTTTAAGGGCTACAGTAAGCATCAGTACTGGAAATTGTACTACTTTACAGAATCAAAAGGCAGGTGAGGAATTACATGAATAAATGTGTTTGAAATAGGAAAAAAAGGAAAGTAGATGGGAAGTACTTTTCAGTGCAAACTAGTTTTCCCCGCTGAGCTTATGCAAAAAATTGAAAACTACCAGTAGCGAAATGGCAGGCTAAAAGCAAACTCCATAATACTGGCTGAAAAGTCATTATGAGAAATGTTAGTCTTTGAAGAAGCAGCTAATGCACTGGAGGTTTGGGTGTTTGAACCCCATATGGCAAGGAAAAACTTCCTTTGCTTGTTGTAGCCACAGTTACAGGTGACGCATTTAATAAATGGGCTCAGCTCATCCAGATACAGTGAACTCCTGATTATCCAAGGATGAATTATTCAAACTCAGGGTTAAGTGTGCCCATGATGCAGAGACACCGGAGCTGGCTCTGCATGAGCTTGTTTCATTTCAAGAGTGCAGGCATTCTCAGGCTGAGAGCACAATATGTTCCTCACTGCTTGCCGGGTGCCAGCTGGGGGATTTCCCTCTTCCACACTCATCAGCAACACTGCCTTTTTCCCACGGCACCTTTGCAGTGCGTTCTTATGGCCGAATTTTACATATACTTGTATTATATGTATGTTTGAGTTTTTCAGGTTACTCAACCCTTTCAGAGTATAAGGATGTATACTGAAGAGCTGATTGTTGCCTGCTGTTTCCTATTTACATTTTTTATGTACCAATTTGCTAGGAAACTATATTAAAAGTAGGAGTGAAATAAAAAATGCTGATTTCAAAGTTATGACTCATATGTGACTTCAGAATTAGGCTTAGTGCTATTTTTTAGTAATAGGATTCATTATCTCTTCTAGTGTCAAAAAGACACTCTCACTGCTAACATAGATATTTTGTTTGCCTTAGGCTTTTGGTAGAGTGAATTTAAAGCACTCCTGCAGTGTAATTCTTCTGCACAAAATTGATAAGACTGTCCACTTCAGAACTGTGTGTGGAGTAGGTGCACACTGCAATAAATAGGAAGTAGTGTGAGATTTAAATTTCAGATGGTTTTATTTAAGATCTTTTCATAAGTACTAATTAAGTCCCACTTTATGTTATTTCCACATTTGCATACAGAATTTTAAAATTCTCATTGGTTTTTTCAATGCTTCACCGTAACATGCCATATGTTTTGGAATGTCACTTGCACATACATATTCACATATGTAATTTTTTGGCTGTGAAATATATTTTATGCTACCAGAAGGTATCATTGGCACTGTCAGACCCATTGATTCTGGACCACAAAGTCCAATCTGTATCTTGTGAGTTTATAGACTATAACAGACACTGTCATTTGGGCATACTGTAATGAATATATACTTATGAGAAGCACTCATTTTGCTATTAAATGAAATTGTATATTTTACTACTAATTTGTAAGCTTCAAGCTGGGTTTTTTTAAGGACATTTCAAATGCTTAGCATAGCCATTTATATTTGAGTTATACTCCGTGATGTAAGATCTAATCAACTTCATGTAGAAAACTTTAAGTTTTTTGATTACTTCCATGTAGGAAATAAAGTGCATCAAAACACTCTGCCCAGGATGACTTTACTTACCAGATTAAAGCTTTGAAATAGCTCATGTTCTTTCTGTGAAATGTCTATAATTGAATTCTTGGTCAATCAGTGGTGTGATGTCTGTAATTATAATATTTGTTTCATCAATATCATCAACTACCTCACAGAGAAATATGACTGTGTAATATTACAATCATGTGAAGTACATTTCTGAAAGGTTAAAATCTACATTTTCGCCATTTCTGCCAAGGAGTAACTGAGTAAAAAAAAAAAAAAAGAAGAGTGAGCAATTTTGAATAGTAATCTTTTCCTCTGGCCTTTATTTCCAGACAATATGCTAACTGATAGCTGCTTTTGAAATACCAAGCACATTATTTTTCTTTGAAAAATTTCCAACTTTTTCATCTAGTATGTAATATCAAGCTCCTGTTGAAATGGAAATAAGCTGGTATCAGTATTTTTGCTTATTAGTCCACCTGTAATTCAACCCACCTGCATATGTCCCTCTGGACTTGGTTATAATGTGCAAGCTGGTCTTTTTGTTACAAGGCAGAGCATTTTCTTATTAATATATGAAACTGTGCTTGTGACATATTCCCAAGGGCTTTGAAAAGCCTTCCTCCGTGTCTCTGAGCCAAATGGAAAATGTAAGACTTCCAGAAAAATTTCAAAAGCTTTGATGTTGCTAATAACACCATAGGTAGGATTTGTTTTTGAAACATATGGCAATAAAGATAAGAAGGTGTTTCATAGTTAAATCTTCAGTTTCAGGATTCCTCATTACCAGTGCACAGCCACCAGTAAAGTTTCTGCTCTTAAAATGTACTATTTGTCTTCAATTTCCTATACACTTCCATCATAATCTTAAGCAAATTATTATATATAAAAAGAATAATCAAGGGAAGATACGGGTACTGACTTCTGTTATTCTGGTAATTGGCACTCATACAACTGCTTAGATTTTAGACTTCTGACTCTTTGCTTCACAGCAGAACATATTGTACTCATTTTTCCCATACTACTTTGGGCTGTTGCAGTTGTGACCTATTTTCACACTTGTTTCAAGCATCTTTAGTATAAACAGTAAGTTCACTTATCTGTGTGTTCACAAAGATTGCCTCTTGCTGAGAAGCTCTTCGTTATCGAGTCATCATCCTTCCCAGCCATAACTAGCCTGTTTGTTTAATTTGCCTTTTCTCTTCCATCCCTACTTACAGCCTGTCACCATTAGTGACTACTCTTCCAACCTCAGCCTTCCCATTCCCATGCATTGTTGGTAAAAATTGTTTTACCACATTTTGCTCTTCCCTGTGCCCTTCCCTTTCATTAAGATCAACCTGCTGTCACTGTCCTCAACAGCATCCAGCATTTGTATGTATTTGCAACTTCTCGTAAACTGTGTAAGTCTGTATGTTGTAAGATGGGAAATTATATGTCTAAGATGCAATTAACCACCTCACACAGGCTAAGTGCCTACATTTGATTATTATGCAGCTGCTTCAGACCAGACCAGACGGGCTAATTTCACTGTGCACAAGATGTACTTGAGAGATTTAGGCATCCATCTTGAGCGATATGACATCCTGTAGGATCGCAAAATGCAGAAGCAGGTAAAAGCCTGTAAAGCGTGCACAAAACATGTAGAAAGCGATGATGCAGGTCTCTGTCTCAGTTATGTGGTGAGAGTCAGACTGTGTTCTAACTGATCAGCTTCACCATATGGACATTGCCCCAGCAGCCTGGTGAGCTCCACACCATGAAGGTGTCACCAGAAGAGTACAAAACACAGCCAGCTGGTAAGAGTAGCAGAAACAGGACAGAGAAAGAGGAGGGACAAGGCAGGGTTGGGAGAAAAGCTCTGAAGGACCGTGGACCGTTTTCCTAGTCTTTAGAAGCAGCCCAGATAAAATCAATGGAGACATAAATTTTATCAGAATCTACCATCAATAGCAAGCCTTCCAGACAACAACTCTTGTTCCTTATTTCTTGCACTTACTCTCAGTACTTGTATCTTCCCCTTTAGCTGCAATGCCTCAAGCCTGCTACAGGGTTCTGCGCAGGTATCTTGATTTGCTATTAAGTCTGTTGTTTCTAATTATGCCTGCAATGATCCTTTGCCTGCTAACAGCTGTTAAAGAGACATGCCTTCAACTCAGCTCATGCCTCCTGGCTCTGAAACTCTATGGGTCTGAAAACTGTGTATCTCTCAGCAGTGCACATTTGTCAGAGGCCCCTCACTGAAAGAAAAAGCGTATTGGCATTGAGATGACATTCTCTCCTCTCCTGCCCCAAGTATTTGCATGCTCAACATAAGTACAGAAGAAGAATAGAAATCATCTGGGCAGTCTTTCATTCCTCTAAACCAAATCATGTGAAGAAACTTCTAAAATTCTTGTCCTGTGCTCCCAGATTCTTTGAAACTTGTAGTGCACATGGTCACAGTTTTTCTGCAGTAGTGTGAGTAAAACCTCCCCATCTCTAGATTGTTCTGTCTTAGCCAGGACCTTGGCCATTGATGACAGAAGTGTCTCTGCAGCAGACCCACAGAGCTGCTTTACTAGAGCAGCTTGATAATTAACCCACATGCAGTGAGGCTCAAACATCTGCACAGAGTAATTCCATGCATAACCAGGCCTCCACTACCACTGAGATGGTCAGCAATTGTACAGTTGTTCACAGCATACATACCAGATATGTATAACTTCCCATTTCCTGCCGCTACTCCCTGGTCTATCAAGGGGGTTTCTGGGACAGTCCTTAAATCCAGTTTTCACTCTTTTTCTCTCTTTCCTCTGTATTTGTGTTATCTCCCTATATGCTGTTTAAACACTAATCCTATGCACCAAAATTTTAGTCTGCCTTGTACATGTATGTACCTTGTCCTCATGTGAAATACCCATCTCTGCAACATGCACATGTAGCACAGGTCTGCAATACACCTACCTCCCTCAGCTGGGCAAGTTTCATGGGAGACTGCAAGTCCTCACATACCACAAGCCCAGCAGCACTGTGTCTCTCTTGAGTAATAAGAGTAAGGAGAGTTGGGCTGTGAGCCAGGGCTGCTTGGTGGTGGAATAAAATCCCACAAGCTCAGGAGAGACATAGGTGGAATCCATGTTGTAGCACTGCTGCTCAGAGATTGTCTTTGCCCAGCTGTGGATGTGACCTGCTACAAGAGACAGATCTGACAAGCTTTGTTGGCTCGTCTCCCTCAGGAGTTCTTTATAAGGCACTTTTAAATGTCTACATCATTTACTCAGCCTGATTATTTGATGGTGATAGCTTCAATGAATGAGATTTTTGGCAAAGTCCTCAAATTCATTAGAAATGCAGGTCTGTTGCTGGATATGACAGAACCTGGTAACTCATTAATCACACCAAACAAAGCAGAAACTGCTGCAGTAGGTATTTGTGATCTTAACTCATTTCAAGTAAGAGTCTGCCACAGTCTGGGTGTTCTTTTTTGAAAAACACAGAGACATCAATGCAGATTTGAGACAACAGCTTCTCGGATAGCGTGTCACACAGAGTAATCTGCCTAGTGATACACTCATTTATCACTTTCTTCTGGATGAGCTTGCTAACTCAGAATTTTTTGGGTATGCTGTAACGTGACTAAGATTGCTCAACAACTGTCTTCAAGAATAGTGATATGATTTTTTTTCCTCTGAATAATTTTTCAAAAAGTTTTTCCTCTTAGCGTTCAGGGACAGAATGTTCTGATGGTGCTTATGTGACAGTCATTTCTAGGACTTGGTTGGCCAAGGAAGCAAGTGAATATCCAGACTTGCTACAGGTAGAGTGGCACAATCTGGCAGCATGTTGCAGTGGTTCATCATGAGGATAGTAATTCATGTAGCGGAGATGAAGCGCGACCCCACAATGTGGTTGAAGGAATGGCCAGTGTTTTAGCATTCAAAGATTCAAAGTGCTCAGCGGTGAAGGCAGCAGTACCCTTATCAGTTTGCTGAATTTGTGAAACTGAAATATCCAGTCAATGACAGCTGATGTAGGCAGAAATGTAACTATGATTTCATCTTATGCTTTGTTCTTCCACATATCAGGTGCAATAAGCACTTATGATGGCAAACATGGGCAGCTGAAAGAATAGCACATTTTGGTTTGGGACTAATTTCTCTTGTTTCAAAATATTCTTGAACTTAGAGAATTCTGAAATCAAATCCCATGATGCAGAAGCACTTTTACTGAGTTGCTCAATGCGTCCCAGCTGTGCTGATCCAATTTCCAGGCAAGCACACTCTTTCAAGTGACTGCAGCAGCCCTTTACGCTGTGAGTGCTTGCTACTTATTCTCAAGACCACTGTTTCCTGCTGGTGTTGCTCGTTCTTCTGCAGGATTACACCCTTCCTGTCAGAGCCCCAGAGTTGTATTTGTGGAGTGGGACATGTCTTGCTGAAGAAGCAAACAAGTGTGACTTCTTGTGGTTAGCAATATGAACAAAATTGTCTTCACAGGGAAGAACTGTGGGTAACAGAATTTCTTCTTAGGCCAGAAACAATTTTCTACATATGCAGCAGTGGCATCTCATCTGGATATTCACGCCTCAAATAATTTAAGTGGCCTTTTATGAATACATAACACTTTTTGCCTTCTGCTGTCATTTCCATACCTATGTAGGAGTCTGGTGTGTTTTTCAGAGAGAAAATCAACAAGTCCAAGATGACCACTATTGCTATTGCCTCTTCCTTTGCACTTGTCAGTATCAAGATTTTTTTTTTGACCTTTCCTTCTTTAGTCCTTGCATCTCTTTAGAAATCCAATTGACAGCCTGACATGGCAAATACTGACTTAGGTTGTCGTAACTTTGTCCTCTTTAATGTTCACTTATCCGATTCCTAACTAGCAGCCTGTCTGGTTTTGACCAAATGTCATTTCTTTACACTTATGGCATTTCTGGCACTGAAAAAGCAGATTGTTTACAATAGATATATTTTCTGATTAGTAATTGCCTTTTGTAATTCCTGAAACTTGACTGTATTTTTATAAACTAAAAAAAAAAAAATAAAAAAAATTAGTGCCATTAATGGCCCTGGTTTTTTAAAATGCTTAACTATCAACACAAGTACATCATTACTATAACTGGGCATCAGATCTCTATGAAAAGTAACAATACAGAATTAAACAATATACAAAATACAGCTAAGTTAGTACCCTACATCACCATAAGTATATCACCAACAGTGATCCATATCACAAAGTATATAGGTGTCAAGTCTTGGCATTGGCGTTTCAAAACTATACCTTGTTCCTAAATAACAGTATTTCTGGAAGATATTTCACATGCTTTATTGAAGTGTGTCATTGTTGTTGGGACAGACTCGATAAAAAGATCCCAAATAGATAAAAGTGAAAACTTCTTCTTCCTCTTTATTATTTCACACAGCTACTTTTATATATTTCCCAAGTGTACGTGCACTAACATTATTGGTGCTCATTACACACAAACAATCATCTACTGGCCACAGTTATAAACTACTGTCTCTGTACAAACTCGTCCAGGTTTCTTATCTTCTGCTTCTCCTGAGTTCTCTCAGTCTCTGCAAGCTGTTTATCTTCATGGGTACACAGCAGTCTGGCCAAGGTCAAATTCTTCTTGCTCTGTCAAGAAATCCACAGGCCTGGTGCAGTTTCCCACAGAAGTGTTCTGCAGAAAGCTGATTATTTCATCTGTATATCACGTATCACCTAGTCACCACTCTTTGGAAATGCTCTGAAATAAATTCAGTTGCCTTTTCCTTTTAGAAAACTAAAACTCAAGGTACTTGGCTTATTTTACTTGTTTATATACATAGTGACAGTCCTAGTTGGGAATAGGTAATGGTTTCTCTTTCCAAGAGGTCTATAATAAGTGAAAAGGTTCTTGTATGGAAAGTATGAGATTCTCAGGGAAATTTGAAAAACATCAGGACTTAGTAATTTAAGTCCACTCAAGAAATAATTTAACTTATAGTTTATATAACTGGAATGGCAAGGAAAGTCATTTCTGTAGTAGCTTCAGAAATGAGACATAAGTTCTAGTGACAGCTGTCACTAAAGAGCAATTTTCTAAACTGTTTCAACAACAGTTTCTGTTGCCTTCATGAACTATATTTGTAAAGATTTACTTTTCATTCTGTTTACTCCAATACTGTGTTGTTTTTAGGGCTGCTACAGCTCTCTTTTTCACTTGTGACCTTTTTTGCTGTATTCAATATGTGTGAACCAGCAGAATAGGGAGAAAAATGAAAAGTACAAAGGAAATTGAAAGTTCAAAGCTTTCACAGAATGCCTTTAGGTTCTTGAAATCTTTCAAGTAGAAAAGTATGATGAAGATTAATTACTTGCTGGTGACAAAGCATAGTTAAGAAATAATAATGCATAGCACAATATACAAAAAATGAAAGTCATAATATATTATTAGTATCTAAAATACTTATCTAGAAACAATAGTTCAACCACATCCCAATAATTTGGTTTTTAGGTACACAGATATAATTCTAATGAACAGAAATACAGGTTTCCAAGTGAAGATTGATATCTTTGGAGCTATGATATCCTTGCATCTAGATTACATTTTAAATAAGGCCTTCTTCACTAGTAAATCCACACCACTGAGAGTTGGCTACCCTACTTTGTCTTCAAAAACTTCTTTGTTGTATATGAGCTTGTCCATTGCTCGATTTTTGCTAAATACCAACAAATGTAACTGTAATAATGTTCGAAAATGTGCTTATGTCTTGAATGCGCTTCTGGTGAATCTTCACTCTGCAAACTTTAGGCTACCTGTAAGTATCTAGTCTAGCTAAGCTTTAAAGCATCTGTGTTTAGTTTTGTACAGTCATTGGAGAGATGTACCTCCAGCTGAAGCCAAGGGGTTTAAGTGGCATACCTATGCTGTGGTTTTACTCCACCCAACAATCAAGCCCTACACAATCGCTTGCTCACTCCCCCACCAGTGGGATCAGGGAGAGAACTGAAACAGTAAAAGCCAGAAAACTTGTGGGTTGATATAAAGACAGTTTAACAGAGAAAGTAAAAGCCGCACATGCAAGCAAACCAAGGAATTAATTCAATTCTTCCATGGGCAGGCAGGTGTTCAGCCATCTCCAGGAAAGCAGGACTCTATCATATGTAATGGTGGTTTGGGAAGACAAATGCCACCACTCCAAATATTCTTCCCTTCTCCTTCTTCCCCCCGCCTTATATACTGAGCATGATGTCACATGGTATGGGATATCCCTTTGGTCTGCTGTCTCAGCTGTGTCTCTTCCCAGTTTCCCACACACCCGCAGCCTCCTCCCCAGCGTGGCAGTATAAAAGGCAGAGAAGGCCTTGGCACTGTGTAAGCACTGCACAGCAATAATAAAAAGCTCTCTATACTGTCAACCCTGTGTTCAGCATAAATGCAAAGCACAGCCCCATACCAGCACTAGTGAAGAAAATTACCTCACCTAAAACCAGCACAGCCTATTGCAGAATAATGAGATCATCTCCTTTAGTGTTGATTCAAGTTCATGCTCTCAAATGTAAAACTTCATCTGAATAACACTGTAATTTTTTAATAGGTCTCAAATGTTTTAAGAGGTGATATGAAGCTAATCATAATGTTGCAGTACAAAATGAGCTGTTTAATGATTTAGGAGGAACAGAGTTTGGAAGTAGATGAAGAAGATGTTCATGAGGAAGATCTTCTGGCAAAAGTGTCTTGTAGTAAAACGAAGCATACATTGCCTTAAAGCTTATGCTACAAAAGAGAGAATAATGAAGAACAAGTAAGATCACCGTCAAACAGAAAATGCCAGAAATATGTATGAATACTGATGATCCTATTCCCCTACTTGTATCTAAAAATACAAAAATATTTGGATATTAATATTTTAAATTAGATGCTGATGTCCCAAAGCATGAGGCCTGAAAATAGATCTCTGGATACACTTCGGGAAATAATTTTGTGAACTAGGTATTTTCCTTAAAATTTAATACATCTTGCCCAAAAGAAACTGTCTGACCACGAAAAGGTAGACAATTTTGTTGGCAAATGATGAACTGCTCATCCTAAAGTCAACATTAAACACTACCTACCAAAAATACTTCTGAAGTAACTATTATTCATGGGTCCTTTGTAATATCTTTATGACTTGATGATTAAATTTTAAAATATGATAACATTTTATGTTTAAAGCAAAGGAAACTTGGAGACACCAAAGCACATCACTTGGTGTCCTGAAAAAGAGATGAGAAAATAATTCATAATTTATTTGCAGAATTTTCTTTTTTTTTCTCTCCCGCATGAATACTTCACATGGAACACTTACTCAATATGAAAATGTAAGTGATAAGAACTGGGTTAGTTTTCAGTTAAGTTCTTAATTTTGAGCCAGTATGCTTTTTTTTTTGGTCAACCATTACTGAATTTAGAAATGCTTGATGTGTTTGGACTGATAGGATATTTTTGTCCCCTTAGCTGCAACTCTGTACACTCCTATCTGGAAGAAACAAGAGTAAACAACATTTTTGTTGTTGTTGTTGTTGTAGGTGTTAGCTTGTAAGTTTTCAGATATCTCTGTGATTTCCTGTCTGGAGTTCTGAGGTCCATGACCCATGATACTAAAACTCTTTCACTGCAACACTTTAATTAAAAATAGAATATATTCTCCCCTAAAAATGAGTAGACACTATAAGGTTTGTGACAGTGAAAAGGGGTGTTAAGTGTAGATGTTTATAAACTTAGAACAAGTTTGTTGATTGATCAGTGACAACATTGATCAATCAAAAGCAGAAGAGAAAAAATTACATTCAAAGAAAGAACTTTTATAAAATGCAGGAGAGATGGAATTTCCCACCCTCATGTTTTCTTCATCTTATGAAAGAGAATCCATGGTCTAAGATATTTGTTCTTAAAGAGCAGTGCTGCTGATTAAAGACTAGTGGTTGTAAGTAAGCATTTGACCTTGAGAACTGTAAACAATCTAGTACTGAAGAATACTGCCATACACTTTCAAGTTCTAAATGGCAATAAGATGGTGAAGCATATTAACATTACCTGCGTGCGAAAAAAAAATTACAACCTTTTCTGCATTTGATTGTAAAAATATTTGTAAACTCTCTAGCCTTTTATATATAGTTATTAAATTTTATGTATCTGTTTTCAGACACCTACTTAGAAAACTAGGGAGATAGTATTTGCTCCTGTGCAATGTTTTCACTAGCACTGAGTATTTCTTTGTTCACTTCACTACCAATCAGAGACGGATTTTCATTTGTTTTGTTCTAGATGCTCAGGGGCAAAGTGTGAAATAATTGTATCTTGCTTCAGCTAGTTGAAAATCTCTGCCTTCAGGGGCAGCCCATCTGTACTGGAAGGCTTGACCAGACCAATAGTTTGCACTTTATGCATTAATGATTATTACAACTGCAGCTTTTGCAAGGACCGCTCTAACATAAACTAACCCTAACGTGGTTGATGTTACAACATGAAATATGCTTCATTACTGGTGGTCCAAAATAATAGTAAACATGCAGGGTATTTGCTCTTTTGTTGAAATGTCCTTCAATATAAACTAAAACTATTTTGAAAAACCCAGCTCTGGAAATAGAAGATGCATAGTGGATAAAGTGACTTGTGAAGAATGAATCAAATTAATAATTTTTCCCCCCGTCACAGTGTAGAAAACATTTTCCAGTGAAAAATGCATACTAGATTCAAATAAGAAGATATTAAAATGCAGAATCATAGAATGTTAAGGGGTTGGAATAGACCTTAAAGATCATCTAGTCCCAATCTCTCCTGCCATCGACAGGTTAAGCTCCCACTAGACCAGGCTGATCAAGGCCTTATCCAACCTGGCTTTGAACACCACCAGGATTGGGGCAACCACATCTTCCCAGGGCAACTTGTTCCAGTCTCTAACCATTCTCACAGTAATTTTTTTTTTCCTAATAGCGAACCTATATTTCCACTCTTTCAATTTGCATCCATTACTCCTTATCCTGTCACTACAGTTCCTGACAAAGATGCCCTCGCCAGCTTCCTCATAGGCCCCCTTCAGATACTAGAAGGTTGCTATGAGTTCTCCTTCTCCAGGCTGAAACAGCCCCAACTCAGCCTGTCTTCATAGGGCAGGTGCTCCAGTTCTCTTATCAACTTTTAGAGCAACTCTCTTGGAGTTGCTCTAAAAGTTCCATGTCCTGACATAAATACCAAGTAACATCTATTTACTGTTGCAGTATTTGAGAGAACCTATTTCTGAAATCTGTATAAATTCTTCACCATATTTAAAACTGTGTACCATCAGAAAAGAATAAATATCTGGGATGTAATACTGAGTGGCAATTTTTAATTTTTTTTTTTTTTTTTAGCTAAACTCCCTGTTAAAAGAGTATTTCTGAGATGAAACATGAAAAAAAGAATTAAGAAATCTCAAATGTTAAAGTGAAATTATTTTCTTTGTGGATACAGATAAAGCAGTTAGCAAGTTACTTTAGGGTAGGTAGCTGAAAAAGCTGAAGCAGCTTTTCCTGCTATTAATTTTTGCCATGGTCAGGAGTAAGAGAGTGTCTTGATGATGGTACCGGTGTTTTGTCCCACCTCCCTGGTTACCACCAGTTCCTTTGGGATCTTGGGGTTCCCTATTGCAGTACAGCCAGCTGTGAACTGGTACCATGAAAACTTTAGCATGAGAGGCTGTAATTGCCTGAAACATCTCTCTCCTCTCATTCTGCACTGAACACAGTTTCACAGCTCATTAAAATAAATAAAAGAAATAAAACCTCATGTGATTGAAGGTCACAGGTATGAAATATGTCTATTACTATAACAGAGCACAGACCAAGCTTCTGTCCCTATGTATTTGCCAAGCTATTGAAAACCTGATGTCTCTTGAGTACTTACCTCATGAGATCATATGTAAAAGCCCCATTTATGACTTGGATTCTTTTTTTCTTTGCACCAGTGCAACTTTGGTTTATTTGTTTGTTTGTTTGTTTGTTTGCCTATGCTACTTAATATTGGCAGAACAATGAATTTTTTTACCCAAACCTTTTCTTTGATGTAGGTGACAGATTATTCCATCACTAAAGAAACATTTAGGATTTAAAGAAACCTAATGCTTTATCCACCTTGCTTCTGTTTTCAGTTGTTTGTTTTTGTTATGGTTTTGCCTGCTGCAAATAAAACACATAGTGTCGTCAGCCTAATTATTCCATACACCTCTTTCCATTTTCTCTAATTTTTGGATAAAAGCACATGAAAACTTTATTTTTCTGGGATTTCATGACAGCTCATTTCTTGTCCCTAGAGCCAGATTCACCACTGTGAATAAGTGTATCTGCCAATAGTGAATTGTCTGCCTGTCTCTCTACCTTGACTATGTTTCCTAGCTTAATTGCTGTGAGTCAGCAGTAGGAAATTAGAAACACGCTCCATAATGAACGGAAGCTGTTTGTGAATACAACCTTTTTGCAGTACAGAGCCTTTACAAGTATAAGCTGATTTTTATGCTTTATTTTATAGGACCAGGCTTCCTTTCAATTTTTTTTTCCATTTTCAGAACTTAATGGTGTGTCATATGTGATAGGTCTAAACTAGGCAAGAGTTTTAACCTGTAAATAATCAGCCAAATGTTCTTATATTTCAAAATCACTGAGATTTGTAAACATGAACTGTAATTCTGAAAATTCTGATTATTTTCTTGTCCGGCTTTTCCCATGTGATGTGTTGTGCAGTTTTGGAAATGTTTTTTTGGAATTGTCAGCCTGTATGGTCAGAGTTAGCTTCCCAGACAAAGTTCTTATTCCGAAAATAATGAGAGTGATACATTACTTTAAATGGTGACACATTGTTTTATATCACAGGCATTAAGTGGATGACTCAGAGGTGATCTCAAAGATTTATGCACAAAATAAACTTTTAAGCACTGGAGTAAATTTAAGTTTGCTCATCAGTCTTCTGAGAATTAAATTATAAAATGTAGGTGCTGATTGCAAAATATTTACACTAAATACTGAAAAAAGTGTTCTTGGTAAACTGTGTTTAGCAAGCTTCTTGATTTTTTCATGCTTAGGGCAATGACAAGGGCATTACCCTGAAATTGTCATATCTGCTTTTCCTTTCTCTTTTATGCTTTGCCCTTCCTTTTTTTTTTTTTTTTTTTTTGGTGTCAAAGACACAGAGCCAAAGCAATTAGGATTTCTTTGGTGTGTTTTGACTCTAATGGAAGGCCTGAAAGCTTTACATATTCAGAAAGACAATACAAATAGGTATTTGTATTTAGATCAGATCTGAAGCTTGCAGGAAATGTTTCTTATCAGGTGATTATACTATGCATAGAAAGAAGATTTTATAAAAAAGTGGATGAGAAAATTACAAGATACTGCACATAATAAGCTGCATTTTGTTTAATTTGGGCAGTTTGTAAGTAAAATGTTTAGGTATAGAGATACTTCGTTTGGGATACTGTTGGGTAAGGAATACCTCCGTTGGATTTTTGAGATATAAGGTCAAATTGGGGGCTTTGCTGGCTGCTTCCTTTGTCAGGTAGTTTCAGTCGTTTGTGTCCCAGTTTTTCCATCTGTCCCAGTTTTTCCATCTGTAAAGTAGTTGTACTGATTCTGATTACTTTAATGAAGTGTTTTGATATCTGTTTATGAGACAGTGCCTTTAAGAGCCACATACAATTATTACACTATAATATATATGAATATATCTGTTTATTAAAAAGTCAAATTATGTAACATTTTACCTGACCCAAATTCTATGACAGTTCCCTTGATTTACCAAGAATCCTCACCCCCACCCCATTTTGGTCTTTCTCCAAAAGTTAAAACCAAGCTTGTGGGTTCATGTTATTATTCAGAATTTAGGCTATTGTTGTTGTTGTTGTTTATATCTGAAAATGGTTACTGGCTGTTGTATGTTAGAAATAAATGATTGACAAGTGCACCTCAGTAGAATGAAATGAAGACAACAAATCCTATTCCCTTTTTCCTGTCAGGACTTAAAAGCCAATGTTATGATTGTAGGCTTATCTTTTGAATTTGGGTGCTTGGAATTATTATTTGTTTTAAAATTCTTTGCCTATCTGGACTAGCCATTAAGTACAGTTCACCTTTGTGTACTTATGTCCTCTTCTGTTTCATAAATGAGACAGAACCTAAAAGTTCAGCTGTTGACTAAGTGTGTATGTTACAATATACTAGAATAGCTAAATCATGTATGGACACTGGGTGGAGAACTGAAATGATCAATAATGTTTTCATAGTCCAAAATGGTTGAACCACTGTGGAAGAACAGAAGTTATTAGGGAGTAGATACACCTTTAGGGAGAAAGACACTTTCAGACTACTAGAACTGATGAGGAGCCATGTATGTTCAGTCATGTGTCTCATTCTGTAGAACTTGCAAACTCTGCCTTAAATTGCAGCAAAAGGCATAAAAATTCAGAGCTGTTTTTTGTTGTTTCTGAAAAAGTGTCAGGTAATTAACCTTTCTTAGTGCCTACAGTTCTGTGGCTTGCAGCTCACCACCTCCTCTTAGCCCCGTGTTTATGGCAATGTGAGTGATATCAGCTACCTGTCACTCACTGAAAACTTTGGTGAAATAATGTTGAATTGCTTGAATGCAAAAAGAGGCAAAATCCAGCTGTAGCATCTTGTTCTCCTTTATTTCTTTTCTCTTTTTGCTTCTGAATGTCACCACTTTGGGAGTGGGGAACCTAGTTGTGTTTTAGTATTTGTTTCAGTGGCCAGTGTTGGAAAATTCAAGAAGCCTGGCCCAAGATGAAATAGTAAACCCTGCTGTGAAAATTCGTAATTCTTACTAAACTGAGAGTTACTTGAAAAGCAACCATATTCATAGGACTTCTGAAACTCAGGGTTTCAGGAAGGCCTAGATGCACAGGGAAATGGAACTGCATACATAGAGAAAGGAGAATGGTATAAAGAGTTCTTAAAAAGGAAATCTAGAACTGAAAAAATGGCATTCCAGAAACCATACTTAACCTCAAGGCCTTTAGACACAATCCTATGAAAGAGCACAGAGTAACCCAAGTTGTCACAAACTCCTGTAATGAATGAAATTTGAAGTAAAAATAACAAGTTGTGATGTCAAAGTAGGACTTTTCCACATTTAATGAAATGTATTTGGATGTCCTATTAATGTCACAGCATCATCTCATTTCATTCTAGAGACAGATGTGAAAATAAACCAGAATCTGACCTGGCACAATGCTGATCCTCACATTTTTACCAAGGTGGATGGGACCCAGTCTCTTTTCTTGTCAACTGTGTAATGCCAGATTCAGAAATTTGTAATGAGGTTTCATAATATGTGCCCTGTTACTCTGGCTGGGGTTCAGATCAAAGCATTTACTCTTTCACAGTCAGTCCTTGTGTGTGTCAAAATGTGTCCATTTGGCTCTACTCGTCTTAATTGGCTCCCTTGAGCTTCACTTGCCGTCAAGTACCACAAATTCAACTTTTTATGGTGAACATGCGAAACACTGAGGCAGTAAAAGAAAAGGCTAGTTTCATTTGCTGGCAATTAATATCAGATTATTCATGCATGTAATAGATTGCTCTTTTTTGCTACTAACTAATTATAAAGCTCCATTTTAGCATCAAAGTTCTGAGCATCTCCATTGTGACTGACTTCCCATCCTCACAGGCAGTGTTCAGATGTGCTGAAGGAAGGGTCCCAAGGCTTCTGTTCACCTTCTCAGAAGAGTAAATCTTCCCTAAAAAGAGTATATACATTTAGTTCCATATTTGTATAGGTATGCTTCTGGCTTGAGAACTGGTCAGTGTACATCAGAACTGAGCAATGAGTACAAGAACAAGACATATATTACTTTGGGAAGTTTTCCAGCCACTAAAAAGAATAAAGTTCCATCTGCTGTCCACCGATAGCAGACCTTTGGGAGTTATTTCAGAATAAAATACCAGCATAATGGACAGCAAAAATACAGTGCATGTATCTAATGTATCATAAAAAAAGCATCATTCGCTTCTTTAGAAAAATTATAGCAAGAGGAAATGGCTTTATTATCACAAAATGATGTTAGTAATAACAGTAAGTGTAGTAAGATTAAATAGGATATGAGAATTGACAGTTTTAAGTATCAATGTTATGTTTGGCTTGTGTTGAGGAATTCTGCAGTAAGGCTGCTGTCATTGGGGCAGGATTTGATAGGCATTACTGACTGGTATTGTTACATTTATTTTCTTCAATTTCTTCTTAATGTCTTAAGTTTTCAATGTTCTGGTTGTTCCTAAACTTTGCTCTCCATCTTAAAAATGGAACAAAATCTGTTAGATGTAATTATTCATGTATGGGAAAATATATGTTCTTTTTTACAGTCTTTTTCTGTTACATACTTGTAGTTTCATGATCTGTGGAAATACTGCAAAGAACTTGTAACAACCCTAATTGAATAAGGGTGAAGTTTGTGGCCATTTCAGATAGTCAGGGTATCATACATGACAAGCTAAGGATTCTCCTTAAGAGATTCCCAATCTGACAGAAAGTTGTGATACAGGTAAAAATTAAATCTCAATTACTTTAAAAAAGAATTATCTGCAAAATCATGTGTACTTTATTCCCCAGTGGGGTTTTTCTAGATTATTTTCAGAATATTGTTTTACAAGAAACTGCAAACAATCCTGTGTGCATGTACTTTGCTGTAGATGTATACCAGCAGGTGTTTCTGCATGCACATGGAGACAATGAGGATGAAACAGGGAAAAGAGTTGATTTTGCAGTTTCCTATCAATATGGCCCACAATCATTTTATCTTTCTTCACATAGTGAGTTCATTTTTGGTTCCAGTGAATATGTAGTGTCTTGTATTCAGAATACTTTCCCTTTACTGTGCAGTTTCACAATGTCAGGGAAACAGAACTGTTGTAGAAAATCACCATGCTTAGGAAGGGAAGAAGGGGAAAGGTGGAAAATGCTCAAATGCTGGGAAACAGCAGATGACTGAGAGGCTGTTCAGTGAAGATAGCACAGAGGGAGCTGATAATTATCATAGTATCTTTGTAGTCTTGTGTTACAATATGAAGCTTGCACAGTAATTGGGATCACTACGTCTGCAGCCCACAGCTATGGTTGGTCACAGTCCGCAGTAGATCATGTGATACATAAGGCATTTGTCACCTGAGCAGTCATGTCTAGAAATGAGCACTTTTTTTTCTGTCATGGATGTCTAGATGTCTTGTTAGTTTCCTGGAATCCAGAAGACTGAACTAATAGATTTAAAAGTGGATAGGTCTGTCAAAATATATGAATGACTGTGCTCTGTTTAAACCAATTTTGGTAGGAAAGTAAATAGTTGTATTTGAAATTAATGGGTGCAATCACATTTGCTTTTTATGTAACACACTCTAAAATATGTATTACAGACCTACTTGGAACCTTGTAGAAAAAACTACCGGTTAATGAATTACAGTGAAATTATAGGAAATTGGTAGCAGTATAACTGAGGTCAGAAAGTGGTCATAATATGTTGGTTTATTAGTGTATTAGATTGTCTTTGCAGGACGAACTATATCCACTTCACTACAGGATACCCAGAACAGTATGGCCTAAACTGTGGGGTTCAGGACCATTATTCTTCAGTGCTGTAGAGGCATCTTATCAGTTTAAGTCTGTTTGAGTGGCCATACAAGCATCATTCCTTCACATCTGACAGAATACCAGTCTAACACCACATCTGTCCTTTTAACCTCAGACGTGCTGAGGGCTTTCCTATACCTCATTAGCTGTAAATAATTTATAGTTACTGACAGCTGTCATAATTTAGAGGGGTGAACCCAGTTCACACCAAAGCAAACACTGGGTGAGTTCATGGAAACCTTTGCAGATGTTCTGTAAAACCTTAACTGGGTTTAATGAGAGACAAAATTTTGTATTTAGTATTAGCTTCATGTCTTTCTGTTGTAGTTATGCAAATGCTCTTTTGTATCAAAACATCGTTAAACTTTTAATGATCTATGTTCAGGTGTTCAGGAAAACAAATCATGCTAGGACTGGAACATGTTTCATCTGTGTGGGAAAAAAGATCTGTTGAGAAAGATTGATTGGGCAGAACATTGTACTTAGTTACAAGTTGCTTGCATGTGTAATTTTTAAGTCAGACTGCTTTGGATTTTGTTCTTCATCTCAGTGAATTCTTTGTGAGAGCTCATGGGAGGCTTTTTGCTTACAACTTTTTCTTATGGCAGATGTGGCTAAGAAGCATTTTGTACCGAGCAGTGTTGGCCTGTTGGGCAAACACAGTGATGATTATCTGGGCACGGCCTCTCCTGAGATGTGGCGGTTTGCTAGTATCTGCTTCCTGGCATCTGTGGGCTCAGAATGGATGATGAGTTTATAATGATTTTGTGAGATGGGAAAGAGAAAATACAGAAAAGATGTAATAGGAAGAAATACAAATATGTATGAGAACTTGCTTATCTTTAATTTCCTCGCCTTCACAGCTTCAAGTCACAGCATTTGATAACCTGCTGTGACTTATAGCATAGACTGGAGAAATGTTGAGTTGCTACAAGAAAGGAGACATATGCCAAGGGACATGTAAACACCTAGGCAGAGAGGGAACTATTCAACTGGAAACTGTCCACTACAATCATTGCTTTTAATTGAAATGTAAAACTGGTATTGCTTTATCCTGGAAAATAGAACATAAATATGGCTTGTAGGGACAAACTTCTACAAAATATTTCATTTAAATATTAATTGATAAAGTATATTAATACCAGAATTGCACATTAGCAGCACATTTTTAATTTCTCAGGTGCAATTACGGGAAGTTCATATACTTTATAAGTATTGGTGGCCAAGACAGTAAGAAACCTTCAGATTTAACAAGTGATTTGATATTGTTATGGAAAAATACTTTGATTTCTAATGTATAGTCGTATTAGAAGATAAATATAATAGAAATACAAAAGTGAAATAGCTGTTCTTAACAGGCAGAAAGGAAAAGATAAACCAGTGGGGCAGTCCCTGTTCACCACGGTATCACCACACGCTTAGTCCATGAAAGTAGGAATTTTCCTGGTTATATCAACAGCCACATAGCTGTTATTCAGATGTATAGCTCCTTTACTACAACTCTTTTTAAAGAATGCATTGGAGCTTTTCAGTTCATTATCTTCTTCAGTCAGCAATGGTGCTATATATTTTTGGTGGTATAGCATCAGCCTGCCATGTAACTGACAGTGGAAATCTGTCTGGCACCGCACTATGAATACAAACATACCAAAGTAATGTCGCCAGGGACTCAGCTGAAGGAAATCACTATCTGGCTATTCTGGAAGAAGAAGTGCACAGAATATGAAAGGGCAGCATTAACCTTTTCTGTAGTTCGTAGTGAATGAGAAGTGATTAAAAGGTGCTACATTGGGAGCTCTGGGATGCAGAGCTCTCAGGGCATAGTTATGTGTTTGGAGATACAAGTAAAGTTTAAAACACTTCCATGAATAAAAGTTAAAGCTATACAGTTGTGATTTATCTGTCAGAATATTATCTGTGATTACACAGAAACTTTCCAATTGTATGTGAAAATTCCTTGAACTTGAGAATATTTTTTAGAGTATTAATTGATTAAAATTCATATCAAAATCACATTGCTTGTATCGGTCATTCACTATACAAGGCCTGTACAGGGGAGTATGCACATCTTAAACCTTAATTTCAGTATGCATTTTGGTAGGTACTTTTTGAAAACATTTACATGGTCTCATCTCAATTTTCTGCTCCTTTATTTCATAATTCCAAGAATAAGGAGAAAAAACAGTCCAGACAAGCTGTAGATGATTTTTTCCAGCAAAAGTATATTCAGCTAAATTATCTGAATCATGAAAGAAATGAACACATTTGGAAAGCATACACCTGCAAATGGTTCATTGTTTCAGAAGGGACTTACTTACATTTGTAATACATGTATTTTCTAATGAATATTTAGCTCTGTGGTTTCAATCACCCAAAGTGTCAATCTGTACTGCCCATGAGAATAAAAGCACAAGGTAGCATTTTCCCTTGTCTCAGCCAGATGTGTCTATGTTCATTCCCAACACAAGGTGTATGAACAGATTTTGTTTGTTCCTCATATGATTCAATCTACTATTCTTCAGATGGTCTACGGGAGATAATTTTATACCAACTCATTGCGCATTATTTTTTTCTCTACAGTGCAATCTTTCATTCATTCTTCCTTCATATTTTGCCATAGCTGACAGATGCTTTGTGATTGTGAGATTAATTAATAAAAACATTGTCCTTAAATAGCATCCCAAAGTGCCTTGCTCTCACTTTCCTTGCTGTATTATATGCTTTGTTGCATTTCCTCATCGTCTTTAAAGTCTTTCTATTCATTGTAAAAGTTCATATCACAAAATTATTTTTGACATATGCAAGAGTCCATCCAGAAATAAATGAATGTACACTGTTGCTTTTCTTAGAAAGGTTTGAACATCTGTGGGTTTTCATCGTAGGCCTGTATGAGGAAAAAAGCTGCCCTATTACCAGCTTCAGTAAATTTTTGATGAATCTCTTGGGTAGGCAGTCCCAGAACCTCTGTCCTAAAAATGCCAAACCTCTATTTACTGGTTGCCATGGGAGATTTTCATTGTCAGTCTGAGCTGTCTCTTTTGCCTTGAGGGTAGATACTATGCTAATATTTGTAACTTATTTAGAAGTGATGAGCTCTCCTTTCTTTCACTTAGTCAAGGAACAAAAAAATTGCCTCTTTCCTCATCTTCCCAATTTCATTTCTCTGTTTTGGTGTAGCTGGAGATTTACTTTTCTCTCTGATTCATTAGCAGAGGAACATGCTAAAGGAGAAGGTCAGGCATATTTGCACTTGACTGTTACAAGAAACTATTCTAACAAACCCAGCGTGCCGGTTTACTTCCCTTTCTTTTGAATCCTTTGGAAAAATCCATGTCCTTTCAGTGACCTCACAAAGGCACAGTGTGCAGATAATATGCACCTCAAGGAACATCTGTTAACAGAGACCAGAAGACTCACTTTTTTCTGCCTTCCCAAGTATTGTCCAAGCAGTCCAGAAACTTCTCTCAGGGCAAAAATGCACAAAGAACAGCTGTGTTATTCTATATTGGAGCTGCTGTTCTTCCCAAATGGGTGCACAAGAGAAACTGTGGAGGATTTATTCCCTTCTGCAGCTCTATTCAGCTTCAGAGGAGTCAAGCACCATATGACCCATAATGGCTCTTCGAAACATACATGTAATGCAAATTCCTAAGAAGCTGCCACATTTTTGTTGGAAATGTTCATGTGTCTATGAAATATCTAAAAGCAACAGGCAATAAAAATGTGCATTAAAAGAAAGAAAAATCTAGAAACATTAAGACGGTTTCATTATCAACATGTCTTTCCCCACAAATCTTCTGATTACTTGTAAGCAAGTCAGTCAGACAGCCTTGGCCTCGCATTGTTCATAGTTCTTAAAAAAAAGGAGGAATCTTTCTTACCTATCTATGGAATTATTCATATGATAAATAATTTCTTCATGAGACTTTGCATTTTATCTCACCATAGGTAAAAGTCCTATTTTCTGCTTCAGAAGTAGGGAGAGGGTTGTAAAACTGAACAGAGAAGACCTTGCCAGATAGAAAATGTAGAATACACCTAGTGGGTAGCTAAGGTTTTAAAAATGAATGGAGTTTTAGATATTTATTATTTAAATAAATACTGTTAACGGCATGAAAAGCTGTTTCTCAAGTAGGCATCGGTGTGGGAGCATCACTAGAGCTGCAAATAATTTTATCCTGTCATCTTAATTTCTTGGCTTTTCACATGCCCACAGACCTCTCCAAATGCCTATTTGTTTATCCATTCAAGAAGAACAGGGAAACTTCGTTACTTTACAGCATTTTAGGACTGACAAAACATAAATCCATAAAAATTGTAATGATTGCTCTGAGGTGAGCTCTCCTAGGTGTTTGTGACAAGTCTTGGCAGGGATAACACATGACTGTGAGTAAGTGTGTAATGCATAGGTTCAAAAAATAGCTTTATATGAAGAATTAGCATGGCTTAAAATGATTTTTAATTGTCTATGCTTTATATACTCCTAATAGGAATAGAGAGTAGTATTTTCCGTAAACAGAGTAATCACAGCCACTTTTTTCTAATATATCATCGACAGATTAAAAGTCCATGACCATCCAAATAATTGTCAGACATTATGACATTGAAATCTAACTTCCCAAACTTTGGGATGTTACGTAATTGCACATCAATTTCTAGCAGGTATGAGATACTTATTAGCAGTTTTATTTATGGAGAGGGAATAATTTCAGAGATTCTTTTGAAAATACATGTAAAGTGTTTTCTAAGTAGATAAAAGGAAATGAGTAGATTTAAATCAGATGAATTGCAAGCAAAGACATCATTTGCAGAGGTCCACCACCCTGTGTGATCATGATGCTGCAGATTTCCTTCCTGGCTGAAGTTGTTCTGTCCATTTTTGAACAAAGATTTCTATAAGAGCTACAAAAGAGAGAATCTTTGGTTATTTAAATTCAGGTATCTGTTCCTTGAATGGATTCTGAATCTTCTACATGTTCCAAGTTTCCAAAGTGGCATGAAATAGAAATTTTTGTAGCTCTGCTGTTGGTTCACTTCCTGTCCCATGAGACTGAATTATGACTTGAATGGTTTTTCTATTTTTTTTATTTTTTTTTTATTCAATAGGACAGTCAGAACAATGGTTTATAATTTATGCTTATGTCCTGAAGAATTTGCTCTCTTCAAACTCAGGACTGGTATTTTAATATTTGAAAAAATCACAACAAACAAATAGATCAAAATCTTAGAACTAAGATTTAGATACAACTACACCAAAAATACCAGTACTGTATGAACATGCCTTAAAATGCTTGTCATGGAAATTTCAAAACAGAGTTCAAACTTAAAGTCTAATTGAAGTTATATTTTTTGGGTGTATATTAATTTTTTACTTAACTTCATGTGAGTTTTCCTATTATTACGATGTTATTCTCTAAGCATTATTTTCATGAACAAATATTTATACATTTGTCTTAGTTCAAGGAGAGAACTGAGATATCTATGTTGGCCAAGAAATAATCCCTCTCCTTTAAATTTAGAAAACACAACTTTAATTGGGGAAATATATATCTATATCTATATCTATATCTATATCTATATATATATATATATATATGAAAGGATAACAGTTCTTAACCACAATACACATATATATATATGTATATATATCTCCAGAAAGAATGAAACAACAACAGTTTGTAATAAAGCCCTTCACCCCCAAACGACAAGGCAAACAGTTAAAATGTCTTTTAGCTACCTCCAAAAAAAAGGGGGAAAATGCAATTATGTCTATGGACAGCAGGTGGTGCTGTTGCACCTCAACTGCTGGCCGCTCTCTCTCTCAGGGGTTGCAGTTACATTTACGGACAGCAGGTGGCGATGTCACGCCCAGCCGGCTGGCCTCTCTCTCTCAGGGGAATGGCAGGAGCAGTTGCAGGATCAGCTCCCGTGGGGTCGGTGACAAAGGCAGCAGAAACCCAGCCTCTGCAGTGCAGAGTACAGCCGTATTCTCTCCCACACAACAGTCTCTGCTGTGTCCACGGGTGATCAGCGAGGCCAAAGGGCAAAAGATACAATCCTGGTCCCTCAGCGATGCCGGACCTGGTGCGTTCCCGTCCTCTGTCCTCCGCGTTGAGCCGGTGAACTCCAGACCTGCGCAGATAGCGCAGAAACGCTGACCCCTTTCCCCCGCCCCCCCCCCCCCCCCCCACTTCGCCCAGCCAGTCTTTCCCTCCTCCTCTGGCCCTGGGAGAGATCAGAACAAAGGCTCTGGCTAGAGCTGTTAACATCAGGACATGCGTATCCATTGTGTCCTTTGTTAAGCCTCTTTATTGACACTAAGGCGGTTGGCTTCCAAGCTTTTGGAAGGAATTCCAACTGAGTTTTGAAACTATAACATTATTACTGTTTCAAACTTCTAATACTTGTCCCATAATATTATTTATGAGATGAAAGAATCTTGTTTTGTTTTTTGTTTTTTGTTTTTTTATTGTCATTTATGTTGCTAGATCTGTAATATAGTTCAGGCATGACATTTTACACATCTGCTAGAACATAAGATTTACTTTTCTTTAAAGTGTTATTCATAAGCAAATTGACTAAATCCTTTATTGACCATCCTCTTAAATTTTTTTAAAAATTTCATAAGCTTTAAAGAGTTGCAGTTCATCCTGATTTTTCAGATACATCTAAGCTATTGCAGTTCATCCTGATTTTTCAAATACATCTAAGCTTTATTCTGTTTCATGTTACTTTTAGTTCTTTGATTCAAAGAATCCCTTATTGTGAAATACTACCTTAACTTTTACATCCTATCAGTCAAAATTAGTATGTATTGATTGCAACCTATACTGATAAGAAAGCAGAGGTCATTCCACAAAATTAATTTGCCAAAGTTCATACTTTTAAGAAGTTCATGCTATGTTAAGATGCTCCAGTACAATGGCTCTATATTCTGCTTATGCAGAGTGAAGTGGTGTTTCAAATACTCCCATGTCCTGAAATAACCTGAGTTCCAAGAGTTGCTTAATCTTACCTTAAGTTGGTAAGACAGTCTGATATTAGATTACTGATGTTAATTTTTCAAATTACCACCTAGAGTTCCTTGATTGTTTTACTGAGAATAATGAATTCTGTCACAGAGTATTTTGATGAATCTTCCGTTGAAAACTGGTCTACTGCATAAAAGTGAAGCCCATTGCAAGGCATGCTATTCCCTCTGTAGCTTTTGACATGAGAGTCAAGTCATACAATTTTGTGTAAATATTCAATTGTTCACTGTTCCTTGTCAGCAGTAAAAAAATGGATAATACAGAGTGAGTAAAAGAAATTGGGATCAACAAATCAGGCATTTATTTCACTGCAGTTACTACTTCTGCTGTTGTCTGTTGCAATAACTTTGAGTGAATCTGCACGTGGTAGTAGCTTTGATGAGCCTTTATTTTTAGCCATCAACTCCTAGTAGTTGTTAGCATTAGTTCAGTTTTCATTCTGCATTACAGCTTTATTCCACATGCAGAACAAAACTATGGTTCCAGGTTAGAAAAAAAAAAAAAAGGTATCTTTTCAAGTTCTTCTCCTCTGACTGGGTATCTTTAGCCACTCTTTCAAAGAGTTCTTGCAGGACAATCACATCATTATTGTTATTGGTCTTTTGATGAAATTCAAAGCAGTACTTAGTCCTCCATGGCTGCTTGCTCTTCCTCAGTCTTCCCAAGCTGTCATAGTCATGTGTTACGGAGTAATGGAAGGGGAAAGTCAGTCTGTTAGTGGGTGTTGAGCCTGAAATCCAACAGATGAAGTCTTTTTAAAAAATATATATATAGTCCAATTCAGTATTTAGTTCAGCCTAGTTCAGTTTTGTGCATGACAAGAAGCAGTCGGTCTGAACTCAGAATAGTGAGTTTAGGAATATTCAGTCATCAGAGACAATTTCTGGAATGAGGCTTTGGGTGGAAATGCCTTCTCTGTGCTCAAGTTTCATTCTAAATGTCTGTTTTCATGGGATTGGAAAACCCAAGAAGCCGGTTCAGATCTGTCATTATGCATGTAAAAAGCACACATTAAAATATTCTATTTGCAAGTCAGAAACAAGTGTGAACAACTGACAGGCTGCTAGAATCAGGGGAATGGCAAACAGCAAAATAGGCTTGTTCAAGATTTCTGAGAATGGTTATTGTGATTGTCCTCCAAGCCCTGCACATCTGATGCTCTCGAGACTATAGAGCTGCAGAGTCCTTAGGTTTGTTTCCAAACATCCTGAAGGTGTACTTTCGCATTGCTCTTTTTCCAGGTGAGGTTGGATTCCTTCATAACTTCTTGCAGAAGTTAACTTGCTGCAGTAAAAAAGTTTATCTTGATAGTGGCCATTTGTGCTGGCAACCCAAATGAATCTGATTATGGGCTGCCTTCTCAGCATGCCCTTACCATACATGTCTGCTTCTAGAGGCTGTTGACTCTAGTATCCATTTAGCTACATGTTAAATCAGGGACAGGTTTAACTGTAGAAAGCCATTTGAGTTCATATGTAACCTTAGTGCAACAGCAGTGCTTTTAGCTGTAATGCTTGCAGACACAGGTTTAAGAATTTCTCAAGGGAAAGCCTTAAAATTGTTTGTAAAACAGATATCTACAAATCATCTGCATTGTTTTAAGAGCAGAGTTGCTGATTTTTTTAAATTCTTTGAAATTCAGCCTGACGGTTCCTGGAATTACTTGCAAATGAATTCCACTGTGGTTTAGTATCATCAGTGGGAAGGAGAGTGTGAAGCTGAGCAAATCTCTTGCCATCTGGAATGTAACCCAAGCACCTGATAGTTCCTTTTCTGAGTCCCCTCAGGAAGCTTACAATTATATAAAATGTTTAATCAAAGCTGTTATGCCAAGTATAACTGCAAAGCTGACATCAACATAGGAAAAGAAAAGTTAAATGGCTCCATATGAGCTGTTCTTTTCACTAGAATTTTGAAAGACAGGAAGAGAAGATAATGCCAACTCTGCTTCCTTTATGTGTGAGTTACCAAAATCATCCTTTTAGTAAACAGTGTCCTTTGGCTACTCTATGTTGTTTTTGTTGCTTAGGTTAATTACAGAATTAATGCTTATAGATATATGGCCTTATTTCTTGAAGACTGAATGTTTATTTGGTTGCTTACAGACATGCTAATTTCTCTGTTATAGCAGTTAATCAGGCAAAGTTGACTTAAACCCAACTGGCTTAATGTGCATATTTTTATTTTTTTATTTCATTTCTTAAGGAGGAAAGACTGACACATTAGAAGCAGTGATTAAAAAATTGACACATCTGATTAGCAATCTTCTTGTAATCTGTATTTTAATAGAAAAGCAATACTTGGGTATTAGAAATATTGTATCAGATTTGGAGGGTGAGAAAAAGAATCTCACTTGTTAGAAAAGTTCTGTGTAAAACCTACTTTAAAAGTATTTCTTTATTTTATTATTTTTTTTTAATTTATGTCTATGTAAGGTGAATTTGCATTTATAAAACTGTTGGCATGTATGCCTGTCATATTTGGGAACATTTTTTTCGTAACATCCTGGAAAAGCAAGGTGATATTTTGAATAGATTTAGTTTGAAGCCTGTTTCCATAACCAATCTTTCACTAAAGCTGAGTTTAAAATTTGTTTACTCGAATCAGCTTAACGTTATTTTTGCACATCACTTTTTTTTTAAAAAAATAAAATTCTAGATTTCCAAAGCAAAACATAAGTTAGTGAAGAAAAATATTAGCATAAGAGAAGTGATCTCATAGATTAGTGTTCTTTTTGGAATGGAATTCTATGAAGCTTTTAACTTCACAACATATTAGACACCTCAGGATATTTAAAAATTACTATAATTTAAATGAAAATACTTCAGGAAAAATCTACATCTTTTAAATACTTGCTAAAATAATTGTAAAATATATGTTTTCTTCATTTTCCCTATTTTTATGTTTGCAATGTATGCCACAGAATCTTATGGTGCTAAAGACTTGATTCTCCAGAGCAAGAGACTGAAAATGCTGAAAAGCTTTTATGTTCAGTATAATAGACAAATTCAAAGAACTTATTGTTTATATAGTTGTATAAATAATTGTCTTTTTGGAAATTTTAAATAGTGATGAATTTTCCACAAAATGGTCGTGTTATCAGCTGAAGCTTTGACTGCTATATCTAGTAATTGTTAGAATATGAGTATGTGAAATTCCAATTGAGGAAAATAAAGCTTCTCTAGTACCGCTTCGTAACACATTCTGGCATGGACAATGGTTTTAAAACATGAGAAAGGAACATAGAGCTCATGTTCTCAAAGTCACTAAGGAAGCTATGGATTCCTTTAAGCTAAAGCTTCATTATGCTAACAAAGTTAATAGACTGTTTTGACTGCTTCAAGAACATCAGGGCATACGTAAAAGACCTAGTTAGAAAGAAATCCATAATTTCAAAGGTTGCACAGGTAAGGAGCATATTCAAATGCCTCTGTACCATCTGTCAGTTCTACAATTACAGCTCCACTTGTTGCCTTAAGGCATCTGACTTGGCCTCTCTAAGTGTACAGGTACTCACTGTATTAGTATTGGTTGGAAGGAACCTCCCAGGGTCATCCTGCTCAACCTGCTGCCTGAAGCAGGACAGTTGCCTATTCATAGAAAGTCAGCCTAGCTTTGCTTAGCTGAGTCTTGAAAACTGCAAAGGAAAGGGTTTCACAGCTTCTTTGAGCAGCAGGTGCCAGTGTAAAAGTTTATCCCAATGTCCAGTGTGACCCTTCCAAACTGCAATGTGTTGCTGCAAGATTATATTATGTTTTTACATGTTAGCATGTTATTAATGTTACCACATTATGTATCAGGAAGAGTTTTGTTCTATTACGTGCAACCTAAC
The DNA here is from genome assembly GCA_035222235.1 of Margarornis squamiger. Classification (NCBI taxonomy): domain Eukaryota; kingdom Metazoa; phylum Chordata; class Aves; order Passeriformes; family Furnariidae; genus Margarornis; species Margarornis squamiger. The sequence goes on from JAWWTY010000123.1 coordinate 49,288,766, forward strand.
AATCATCTACCTGTGGGGCTAATCACTCTCCTTTACAGGTGTTGGAGGGGGTGGCAGGTATTGCTAAAACCCTTTCTCTCCTGAAAAGAACAGTGAAGGCCTAGCACTACAACTGATTATGATGATTCCTTGTAGGAAGACAGGGAGTGAATGAATCCATACTGAATTAGGAGCAGATGCAGTAGTGACTCTGGTTTTGTGGAATGTCCTTTTTTTGCATCAGGAAAGCTTCAGTCGTCCCAGGCAGCAAGGCAATCTTCACCTTTATCCAGAGGTAGTTTGATTCAGGGGGAAAGGAACATGGTTAGATCCTACAGTGTGGTGGATGAAGTGTGCCATCTCAGCAAATTTTGAACAGGAGATTGACTTGAAATTTTCTAAGCCCTTACAGCTTCCTGAGAAATTACATTGGCCTAATGAGAACTGTACCAGAACTTCGTTTACCGCCATGTGTTTTTACCTACCCCCATTTTTTTTTAATGAGACTGAAATTTCTGCTAAGCTAGTCTAATAACAGGCTTATCCTGCTGCTTAAAGAATGATGTGCATTTCAGTCAGTGTGAACCTGAAGACAAACTAACAACTTTGAGATCAGCTGGAGAAAGGTACATTAGGTACATCTGTATTAAAAAGGAAGAGAACTGCATTTAGAGGGTCTCAAGGACTCCTATACATAATGAAAGTATGTTACCACTTACTGATGTGAAGCCATATTTGAAAGATACCAATATTAATAGAAGCTTTTAACCACCAAGAATTTGAAAAATTAAACGAGTAAATTAGAAGAAACATAACAAAGGAAAAAAACCCTCAACAGTTAATTTTGAAAGCTTGGGCAAGAAAAGTGAAAAATCTCAAAGAACTTAAGTGGTTCTCCGTTATTTTTTAAAATGTAAAGCACCTGATCCCCCTGCCAGTAAATATCTATTAAATGATACACGAAGTAAATGCTATCATTTCTTTTTTTCGTGTATTGGTCCCCTTTCAGAAACCCTTCAAAGACTTGTGAAGTGGCCCATTCATCTTCAAGAGATACTGCCAGGCAAATGGGAACATCTCAGGGACGTGGGTACAGATAGAAACCATCCCTGGGATGTCTCATGGCTTCATTTCAGTGGGTCTTCTCATATTTTCTACTCTATTTTCATCTTTTATGAGCTTGCTGGTAATTAGAGCATAAAGCTTTGTAGTTAGATAAACAATTGTGCAGCATTATGATATTTCTTCTTGCAGTGTTTTATAAGACTGCTGTGTGTACGTGCATGCATTGGAAACAGGAAAAGGATTTATTTACCATTAAAACATCAGATAAAACATCTGAAACAATGTTCCTCAGTATTGCACAAAAATCCTCAAGAAATTAGTAGAAAAACAAGAATTTAAGCTATTTTCTCTTGCATATCTTTATACAGCATCTTTTTGCTGAGACTTACACAAGACCAGTGAGCTGTGTAAAGACCACCTAAGTGTTTTCAGTAGTAAGAGAACTTCAAGCACTAAAAGAACCTCAGCTTAGAATTGAAGTATGTTCAGACGCTCCCCGATCTTATTTTCTGAGTCTTTTGGTTCTTCCAGTTTAAATCTTTCCATTCTCTTTTTTATTATGCTGTTAATAACTATTTTCTCCTAATTGGTAATTATTTTTTTTATTTGTGAAATACTAGAAATGTGCTAGGCAATCACTAAAGTGATTTTATATCTGTCTCTAACTGCTTTCACTTCCATTGCCCTTTGTTTTAACTGTGATTTTAATCCTTCTCATTTAGCTCTACCACCTGCAATTGATTCCTTGAATTCTATTCAATTTACTTCATAGCCTTGTCATACTCCTTGACAGGCCTTTGTATAAAACATCCTGTCATTTAAATTATGAATGCTTCTATTTCTTCTTTGTAGCACTTTTCTGAGTTTTACAGGGTACACCTTCAGGTAAAATAAGTTTGACCTTGTTTTGTGTAATCAAAGAGCAAGCAAGATTTCTAACTGGAATTAAGATCAACTTTGTCTCTAATGCTGCCAACAGCAAGGTTACACCATCTGGATTTTTCCCTACAGAATAAGGTCAAAGAAGTCAACTTCTGAGCTCAATAATGAAACCCCCTATCTGCTGAAGGGCTAAGGTGATTGCAGCAATTGGAAGGAATTATTTATTTCATATATATATATATACATATACATATATATATATTTAGGAAACTGTATGAAACAAACTGAACATCTCTGCTGGGCATTCATTTTCATCTAATCCTACCTATCGATGGGGGGTAAGAGTTGAATCAGCCTTTCTAGGCATGCTGGATTCAGTCCTGCAAAGACATGTAACTGAGGTCGTACAATCAGTTGTGGGTTTTATGCACTTATTTGAATTGAAATTAGCACACCACAGCCATTTGTTTCAAGAGATTGCTGGGACTTTATAAAGCAGTTCCAAGCTGAGGAAGCAGTTGTTAATTACTTCTCTCTTCATTTAGTTAGTATAACAGAACTTGAAAATTGGAGTTTATTTAGGAGGATTTTGATACTGTAAACTTCAGACCCTTATAAGAACTTAAATTCATCTAAAACTTCTTTGAAAGTTTTTGGAAATCCAGAGCCAAATGGTACAGATTGAAAATCTTGAAAATCTTTAGGCTACAATTTTCAAGCAGTATATGGATTCTTAAAAAGATGCATCTTGCTTTGTCTTCCTGAAATATTTTGCAATTTTAATATGACACCACCAAATGGAAGAGGTTAAAAAGAAGTTGTGTAGGAAATCTCACCAAAAAGAAAATGCAGTCCTAACAAAGATGGGGCCTTCTTAATACAGTGAAGTATTGTTAAACCCCATACTGCACAAAAACTGTTTTAAGTTAAATATTCTCCCACTTTAGCATACAAATATTTGAAAATGCATTACAGCCCACACTGAACACTGTGTAAGAAAAACATCAGAAGTAGTTAACACATTAAAAGTGTAATGCTTCAGGCTAAATACTTTTAGAAACTCTGATTTATTTTTTTTTTTTTCCATCTTAAGGATTAAGAGATTTTGCATTGCATGAAAGAATCTTTTTTCAGGCCATCTGCCCCTATTGCTTTTTTGGTTTTGATTTAGTGTCTAGACTGGTATCTCTGCTCTTGTAATTAGGATTTTAAAATGGATTTGTCTTCTGGTTCCAGTAGATTAAAATAGAATTTCTCTGAAAATGACACTGTTTTTTTTCAGGAGTGCTCATATATTTTCTTATAAAATTAAAAGAAACGTATTAAGACTTTAGGGAAATAAAACATATGAAGACTTCAGGGTTAGCCTCTTGGCTCAGTAGGTTTGGCTGCTGTTCAGTTGGGCTTTTTCTTAGTCTTCTACAAAGAAATACTTACATAACTGCTCTTACAGTAGAATCTTTACCAGTGTGTGTTTTCTTACTGAAAATTGCACAGGTTGAGTTGCTGATTTTCAGAAGCTGTTTAAAGGTAGATGGTGGTGACTTTGGGATACTTTGATATTAGTAAAAGCTTGAGGCCCCCACGAGATGCACTAAAAAGCCTCTAGTCTGCACTTCCTGTTGTGGGTGATCTCTGTACCAGGGTAATTTCCCCTCTGAGGCCAGAGGGTGTAGATTTCAGGCTGATGCAGATGAAATGAGCCCAAGTTCTTAGCAAGTTCTGATCCAGACATTGCTCAGCATTTGGCACTGCAACTTGTGCTGAGCCTGGCATAACAGAAATGTGCACTCTCTCAGCAAAGCTCATTATCTGGAATATGTGTTCCCCTCATGCCATGGCTTCCCACTAGTTTTGGCTCAAAACACAGATGACAAGTGCTGCATGTGTGTGTGTGCACACCCGTGTATCAGTAGAAAATTTGCCAGTCATTAGTGGTCCTTGATCTCTTACAGGGAGGCTTCACATGAGAAAATGGGCAAAGCTGTGTAGTACATTGGAAATCAGTATCTGATACTGTATTTCTATAGCTAGCAAATTTATAGTGCTTTGACTTTGCTGGAGTCCATTTAAGAATTATGAATATAATCCTGTCAAAGTTGCACTTTGATGCCTGTTTTAATGATTTGAGGTTTTTTCTTTGAGTTTTTGTTCTTTCTCTTCAGGAAATTCTTTCCTTTTGTGTATATATTGTTCCTTTAAAATGTTTTTGCTTGTCATGCTACAACACAGGATGGGAAATATTCCTCATTCCACTTACAGTAAAAATTATTTTCAGGCAGGCTTCACAGACCCACCAGTTCTAACAAAATCATGCACTAAATTAATCTTCCTTCTTAGAACAAAGCTGCTGGAAAATCAACACGATACTTGGTGAGAGATACAAAAGGGTTATTATTAAAATTTATGATTATAGTACCTGTAAACATCAGGATTCTTAACTGTATAAGTAAAAAATAGAAAGCCATTCTGAACTTTACCACTTAATTTCTGTTTCTATACTTTCTTTAAAGAAATGTAATAATAAAATGGGTTATAGAAAGAAATAAGATGCATTTCTTGTGCTGGTAAAATGACATTACTTTTTGATTATGTCAGTATTGGGTTGGAATTCAGTTTTGTTTTAATTTAATTTGAACATGTGTGGACTGTATTCTTAAAGTGGAAGTGACAGCAGTAGGCACTCATGAAGACTCCGGTTTAGGAGAGAAATGTGTTGGTGACCTATTGCTGAAAGATTGTCCTGTGTTTGGGGTTGAGGTACAGGGGCGATCAAGAAAATGAAGTTGAGAGAGACCCCAGAAACACTGCTTCAGAGCTGTTCACCAAATACTTGATCATATCAGACTATAAATTATGCTTTGTAGTTTCTTTATTTAGAATATTACATAGGGAAAAAAAAACAAAAAACAAAAAACAACTTATCATCTGCTCTTCAAGATGTGCCAGTATAAACTAGAACTAATTAAATATATTTATTTCATAAGATAGTTGATTGTACTGCCTGATGGGAGAGGATGCTTCCTTACTGCTTGAATAGGAAGAGCCGTTTTCAGTAGTACTGGGTTGGAGTGAACAAATAACTATTCTTCCTGAATGAAGGGAAAGACAGTCTGAAGCATTAATGAAAGAGAATTATTCCTCTTTTATGGTTTATATTTACTCATGACAATTTGAACATTCTTGATCTATAAATTTTCATCGCTAAAGTGTAAATCTGTTTTGAATTAGTGTGTTTTGATAAAAACATAAAACTTAACATACCATCCTACCAAACACTGCTTCCTGAGAGTTAAATCTCTCTGACAGCTCTTTGGCTTCTGACTAAAATGCAAGTTGGAATTCAGTTCAGGAAGTGTAACTTCAGAGACTTCAACCAAACTACTCCTTCCTTTATCAGCACTCTTAAGTCAATAGTTGTCTCTTATGCAGTGGAAAGGAGAATAGTAGAAAATTCAGGGTGAATTAATAAGTTTTTCCTGCCTCTCAAACTGAAGATGTGGAAATGATGCTGCAAGATTTATGTACCTCTTCATTAGTCTAGTAAACTTAACACCTTCAGTGCTTTCTTTCAGGAATAGGGTTTATTTCTTCTGCAGTCTTTGCTGTTGTTTGCCTGGGTTACAATACAGGTTTTATATCTGTGAGGTTCACAGCATTGTTCAAGAGATAATTTTTTTTGTGTGAGGCTGGGTTGAGCTCTATTAATACACTTAGATGTCTAGCAGAATATGATCTTGGTAGCTTACAGTTTACAGAAGCTGATCTGTGTGCTTCTACACTACAGTCATTACTGACTTTGGTATTGATCTGTAACAGTGGCTTTCCCATAACCTTGCAGTGTTTAGCATCAGTTGTATGTTAGGTAAAGTTGCTTGGGTCAGCCTAATAGTTCAGCCTGAGTGACATGTTGTCTGTTAGGCTACACTGGGTAGAAAGATTTGCTTTTTAATTTTTTTTCTTTTTTTTTTTTTTGTTTGGTTTGGTTTTTGTTTTCCTTTTTTGTTTGTTTGTTTGTGGGTTTTTTGTTTGGTTTGGTTTGGTTTGCTTCAAATGTATGTATATTTACAAATATAGGTAAAGAAACGTGTTCTTTTCTGGAGAAAATGTTCCATGACTGAAGCTCGTGGGATTCACAGAACAGGGAATTGAGAATTTGAAGCTATGTGCAGAAAATTCAAACTCTCTTTCAGGGACTGTGTTTATAACCTAATTTTGAGGAAGGCAAAGTACCTTTTGCTCTCACTTGTAGCCACTGTTCAGGAAGAGTCTCAGTACTTGTTCTCATATTAGTGTTCTTATTTCCTGACAGCTTAGTTGCTGCAAGAGAGTGAACTGTGGCAACTGGTAGAGTAGTGGGGAGAAATGAGGTATCTAGGATTAAGCATTTTGGTTACTCTAAAAGATATAAGATTATTGTGCTTCAGTTCCCCATCACTGCTCTGGCCTAGCAGGTGACTGGTGTTCACTGACTCTTCATTAATAAACCCTGTTGTGTCCATATGCTTCCAAGGATAAGTGCTGCTTCTTGGGGGAGTGGAAAAGATTCACCTCTGTTGGGATGACATGGTTGTCAGCAGAGAAAAGGGTTTTTTTTTCAAACAATCTTGTCGTATAGGCTGAAAATACTTCTGCATCTAAACGGAAACAGAAAAAATATGATTGCCACTGCTGATTACTGGCACAATATAGCAGCAGGCATGAAGTAGATAAGTCTGTATAAGTGAGATCACTTGAGGATTTTTAATTGCTCTGTTTTATATAAAAGTGAAATAATTGCTTCCAAAATATGTCTTTAGGATATGCTGGTTTCTCTTGTGCTACTGAGTTCAGGTGTTATAATAATGGACTTAGCGTTCTTCCCTTTCAGTCCAATTACGTTTTGTTTACTTTGCTATTTTCAGCATCCAGAAAATAACCATAGTAGCTGTAAAATTCCTGAAGAGGATACCAGATTATTATTGCTAGACACCATATTTTTTTTCATAGCTAGCATTTACTGTAAAAATTCTGTTATTTAAGTTAACTAGGATTCTTTCTGTAAGTTCCTATTATCAGTTTACCAGCCCCTTAAAGGAGATTTAGCTGTTGATATTACTAAGTATTGTTTGAAATAAAAGAAAAAAAATTAACACATCTTTTCAGAGGATCATTTTTCTTGGTCTCTGCTGTGGGGAATGGAGATTTCTTATTTCTTGAATTTAGCATTTTTTTAAGGAAGGGTTGTAGCAGAGCTCTAAGGACTGCCTCTGCACTATGGCCCTATCCATCACAATTGGGAAGGATGTCATCTGGTTCAATAAACAATTATAATTAATTTCCTGGAAGTATCTATAAACATCCTTTGTGTATTACGTTTTCACTTTTCAAAGGTTATGATGTTGAGACAGGACTAATTTGTACAGTTTTATGGATATAGCAAAACTTGTAACTGTTTGACTTTGAATAGTCAAAAGAGGTTTATCCACTGCAGGGAAATTCCAGCTCACATTGTTTCCACAAAACTGAGTTAATAATGAATCACCCTGTCTATGGATAATTAGTAAGACAGAAAGAAACACCCATTTCACCAAAACAATGCTCACTCTGTGGTGTTTATTCTGCACTAGTTGTTGGTAAAACTTAGATTGAAGTCCTGAAAGTCAAGAGTGTTGATGCCCTAGTCCTGTGACTCCTCCAGTCTGTAGTCGCTGGGTAAGTTCCATAAATAGGAAGGCATTTGGTAAATGCCCTACTTCCTTCAAGCAAAGAGTTTCTAAATATTTAGAAATCTAAATATTTTGCATGTCCAGAGAAAAGCAAAGATGCTGGTGCAGGGTTTGGACCACAAGTCTTATGAGGAACTGGAGTTGTTCAGTCTGGAGAAAGGGAGGGCCAGGGGGGACCTTATTTCTTTCTACAACTACCTGAATGAAAGTTGTAACCAGGTGCAGGCCAGTCTCTTCTCCCAGAAAGAAGGGATGAGATGAGAGAAAATGGTCTCAAGTTGTGCTAGGGGAGGTGTAGATTGGATGTTGGGAAAAATTTCTTCACCTAAAGGTTTATCAAGCACTGAAATGGGCTGCCCAGAGAAGTGGTTGAGACACCATGCTTGGAGGTATTTAAAAGATGTGTAGATGTGGCATGTAGGGATATTGTTTAGTGGTGGACTTGACAGTGCTGGGTTAATGGCTGGACTTGATCTTAAAGGTCTTTTGCAAGCTAAATGATTCTATAAAAGCATTTTCTCATTAACCTCATTGGCCTTTCTTCTTGTAACTTTATAGAATTCAGTCTGCTACATATATTTTGAGTTTTTGCACTTGATTGCATGTTTATTCTTAATGTTTTCTCATTTATTTAAAAGGAATGAGAAATTGAGACACTTGTATGTAGTGAACATATTAAATTAAAATTTCCCCAAACTATAATGATTTATCAACAAAGTATATAGCTATCAACGTTTTTTGCTCATATATCTTTGTGTTTAAAAAATTGAAAGCAGAAACAGCAGATTTCAAAGATTTCAAAATATCACTCTGTACCTTGTACATAGAATTTGAAGTCATGGTCTACAGCCTGCTTCATGTCATCCAGCCTAGAAAGCCTTCTTCAGACTTCCTGTACCCTGCAATTTTTTTATTAAAATTTTTTAAAGCTATAAAGTCTTCTGAAATTCAGAAAGTACTAACCTTCAGAATCCTTCAGCTTCCCACAGAAGGACCACTACTGGGAAATTGATGCTTCATATCTACAAAACTCAGTATTGAGTCACAAATTAAGTACCTTGTACCTTGCATGGATAGTATCAATTTCTCATTATGGAATTTGTCTGGATGCTGATACTAGTTAGGTAGAAGAAATGAATATGTGCCCCAAAGGAAAACCATTTTCCTTCTGAACATTTATAGGTGTTAAATTTAGCTTTATTAGAACGTACTTATTCATATTATCTGGGTGAACAGTCAATGAATAAAATTGTTATGTGTCACATTCAAAATACTTCCAATAGGCACTGAATTCTGAGTCATTTTCTAAACTATTTTCTAAATAGATGTTTAGTGCCCATGTTCCTCTTAGTAAATAAAACACTTCTCTTCACAGTCGTAGTAATGGCATATAGGCAGTGATGGAGTGGCACATTCGTACAATAGATAGCAAAGAAAGATACCCAAACCAGGGATGCTTTGAACTGCTTTCTGAAACATGTTTGTGATGAACACAGAAATGTAGGATTAGGGAAATGCATAATTATTTGAAAGAAATTATGAATAAAACTTGATATGAAGGCTGTCTGCATGCACATACTCTTCCTCATCTTTGTATTTATCAGGTATGGCTGTTAAAAATGGATTGAAATTTTGACAGAAATGACAATTTGACAGAAGCTTTCCTTCATTATAACTATTAGTTATTAGAAGTATCAATGCATTTTACTTCTTTATCTGAAGGAAAGTTTAAGGAAAGCACAGGTGATGGGTAGTGAACTAATAGAAGTACAGAAAACTTTGAAGCAAACACAGTAACTGTGGCAATGTATATAAAGTTGTAAATTTATTGAGTTAAAATTGTAATAAGCCATTAGGACAGTTCTGTATCTTCTGCCCTTTCCTGTGTTCTCTACTTGAAATGAGACTAAAATAATATGTTCCTCCCTGCTTCCCCCAAAAGTAACATACATGGTTTGTAAATCTTGATGAATTTCCAGCAGCCTGATAAATGGTAAGAAGCAGCTGTTTGTTGGCCACTTCTGTCATGAAACTCCATGACAAGGTAGTCAGTAAAGCTCTTGCTTCTTTCCCTCGTTCAAGCTCTTGCACTAATGCCAGCTTTGGGTGCATTGGAAATACAAAGGCTCTGTATCTGTGTGCATGCTGTCTTCTAAGGGTGGCCCCGATGTTGACTGGAAACCAGTGTATGCCACTGGTTTTCACTACAAGCCTGTAGAAGGCAACAAGCTCAGGCAATAATCCTCACATGATTCAAAAGATCAGGCTGGACACAGAGTGTGCATCCTCCTTTCACAGCAAAGCTCTTGTTTAAAAAGAAGTCACATTCTAATCCAGGAGGTGATGGGGAAGCAGTATGTGGGACTGTGTGGTTCAGATGTTGCCTGGGTGGCTTTGACAGCTCTTCCTTGAGTCCCTTCTGGTTTTCCACATGGCTTTCTCTATAAAGATCTTATGCAAAACTCTTGAAAGAGCAACTGTAATTACAAGTTATTATCAATTATGGGAAGTTGCTTGTATGATGCTTTTAAATTATTCCCACTCTGTGTAAGAAAAGTAGTTCTTCACTTGTACCTTTACTGCTTAATTCAGAGAATCTAAAATTTCTTGCCGGTGTAATACAGAATTTTGGTAACATAGGTAAAAACCGTATAATATGCTTTCAATAATTTAGTGTGAAATTAATTAAATCAGACTGTATCAAACTAATGAAAGAGCAGGAAATGAAATCTATTAATGATTGCATCTTCATGCTTCCTTGTTAAACATTGTTTCACAGTCTTTAATGAACCACCTACTGTCACCTCTAATATCAAGAGATTTAAAAATGTTCTCAAGCTACTTTTATTCATGAATGCCCAGGATACATACTGAGCACTGCTCAGATGCTCAGGCCTCGTGCATCTGGAGCACTGTCTTCTCTTATAGGCTTCCCAGTACAAGAAACACATGGGCATACTGTGGATAGTTCAGCCACAAAAATGATTGAAGGCTTAAAACCTGTATCACATAGAAAGAGTCAGAAAGAGCTGGGACTGTATAGTCTGGAAAATAAAGGACTTAGGAGGGATCTTATCAATGTGTATGAATACCTGGTGGACAGAGTAAAGAAGATGGAACCACATGCTTCCAATGTGGTGCTCAGTGACAGGATAAGGACAGTGAGCACAGCAGGGAATAGAGGGAATTCTGTTTAAACATTCAAAAAAACCTGTTTACTGTGGGAATGATTGAACACTGGAATAGGTTGCCCCCTGAGTTTGTGGAGTTTCCATCCTGGGAGATATTCAAAACCTGACTCGGCATGGTCCTGGGCAACCTGCTGTAGTTGAACTTGGTTTGAGTGGGAGTTTGGACTGGATGATCTCCAAAGGTCCGTTCCAACCTCAGCAATCCTGATTTACTTTGGTCTTTCTGAGGGTTATGAAGGTGCAGTCTAAGGGTTAGCCAAACAACTCTGGGTTGTACAGACACACTTTTCATTCAGTGACAAGTTTTTGTAGCATAAATAGCTTTTCTTTCTTTACCAGCAAATGCTTCAGCGGTACCAACAGAGGTGATTTGGGAGGTATATGCTGCCCATTGTCAAAATACAGACTCAGTTTCAAAGAACACCAAATAAACTTCCTTTTGGGGTAGTTTCTGTGTTTATTAAAAGAATATATATGCATCATCGTAAGTGTATGAGCAGTTTTCAGTAACCATTACCAAAGTGCTTCCTCAATCGAGTTACTTTATTCTTTATTGATCAGGTCTAATGTTACCATTGTTTTCGTTTTTTTTCTTCGATATTAACAGCTTGAAACAAAATTTAAATGCCAAATTCTCCCTTAAATAGTCAATTCCCATTAGGCATATAATTTGAAATGGATAATTTTTTTTAATTAATGTACAGGATGGTTTACAAGCATCAAATTATACTTAGTTCTTGTTCTGTAGTTTCATCAAGAAAATTTCAGTGCCAAGTTTTTGCAGGAAATAAAGGCTGATTTAGGTGAAGGTTTAATGTTTTTATCCCTCAAAAGTTAAAAAGCAAATTATTTTTTTCACAAAATTTGACAGTATTAGTAGGTTTTAATAAAACACTTTCAAAAACACATAACAAATCTAGGCTGCTGTACATAATTTTAAACAGAGCAAATATCAAGCACTCTATCACAGCAAGGTCAAATCAGAAAATTACTCTCTACTGAACTGGAATTAGATAATCAAACAAATTAAATCCTCAAGCTAATACCAAAATTATCCTATCTCTATATGTATTCTATGTGAGTCTAAGGATGTGGCTGTATGTGTGGGTTGCAGGTCCTAACTAAATAATTTTGAGAGTTGTTTCACTAAATAATTTGAATAGTAAATGCTTTAATATTGCCAAAAAGCTATGTTCTAACATCTAAATTGCACTTTAAAAGGCAATAGTTTAAAAAAAAGGCCAACACATGAACTTACATGAAAATTTAAACCTTTACCATATATTCATCCAAGAGGAGAGAAACACCAATTTTGCATGAAATTTACTGAAAAATAGAAGTTTATCAGACCTTATTTATCAGAAGTTATTTACCAAGTTACAAGCTCCAGTCTTCTAAAAACTGCACAATACTAAAGAAATCATTGAGCCAATTTCCACCCTCTTTATGGACTCGCTGGTTGGTGTCATAGTAGTAGTAGTGCATTTAAACACAGTATCCGTGCAGAGGTTGCATGGGTACACTACCATTTCTAAAAAATGAAAATATAAAGGACATTTCCAAATTAATAAAAACAAAATTAAGAAGAATGAGCTGCTAAAGCGATAGTGGAGCTTGAACACTTTCCCTCCCATAGGACAGGTCTACATAGGGCAGCGAAGCACAACTACAGCTAGTGCTGATGAAGCTTGTCCAGTGCCAGAAGTGAGACATTTGATGCATGTTAGTACTGCCCTGGTGCTCAGATGTAGCACTGAAAACACGCCATAGATAATTCTTGGTGTAATATGTTAGCTGTCAGTAACTTGGATGGTCTCAAACTGAAGCATTGCACAAAGCCAGTGGTTTTTATAATGGTGAAGGTGTTTTGTAACTAAGTTAAGAAAATAAACCCCTACTCCTGGCTACCTACCTTCCTGCCCCGAGCTGATTTCATAGAATATTAATATACAGTTAAAAGTGGCAAGTGCAATGTAATCGTTAGATCTACAAACACTTGTAGAACTTTTTCTATCACTTTCTCCCTGCTCACAGATGACAGATTAGGACCAGAAGTTTAAAAGAATATAAATTTTTTTCCTGAAAACCAAAAATCCCAGAAAACTTTTCTTCAACCTTCCAGTCTCACCAGTCTCATTCTATGTGTACATGCAGACTAAATGCCTGTCTCAGGGCTTAATACAAGCTGTCATAGCATTCCTTTTGAATAAATGAAGACCATTTATTGCTCTTTCCACATGACTAGAGAAGTTCTACCCTCTGTTAAATGGCACTCTTGTGTCAGTTCTATCCCAGTTTCATCAGATCCATATAAATGGCAACTATTGTGATTAGTTTGCAAAAACCAAAAAATTAAAAAATTAGTTGTTATTTTCTGATCAGTCTGAAAATGTTTTCATGTATCCTCTTATTCTTGTCATGCCTTAGAAAGAGTAACCCAAACCCTCCCCTTCTTTTGCTTCATGTGCTCTGTGTTTCATATGCTTTTAAAGTTTTTTAAGATGTCACATGCTCCTTTCCAGACATCTTTTTAATAAGGAATTGAGAAGAGCCATGGAAATCTAAAATCCCATAATTTATCTCAAATGAAATGCATAGTTTTATTCAGACAGATGCATTAAATTCTCCTGTATTTTCACTCCTGAGTGCTGCAGTAGTTCAAGAAGTATTGCTTTTATTTTCTCATTGTCATATCCCCTTTGTTTGGTTTTGTGAGTTCGGCCTGTGTATTGCACTTGCTGCTCTTCCACCCTGATTCCGCAAATGTGGCTGCCAATTCATTTGCATTTCATTGTTCATTCATCGCCTGTGAACTACAGGTTTTAATCCAGTTGAGAGTGTGTACAGGGCCAGCTACGGGGAGCCCTGCTGAACACAGTGTGAAGCTTCAACATCCATGAGCTGCTACCACTTTTCAGAATGGGACTGTGCGTTAAGTGGCTCAGTTTTCCACTCTAGTATTCCCTTCATTTAAATTTTTCTTAATACTTTTTTATGATATCAGTAAATGAGATCATAATTAAAACCTGGATAGATCAACAGTGCCTTTGTGTAATCTCTTAATCCTGTACTAATATTAGACATTAGTCTTTTTTTCAAACCCTCTGTTTAATATGTCTGTGCTAGTTCCTAATTTACTTAAAGATTAGCCTTGGTAAACCAACACATGAGTGTTTCCCAGCAATCAGCTGTTTTATTTTTCAATTCTTCTTTTGCATGATTTATTACTTGCTGAGGGAGCCTAATTAAATCTAATGTACTGCTGGTATACATCTATTGGAATATTGACATTTTATCACCAATTAGGCTGTATTCCTTTTCTTAATGTGCTGCTAGCTGGCTTTTTATCACTTTGCTTTACAGGATTAGGAAATGCTTCTTCCTCTGTTTTTTAACATACTTGTGTTTTATTTGGAAAACAGAAGCTGATGTGTAAGTCAGAAGATAAGTATACAGGGCGTAAAGCTGTATGTAATTGGAAGGCATAATCATCTTAAATATGCTTCTCCTTTTCTTTTTTGTATTCTCTCTCTTTCCAAAATACATCCCACACTTTGATAAATTAAGCTTCTCTGCTTTCAAGCTAGAATTGCTTTCTTTGTTGCAAACCATTTTGCAACAAGAAACTCCTAATGATTTCAACAGTAATATCTTGCTAAACCATGATGCACGTGTGTTTCATTTGGAGATACCGCTGCAGAAAAGACTGTCCCCTCACTTCTTGTCCCAAAGGTCTTGTACCAGTAGGTATCTTTAGACTTCAGAAGAATGGCTGTGGCATGCTGCAGCATTGAAAGCATTGAGGGCCGTTATGGGAACTTTAACCCAAAGCAATGATTGCGAGTGTCAGAGCTCTTGTAGGGCTGTTTAATGCCTGTCAACTCTCTGCCTCTGCAGCTGGTCATTGGAGAAAAACGGCAGCAAAGCAGATACAGGCAGATTGCTTGTACAACACCATTTATATTTAGACTGTATGTTTTTGATCCCACATGAACTATTTCTTAGGCTCCTCAGCAAAGAATGGAAGAAAGAACTGTTTCTGACAAAAAAAGACTGCATTTATACACCAAATATCTCTTCACCCACAAACACTGTGGCCATTTGCAACCAGCCTTGTGGGAACAGGCCCTGACCCCTGCTCTTTCCAAAACCGTGTCCAAACTTTGTCTGAAAAAGGGCTTGTTGATATATTGGATATAACTATTCAAAGAAGACTGCCATCAGTTTCACAGTCTATCCAGTCCTTCACAAGTAGAGGACTTTTCTTATATTTACTAGTATGGATTTATTTGTAAAAGCTTTCTTTGCACGGTTCAGCCTTGTGTTGCAATCCAAAAATTTCACTGTATTCCATTAATTTAGGTGGTAGGGTGAGGAAAATCAACACTGAAATGTCTGTGCAGAGTAGTGAAAGTGGGATTGGGCTACATA
This sequence comes from Margarornis squamiger, assembly GCA_035222235.1. Taxonomy (NCBI): domain Eukaryota; kingdom Metazoa; phylum Chordata; class Aves; order Passeriformes; family Furnariidae; genus Margarornis; species Margarornis squamiger. Next base: position 49,304,022 of record JAWWTY010000123.1, read on the forward strand.
AAATTCTGAAAAAGGAAAACAAGGCCAAATGTATATTTGCAACAAACAGTTGTAACAGCACTGATACAAGTAAAATCAGTAAAAACTATTTTACCCAGGCACTACGCAAAATTTCCTGTTACAGTATGAACATAATAAATAATCTTCACAATAGCTTTCCATAGTATATGATATATTGCGCTTATGTGGGTTTTTTGCACACACTGTGATGCTGGTTAGGTGCTATACTTATCTACATTTTGTCTTAATTTTCAGTTAGTATTAATGATGAAATTATAGAGAATATAAAGTCTTCATATTAAATATGTTCTGTTATGAGTAAAGTATTTGCTCCGTACCAGGAGACCTGCTCAACAAGAATATTATCTATGGACTACAGGATTATTGAGCAAAACAGCCTGTAAAAAATTACAACATATAAATTAAAAGGCGACACTGCTGTTTATGTTAGAAATACACGGTATCTCAGTGGTACAAGGAACATCTCTGATGTGCGATGTCAGAAACAAACAAGAATGATATTTATTAGTTCAACACTGAAATTGTTTTTTATTAATAGATTTGGTTATTGGGCTGTGATTTGAGGCACATGAGGTGCCAGCACATTAGTTTCTTTACCAATTCAGGACACAATAACATCTTCTATAGGTGCAGAGAGAACAAGAGAGTTTAAGCGTTAGATCTCTTATCACCCTTCAGCAAGATCTACCGCAGGATGTCTGCCTTTGCTACTTTAATATGTCCTTTGAATTCTGCTCCTATTGATGACCACTTGTGTTGGTGTATGCTGGGTATCTGCTTTACTATGAGGAAGAGATAAATTGGTTTGGCTTCCAGAGAGATTGTAAGTCTAAGCTTCCCCCCTGAAATTACAGCACAGGTGTATAAATATAAATGTAGGTTTTTCAGGATGAATGTGAACGAAACCTCAAAGGTTCCTCTCCCATGAATGGCTGTTTAGGGTCCAGTGGCAATGAATATTCTATTCAATTGCTGCTGAAACCTTCAGAAGAGCAAAATATATTACATTTTGCCCCAAAAGTGGGCACATACTATTTTTTTTTTTAAACAAAGTAACTGATATTTCATGTGGATAAACTAGGGAAATAGGTTATTAACATGGCCCCAAAAGAGTAACCTCACTGAATTACAAGAAAGGTCTTTATATGTGTTTTTGAATTTGCTTCATAACCTGTAGCACTAAAGACTCTGGATTACAATTACTTGATTTTGTTCTAGACTTAAAGGCAGCTCTATGCAGATTGTAGTGATGATGGAAATTAAGCGTACATTAAAAATACCATTACTGAATAGTTCTCGTATAATAAGTAGCCTGCTTCATAGCACATTATTATTCTCATGATGATTTAGCAATTTTTATCACAGATGCATTAGATGAAGTAGCAACAGCAGCAGAGATAGCAGCATAAACATCATGCTCTACTGCCTGCCCTGTGCTAAAGAAATTATATTGTGGGAGGAAGGAACATAACGTTGGGAGTGATGAGACTGACAGCCATGGAAGTGATGAAGTCTTATGAAATCAACAGCATGTAGGGTATATAATCACCAATTGTGATGACAGGGTTTCACTAAAAGGTGGACCCGCTATCATTACACATAAACAGACTTGTTAAGACAGTTTCCAAAAGATCAAGAGCAGCATACATAATTTTAAACATCTAATAAAAGTTGGTTGAATTCAACAGACCATCCAACACAATCTCATCCTGTCTACTACCAGTATAAAGATTTTGAAATTTTAATTTATTTTTTTTTTATTATTTTTTTTTTTTTTTAGTTTGGATTATTATTCTCATCTGGCTTCAAAATATTTTGTAGTCCTTTCTTGTCAGGGATGGCATGCTGTCTTTAACCCACATGCTCAATGGAGAGCTTGGCTGATACCACCATGTTCCTACCATGATGTGAGCAATACATGTGCTACTGCCAACTGCAGAACAAATTGCCCAGGAAGACCTGTTGGGTAGGGTTTTCTTGTTTATTTGTTTGTTTTTCTGGGAATAATGCAGGATTATAAAAATTGTTTTGTTTATAACTGACCACCTTCATTGTGAGGCATGACAGGAAGCATGTTACATTTTTTTTCCTGTAAGCTGGTACACTGAGCTTTTATGTAGCCTGGGCAAAGGGAAGAAAGATTGCTTCTGCATGGTGCCCTCACTACATTTACTGAGGGTAGAAATGGACTGCAAAGCTGCTAGGTGTGCAATTCCTAGAAAAAAATTAGGTACCCCACAGCGCAAGCAATTAAAGGAAAACCTGGGTTTGATTTTGTTCTTTTTTTATCAAAAGTCTTTGAGAAGTACTTTCAGGAAATTACCTAGGCAGATTGACCCCTAACCTATTGCTGATTTGGGGGTCTCATAGATGTGGCTGGAAGATAATTCTCAGTTTACTGCATTTGTACTATCTCAGGGAACGACATGTAATTTTGCATATAAACTGCAAAATGTGTTTGTTCTGCTTGTTAGAAAGCTTCTGAACTCATAATTGGTTAAAGTCAACTTATTTTTGTACCAACACTGCCGTTTCTGTTTGCATTGCTTTTTCTTCTTTTGGGTTTCAAATAAAAAAATAGATTAAAAAATAAAAAAAAAAAAAGGTGGAAAAAGCTAGAAGCACTTTCTTTAATTTGAAATTGTCCTTTGTAAGCGTCGGAAGCCATAATTAAACACTCTATTCTGGGTCAGGTCTTACCTCTACCTTGTAGAGCAGTACAGTGTTTCCTTCTAGGTATGCCTCACTTGTAATGTTCTGGAATTGCATACAACTTTTTTGTTAATAAAGATTTTTTTTTTTTTTTTTTGAGGACTCATGATCAATTAGCAGAACCAGTTCTTTGTTCTCCTTTTCTTGTCCCTCAGATGCTTAAGAAATTCTTGTTGACGATGTCCAAGGTGCATTTCGTACCATTACCTTTCATCCTGTTTCTATCATTTAGGTCTTCAGCATCACTTCATTTTTCCAATGTGATCTTCCTTTTTAACTAATAACTTTTACCTTTGTGTCACCACATTTTAGCAGAATGCTAAAATCTGTGCAAAAGTCATTACTACGAATATTAAATGAGACTCATCTCAAATATGATTCTGAGCAAAAAAAGCACTTGTGACTTTTCTCTAGCTCACAATTCAATTTTCAACTCCCATTTACTCAAGTCTGTAGCCGCCTTTGTATTCCCATATCAGTCCTCTTCTTGTCTGGCTGTTTGCAGATCATTACTACACAGTTTCACAATATTCCTCAAATGAGTGAGAAATTGTACTGATATCTTAGAAAATACTTATTGCTCAAAATTTATCTTTTCATGCCACTGCAGATTCTATTCCTATCACGTATATATAGCACATCTATCACCAAAGTCCAAGAAACTGGTGGCAAGCAGAAAAATATACATATTTACATATAAACTCCCTCAGAGGGCTGCTGCATTTAAACACTGAAAGTTCTCCTTCATGTATATAGTTTTGCAAAGCACTTAGGGATTCTTCATATTTAAATGCCCATTTATATTTATTTATATTAATTCCTGTGTAAAACCATAAGAAAATGCAATTAAATAATGGAATATTTATATATAGTTTCTTTAATGCATGTTTATACCAAGCCACACATGTGAGGTAGTATTCATTTTACAATCAGAGTTAAAATAAGTTCTTTCAAAGAACCCTTTAATAATAACATGAAAGCAGAATGAAGACAGTTTTAATTTTTTTGGTCTATCTAGTATTTTTAATCTCCATGACAAAACTCATTAGTACCATTTTACAGCACAGAGAATAACTCTGCCACTGTTTTCTGTACAGTCCCAACTGAGAAGCAGCTTTTTTTCCTTTTTACTTGGGTGACATTTTCCTTTTGGTTATTAAAAATAGAAAAAGACAGCTGCATACTTAGATGTGCATTAACTTCATAAATTGTTAATCCTGAGAAGACATACTGCTCACAGAGGGGGTTAGTTTAATCTTGTGGACTGCCATTCAGTAACTATCACTGTTTCTTACAGTTGAAGTCATGCACATCAGACAATATTTGCTTCTCTTCAAATTGAGCCCATTCTCAGGGTCCCCCTTAATACAGGCAAGAGTTTCATTTACTTCTGAAAAAATGCTCGAGTAAAAACAATAGGCTTAACTGACATGGTTGTCTAGCTTGTGTCCCTGAGCAGAAAGAAATGGGAAGCAGATTTGCAGCGTGTCTTGTAATTCAGCACTGATGCTTCTCCTTAGAGAGCATTAGCTCCCAGCTTTTCCCTGCAGGCTCTCTTGGGTGACTCTGGCCTGATACCCAGGCTGGGTAAGCATTAGGGCATCTAGACACGTGTCAAACACAAGCAGGAGATCTGGCCTCAGCCCTCATAGTCAGTAGTGCAATGTACCTCTTTGCAGGAGGCAGGTGCCCATTTTTCTACATGGATTCTTCAAAGCAGGATTGGACAGGCATCGCCAAGTGACGTTAGGAACCTGCAGTGGATGATGGGGTGGAAAAGGAGCATGGCACATTCTTGTGGACGTTTATATCCCAGTTAAAGAAGGATTTTATGTTGGACTTCTTCCAATGTTACTTTTGTTAGCTTTGTTTCTGATCAGCTACTGCATAGCTCCTCTTTTGCTCATTCACTTACCAGCCGTAAGCTTTTGCTCAGACTTCATCATTAAACTGAAATGCTCAATGTGCTTAGCAAAGTCTTTGTCAAAGAAACATGAGGGGGATAAACCTTGAAATTTTTCATTGCTTACATGACAGGAGTGGCAAATATCTCTAAGCCGTGTTCCAGTTAGGGGAAAGCTGAAAGCCACAACAAAAAGGGAAGATTTAGGTATATGCGGTCAAACTTCTACAGCTAAGTGCAGCGTGTCATACTAAGAAATTCAGCTCTGCTATTACTTCACTCTGGAAACACTTGCAATCTCTTGCAGAATTTCCCATTTTCCAGGCTGTCCATATGCATATGCCTGGACTGCCTACTGAAGTTGTTTCACAAGGCAGAAAATAATTCATCATCTAAAAGTGAGGAATTCTTTTCTAGCATCTATGTTTTAAAAAACAAGAACTATAAAAAATGAACTGCAAGGACAACACAATAGTTCCAATACAGAATATAATCCTAACAGCTCTTAGTTGATGACCGTGAAAACATTTCCGAGTTTTTGAAAACCAAGAGGTTTTAGCAGGTGATAAAAAGAAGAGGAACTGAGAACCTCCAGGTCCATATACAACATTGCTGAATACAGGAGAGTGTCTCTCTTCCACATTTTCAGGTTAATGTATAAGAATACAAGAGACAAGTTCACTGAACCTAACTTTTGTTCTGTTGTGAGCATGATGAAAGACCAGAGGACCTTCATCAACACTGCTAGTGTGAAGCTGGATTCACAGCAACGTAACTGTGTTCAGAATCTGAGCCATGCTGTAAGAAATGTAACCATATGAATGTTCCACAATTGAATTATTGAGTGCAACAATAGCAGTAGGAAGCAAAGGAGGTGATGGCTGTGAAATAACTGCCTGCCTTTACCTGCTGAGGAAATAAGTGGCGTTTTGTGCTATATGGATATATTATATAATGTCTTGCCATTAGAGGAAAGGTATTTCTATATGTATATTTTTAGTACTGCATCTGCATTAACTATAGATGTTGCATGTTCCAGGGGTACCTTTATTCTAATTACCTTACCCTACATGTTAAAATTGCTCAAATTTTTTGTCCCTTTCTCTCTTTTATTCTTTCATGTAAAGACATTAAAATAGCTTCAGACAAATAAAAGGGATCAGTGGAACTATTGATTCAGTTGTGACACAGACATAGGGTGGTGTAAGACGTGGACAATGTATTTATAGCACTAATTGTGTTAACAAAAAACTGCTGAAATATTTTTTCAGTGAAAAATACAGGTTTCATCAAAAGCTAAAATATTTTAAGCACAGGGATTTAAATTATTTTTCCTAAAAAAGAAAAAAAAAAGTAGTTTTAAGAAAAAAAACCCATGTGATTTCCAAAAATGTTTGATTCTTCTTTTTGTCTTTTAACTTATGTGGGTTTTCCCACTTTCTTTATATTATAAAAATACAACAAACTTCTCACTTTCTGAAATGGAAAAATTATGCCTTAAAACAAAAGACAAAAGTCAAAACACTCCCTGAGCAATAGAAAAGGAACAATTGTGTTCTAGACCCTGATATATGTTTAAAAATGCAATATCTCAACTATGATTAGATATTGCAAAAACCTGTGTTTTCTATTTTCTTATTATGTACATCTGCTGAGGAGTGTAAATTATAAACAAACAGTATCATTGACAGTATGTTGAAAAGTGCAGTCAAGGAACGTATTAAGTTTTCTGTGATTTTATCTGATTTTGGGTTTAATACAAGGTGGTATTTGTGTCAGAAAGTATTTCATGACTGGTTTAAAGAATCCAGTTTCAAGTCCTTCTCTAAAGAAATAGAACATATAGGCAAGATTATGCGTTTTAATTCCTGTTAGTATAATTAGGAAGAATGCACCCAGATAGAGTAATGGAATAGCACCATAGTGCAGTCACTGTTCTCAGTTTGTGGAGCCTTTAAGCTTGCTTGTGGGGAAACAAAAGTATATATCAGAAAAGGACCTTCTCTTTACACCTTTCCTTTTTTGTTTTGTTTTGTTTTGTTTCAAATGCAAGTCTGTTTCAAAGGAAATTTCAAACTTTTGATTTTGTCACTAAAAGTCTCTGCCAGTGTGTATGTCCCATCTGTGACCTTGGCTGGGATACAGGCAGCTCTAAACCTCTGACATTTGTGCATACTAAGGATAACACAAAAGCTAGATCTGAAATGTGGAAGTTACGGTATCTTGTGAGAAGAATGTAGTCTGTATCAGCACATTTTTCTTTCTCTTTTCCACAGTCATTGACAGTAGGGCTAATTAAAAAAAAAACAAATAGGAAGGGATAATTTAGTAAACTTTTGACTATTGAGTGAAAATCAGACAAAGTCAACCAGAAGCAGCAGAAGAACCAATATTGTAATCACTAAATTTTCATTCATCTTTTACACTAAGGACTTTGACTTTCTTTGCTTTCCTAAATTTGCCAATCTGTGGTAATACTGTGGCATACCACACGTTAGCAGACCAGAAATGGTAGTAAGAATATACAAGAGAGATCTCTTCTACAGTCACACAAACTTGTTACCTATGATGTTGGTTTTAGTTTCTCTTATCCCAGCTATACTTTAATCTGTAACTCCAAAATAAATTTGGTATTTATTTTGTAAGAAATCAGGGGGATTTAATCTACTATATTATTAGTATCCAGTTGTCATAGACATTTTCAGTAGCAGGTCTTGAAGCATTTTACAGAAAGGACAACTTAACATTTTACAGATGGAAAAACTTGGGCACTGAGACAGAAGATCCCTGACTTTAATATTGACATTGAAAAGCAAAAGAAAATTTCATTTTCAGACACAAAACCAATTTGTTCAGGGTAACTGCCTTGTTGTTGATTGCCTTGAGCTTGATTCAAAAGCTCAACCTACAGCTGAATAGGAAAGATACACTATCAGTGGTAAAGCTTGTTAGCTTACAAGGGAATCAAAATCGGAGGAAAAACAAGTATGTAGGAAGCAAAATAATTCACTACAAGAAGACCGAGACCAATGAATATAGCAACAGAGGACTATTTTGATTCTGGGTTCCTTCCTGAGAAATACTAAAAGTGAGAAGGGTACAGACAGCCCCTTTCCTGATTAATAACTGGACAGTTTGCACTTGGAGATCTGACTCACTGAAGGTGAGTCAGGTGACTGCCAGTCCCGATGCATACACACTGGTCTTTTTTGTCACCTCTCGATGCCGACAGAAAAGAAGCACCACCTCAGCTGTAGTCAGAAGCAGATTTCAATTTGGGTTGCTGCTGGAAACTTCCAAATGCAGAACTGCAACTGTTATTGCAGATTCATGTTGACATCTGTAAGGCAACGAATGAGTCTTGTATTCTGAAAGATTAAATATTCCCAAACCTTATGGACATTAGAAGAAAGATGTGTTTTCCTATCAACTGCCTTTTCTTTTTTAATTTTCACTTTTTTGTGTTTTAGGGTTTTTTTACAACTAAAGTATTATATCTCTTATGTGAATGCAATGAAAATGCCAATTAATAAAAAAGAAGATTGTTTTGGTTATAAATGCTCACATAATAAAATGCGGCTTTTCTGACTTTTTTTTTTTTTTTTTTTTTTTTTTTTGTGTGTGTGTGTGTGATAATATTCCAAAGTAAATATTCCACATGCTTGGTCAATCCTCCATTGTGCCAATCAAAGATGGAAAAAGACAATAAGACAAAATAAATTAGCTTAGCTTTAATTGAGCTCTAGTTAACTGTGCCTTTGGTCAAACTGAGGAGGAATTATTAGTGATAATCAGAAGGAGGTTATTATTTTCTCTGTAATGTTTTTACTATAAGATAGGTTGCTGTGATAAAATTACTCAGGTTTTCTTGACAAATGAAATTTGATGAGAAAAATTTCAATAGTACTGTCTGTTCACTCTCACAAGGTAGTTTTTAAATGTATTTTTCTTTCCTGCTCTCATTCTTTTTGTTGTTTTTATGCCAACCATCTAATTGAAATATTCTAATTGAAACTATTCTTCATCTCCTAATTGAAATATTCTTCAGATAATTTACTGGAATGTAAGATTGTGGTGAATTGTGTATTACTCCTCTGAAATTCTCATACTTTTTTCTTGTAGGGCTTTTTTTGTTGTGTTCTTTGTCCATTAGGGCTAAATTAGTTATTGACTAATAGTACATTTATTTCAGTATTTCTAAGGCATGTTTTGTGAATCTCTCAAGATTCAGTGTATTTTGTAAAAAAAACCACACCTCTAAGAATATAAGAAATTAAATTTTCCCTAAAGAACACTATCACTCTCTTTAGATAGTCTTCTGTACTCATTTGGTATTCAATTTGCAGACTATTAGAAAATCAGTTTATTATAATGTATTTTTTTATTATTTTTAGTTTTATTATTTTAGTTTTATTATTTATAATTTTTATTATTTGAAACCAATTTTTATTATTTAAAAACTTTGAAAATATAGTTCATATTTACATAAAGAATGAGTTTAAACAAACATATACATTTCTTACTGTCTTACTTTATTTTTCATGTACCTTAATGATAAAATAGATGAATGGCACTGCTATAGTTGAAATGTAAGTTTGAAATGTACTTCATGCTGCACACACAAAAGTGAGAAAGACCTCACTGATGACCATCACTGTTACTTATGGAAAGCTTTCAGCAAATATTTCTGATCTTTTCACAGAATTCATGCAGATTGAGACATTTTCATTATCCCAGGGACCAGGAAGGAAAGGCATAAACTCTACAAATATGATCTTGAGTATATCCTGAATTACTTCTCTCTTAATTCTTGAGCCCTTAGGGTAACTCACTGTGGACTCTTACCAGTTCATATAATCCACTGTTAGTTCTCGGGAATCAAAAATAAAATGCAGGCTTGATTCAAGTGTGCATTTCCCATTGTTTTGTACTTGCTTATTGCCTAAAGTGCTATCATAAGTTTCACGTAAGCCTGCCAAGATGGCTGATGCTGAAATATTTATTTAACATGAGACTTCTAAGGCCAAAGCCAGTGCATGGTATTCTGTCAACTTTCTACTTGGATGTTTTATACACATTTGTAAAGTCACATTAACATTAATTTATTTTGCATGCCATTAGGAACGTAACCTGTAAAATTGAAACAGCTGGAGGAAGAAGTAAAGATTTCATATTTTATCTAAAGTGACTGACAATGTAATTGACAAAGAAAAGGGATGTGAGATGATCCTAGAGAAACAGAAATAAAAATTATTGAGGAAAAAGTTTAGTATCTGAAATTGAATGGGGAAGCAAGCCACCAAAGGTGACATTTGATACTGTCCCTTTTTTGTTGTTTGTGGGTTTTTTCCTGTTGTTCATGCTGTTAGAACAAAGTAACTGAGGCCACTGTCAATCCCCAAAGAGGAGAGATCTTACCAATGAGTTATGAATAAGCTTCCTTCCAAAAAACTCTCAAAGCAAAAATTCCTTCAGTTGCTGTGTTAATCACTCTTCCTCTGCTTTAATTCATGTTGGAGCTTCCAAGAGAGAAGCAGTGATTTTGGAAGTGACTGAGTCCCTGAAGCCCCACTGAAATATGTTTCTGACTGTTTAGACCTTATTTGAGATGGCATTTTTTGCATTCCATGTATCCTTTTATTGAAAGTAAACTGTATTTGATGAGGACATTATTAAGTCAATATATTTAATGTATGTGTGTGTCAGAAGGTGGCAAGAAATTGCTTCATGTTTCAAATTGCTGTAAATCATCACTGAGAAGTGCAGTCTTTCCCCTTGAATATGCTCTCCCATCCTTCTGTTGCCTGTTCTGGCAGAAACATTTATAAGGCCACATAGGGAGCCACATCTGACAGCTGAGAATTTAAAATGAATTTAGGAAAAAAGAAATGTGAGTGGTTCAAAGAAGAGTGTTGCTTATCTGAGTGGAAAGAGATTCAGCTTCACATTGCCTAAAAGTCTGATTAGGGCTTTGCCAAACACAAACCTGGTGGCTAAAAGACTATTTCACACTTGAGCAAATGCCCAACCAATATTAATATTTACAAAGCAGAAGGCAGCAGCCAGTAATGTGAAATTCCTGATTGACTTACAAATAAATATGTCCTTAGAAGAAAGGGGAAGGTGAGAAAGGGGAATGATAATAACTGGCAACCTCAGGGGGACATCCAGGGAACAAGGGGCTATATCAGGGATGAACAGAGATGTAGAAGTCCAACAGCTATTTTCTCTGAATGTTATCTGAGGACACTAAAATGGAATAAGAAATAGAATTGAGCCTCTAAATCTACAGGTTAAGCAGTTATTTAATAGTTTGGCCTGTGAATCATGGGAGAGAAATGGATCTGGGGTATGTTTCTGTAATGTGAAGATGTAGTGATTGTCTTTCATTTTTGTCACTTGTGCCCTTGTATTGGGTCTGGCTGAGGTGGAGTTAATTTTCTCATAGCAGCTTTCAGTGTTGTGCTTTGCATTGGTATCTAGACAGTTGGTAACACACCAGTGTTTTGGCAACTGCTGAGCACGGCATCGGTACTATAAAGGTGAGATCCTAGGAGAGAACACAGCCAGGCCAGCTGACCCAAACTAGCCAAAGGGGTATTCCATACCATATGACATCAGCTTGGATATAAAAGCTAAGGAAAGGGGGAAGAAGGAGGGCATTCCTCATTTACAATGGCTGCCTGCTGAGAAACCGCTACGCATGTTGAAGCCTTGTTTCCCAGGAAGTGGACACACACTTCTAGTTGATAGGAAGAAGAGAATAAACCTTGTTATTTTCTGCTTCCATTGCATGCATGCAAACTCTCACTTTTGCTTTAGTGAACTGCCTTGTCTCCACATGCAAGTTGTTATCCATCTTATTCTCTCTCCCCTGTCTGTCTGAGAAGGGGAGTGGTAGAGCGGTTTGGTGGGCACTGGTGTCCAGCCAAGATCAACTCACTACAGCCCTTATTAGAGCTTTTGCAAGTATGCTGTTAGCTGGTTTTTGGTGTGTTGTTTTTTTTTTTTTTTCTTCTTTTTGTAACTCTATTTTGCATTTGTGGTGATTTCAAGAAAATGGTTAAGAAAGAGCAGCTTAAAGACATTTGTCATCCTAGACACTGAGATTAACTAGTAGTGCCCAATATTCTGGATGTTGAAAGAATAAGAAGGTACCTTTTCTTTTAGCTACAAGGGCTAGAATAGAAGTTGGAAGACTGGGGTCTTTGTCAAAGAGCTGTCTTCCAGTGATCAGCATTAATGAAGTAAACTTTCTGCCAGCACCAGTTAGGGGAAAGAAGCACCAAAATCTTAAAGGAGGTTACCAGAGCAGCATAATCAAGTGTCTCACCTGTAATCATCCCCCTACCTTTTTTTTTTTCTTTTCTTTTTGTATGTTTAGGGTATCACTCTAGATAAGTCTTACTTACTTTCAAAGGTCAAGTTTATAATTTGGTGGATTTTAATATCAATTAACTCTTTCTTTTAGGGAAATGCTTCATCTAATAGGTAACTAATAAGCATTTTTCATGGGCAGAACAAAATATTTTAGCTCTTATCTGATAACCACTCAAAAATAACCACTCAAAAATAACCACTCAAAATGGCAAGCTGAGAGCTGGGCATGACCCTACTCTATGGTTTGGAAATGAATGACAGGAACATCTGCCAGATGTTGCCAAGATGCTACTGAAATACAAGCAACTGGGGCTATTCACTGTAGCAAGTCAAGCTATGGAAGAAGCATGATTTTTTATAAAAGCTGCATTCATTTGTCTTGTTCACCAATGCATTAATTTCTGAGATTTTTTTTTTTTCCCAAACACCAAAATTATTTAAAGTACCTCCATTTTTAGATTTTGAGCAAGGGAAAAGAATTGCTACAGGCAGAGAGAGAACAAATCAACCATTCTACATGTAAAATACATTTGTGTCAAATTAATTTTAAAATAACCAAATTCCTCCAATCTTAATATCAAACTCAGTCATACTGCTACTCATATAGTATTTGTATTTTTGTGCTATTAGCGAAGAGTGATATAGCATATGACTACCACTGAAGAATGTGATGGCTTATCTGGATCCTGTTTCAGGAAGAGAATTCTGTACTGCTTCAGTGAGTCCCGTTTCTCCAAGTAACTTAACATACAAAATGTGAAGCATCTGGTGACTCTGGAAGCTTGTGTTGCCCGCTGGGAACTTGTCAGATAACTTTACAATATTCCTTTAACTGGGGTAGATTTTTTATTTTGCTTATAGGATTTTGCAGAAGATACACAATCTGTTTGCTAAACAGTGTTCTCTTCAAGAATAATCAAACAGGTTGACATCTTTGGCTACACAGTATTGACCTAGTGATATAATCCTGAAATGGATAAAATCTGTCATGCATAATACACAATACTGGATGGATATTGGCAGTATTGGTGATTTCCTGACTTTGAATCTTTTGATATTGATTCAGCTTGTATCTTATCTATTCCAAAATTTTCATTTTCTTCTCATATGTCGAACAGTGCATTAATGCTCTGACTTCACAAAATAAAAATACCATCTTCAATATTTGACTCTGTTTGTAGCTGGATATGAAAACTACTGGCCTTTCCTGTCATCTTTAGCTTACCTATTTAGAAAAGACACTTCTCAGAATTACTCCAATTTTTTTAAGATTATATATATATATATTAAAAAAGCTGTGCACTCTTCATTGGTTTTACTGGAATGCAACAAATGGCTCATGTCAGAATTCCACTTTATCCCTCCTCTCTAAGTACTGTTTGGTCTAGCACAAAAGCCAGCTGCTAAAGTAACAAATGAGAGAAATATGGGTTGGTTATTTGTTCAAAACAAGATTCAGGTGAAATACCTAATGAATTCAGGCACAGATGGTTTATGGTGTATCTTCTGTAATTTCAAATAACAAAAATAGTTCCCTCCCTATGTATTAGTTAGTCTTTTTATGTAATGAATAATGGTAATATTTAAAATACAGCTTGACTGGAAAGAAGCAAAGACATTTTCTTCGTTGATTTATTTCATTCAGTCTACTGTACACTTTCTAGAAGTTAGTTTAACATCAGATGGTAGTAAATGTGACAGAAAAATATTTTTATGTTGTTGTGTTCTTTTTTTTTTTGCTTTTGAGACAAAGCACTTATCACTTACAGGCATGTGGTCCTAATCTGAAAGATGAATTGGTTCATTCACTTCAAGTACCACATAACCATTCACACACCATCGAGTTTAACACTATTAAAGGGTAATTTCCCCTGTGGGAGCTATGCCAAATACAGCCGCTGTCGCTACACAGGGTCTTTTTATCTCTCCATGGCAGGTAAGGAGGTTTAAATAAAAGGCTTAATCAAGAATGCAATCACAGACATATTCTTCCTATTGAAATATCCGTGCAATAGCAAATAAACACTCCTAAAAATTTTAATACTCTGAAACATTACCAAGAAGACTTCAGTGTACAGTTCACACTTTGAAATGTTGTGACGGAATCAAAGCATGTGAGATGGTCTTGAGTAGAGGACAGGAAATATAGGAAAATTTGCATATCCTGATAAATTCTGAATAGAGTAAAACAGTTCAGAATAATCAGAGTATACTTTGCCTTAATCTCTAATAATTTAAAAAAAATTAATGATTTAAAAATTAATGATTTAAAAAAGAAAACTCATAATTTGTTTAGCTTTTCTACAAAGACTCATTGAACACCTTATTATTATAGGTTCTATATTCTATCAAACCTGATAATTAAGCCTATGATGAAGTTACTTTAAAACATAGTATTTATATGTTCTTGCTCGAATATTTGGGGGCTAAACTATTTTCTGCAGTAATTTTGCTTTATTTCATCTAAAGATGAATTGTCTAGGGATGCCAATAAAAATATGCTTTTTGAGTCAAGTACTGAAAAGTTATAGAAATAATTCTGACTTGATTTTGATGCCTAAAATCCTCCAAAAGGCTTTCAAAACAACATTAGTGGAGATAGATTGAGAGGGAGAGAGAGAGGGAGAGAGAGAGGGAGAGAGAGTAGTTCCTTTATTAGAATCTTCTAAGGTGTACAACAAAAGTACGCACATGCACATCAGCCAAATCTTACAGTTTTTGTAAGTTTCAGTAATTGACATATTTGGTAATTACAATGAACCTGTTGCACCATTTTCCCCTGGTGCTCACACTCAGAACTCTTCAGAACTGCCCCTTGGAGCCCCTCCAAGGGCTCTGAGCTTACTCTCCTGTTTTGACTACGAGCTATCTTATTGTCTCAGTTGGAGTTCTTGTAGGTGTTCTTCAAAACAGCATGTCCTTGACAATGTGTGTCTAACAGAAGTTCAGGAATGTGTGAGAAAGTGCTCAGTAGCTTCTAAATACCACCTAAAATGTGAGAGACTTAGGAAAACTTATTCAACTTATATAACTCTATGAAAATCTACAAAATACACATTAAAATTCTTAGGCATCATTTTCATTAAGAAGAGAGCATTATTCACCCTTTCTGTTTTCACCATTAAATTGCTTTCCTTCTAAGATAATTTTTTTGCATTCACACTAGAATGAACAGGCTTTATTTTTGAATTAATTTTGTGGAACTTAATGTCACAGAGTGTGTTGTCTTTGACTAAAATGGGGTCAAGATTTAAGTCTTAAAACTTTTTTTTTAAATGAATGCAGTTTTGGACCCAGGCTCATAGCTCAGAATCAGCTTATTACTGAAGCCAAACCAACATACATGCCCTGTAGATATGAATTTGAAGTTTTGCCAGAGCATAGAGCATGTTTACAAAACTGTTTTGATAAAATGTGAGTAACCTAAGTGCTATTCTTCATGTCAAGGAAGCCCTTCTGAGATTCACAAGCCTCTGTGGCAGCCTCATTTGCAAGCCAACTTGCTTGGCTTTCTTAAATCATGTAAAATTCAGGTTCTGTTCAAAGTACGTCAACAGTGCTGGCCTTTTACCCAAGAGTTCACAACTTAGCACAGTAATAAATCAAAGCCTCACAGATACTAATTCTCACTTGTGCCTGGGGGAAGTTAACTTGCTTCTTCCAAATGAATATTTTACCCTGAAGTAATCGAAAGTGAAAGGGAGATTCTTCTCATTTTTTTGAAGTTATTCTACTTTGCAGTGACTAAAGCCAAGCCTCAGCTGAAGCTAAGAATATAAAAGTGTGAGCATTTGGCTATCCATAGCAATTCATCACTCATCTCAAAGGAGGAAGAAAATAGGAAAGGCTGAATTTCAATCCTCCTTTCTGAAAAATACTTCGCTATTATATACTAAACATCCTTTGGATCAGGCCTTTAATTCAAAAAGTAGTTTGAAATTTTTTTGTACCAGATGAGACCCAAACTGGAAATGGAATACATATTATATATATATATTTTTTTTTTACTTGAAGCAATTTGAAGCCACGCAGCATAAGGACTTCCACGTAAAATTTTATTCCACAGAAATTTCTATGCTGAATTCATCAATTTTTCTCAAAAGTGACGAGCTTGTCAAGAGTTCTTAGATATTTCTCACATTTTATACTTAGTTATTGCAATTGTTTGTTTGGAATGTTCATAATGGATAAAATTTATCCATGGGCAGAGGACAGCTGAGTACTACATGCCACTTAATTCATGTGCAGGCCTCCATACTAGCCTTAAAATAGAGATTTTGTGGGGCACGGCCTTCTTTCTTCCCCTCCTGCCTCCATCACCCAGAACTAAGTCAGATGTAAATTGCAATAACTAAAATTAGATGAAAAGTTTCTGTGACAAGCTGTATGGAGTTAAACTCACATAAACTCTCACTGCTAGATCCAAGCAATGGACTTAGCTTGATTTTGTAATGCATTAAATAGGACAGAGTGCAATGGTCAGGAAGTGCCTTGTAAATTTTCAGCCATAAAGCTGCAGTTTTAACCTACAGCTCTAGTAGTAGGAGGCAAGCTGAGTCCTATGCTGGTCTCACAGAATGAATTCATGTGTTGAGCTGAGCTCTAAGAACAGGATTTTCTCCTAAAACTGGAAATACCATTAATATGCCACTGAAAATGTCAGGGGCTTAGAGCTATCCTTTTACAGCTCATAAAAATAATCTTTTTTATAAATAAAGTGAAATTAGACATAAAAGGTAATCATTTACCACTGAAGTGTGATATTAACTTCTCAAACTTCTGGTAATGAAAGTGTTCCCACAGTAGCCATAACTTGTCATCAGATTTCACAGGTGACTTCCCTCTAAGCACTGAGTTTAGTGTAATACTTCCAGTGTTGGTGGAAGGTAATAAAAACCCCAGATATGTTATGTGGATAAGTCCATCCTAATGTGAGATTTGATGAGTATTTTTTTTCTATGATTATATATTAATTATAGTTAATTTTACTTAGATTGTTGAGATCATGAAACACAAAAGGTTTCATCTTATATTTACTCTGTATATAATGTCATTTCGAAGTAGCAGGTAGAGTGGTTTAACGTATTTGTGTTCCAGAGTAAAGGTTTTCTGTGGCCTGTAAAGATAAGGACTTTTCATTATGCAAAACAGTGTGGAAAAAATTGCATTTCATGTAAAATCATGTGCAAATCACATAATGTCAATATTCTCAAGCATGCAAAAATTTTGACTCTAACTGCTAATAATTAACTGCTAATAATGTTGTTGGATTAGAGATCATTTCTTCTACAGGTACAAATAAAAATAACCCTTATTCTCATTGCTGTTATGTTTCTGAGCCATCCAAAAAAATCAGTCAGTTTAAAACCTTGTTGCCTTCCTGTTTTAGTTTTTTTAAGAAATCAATTAGAAACATGGGATTTTTTTACTGTTTCAGTATTTTACACCATAATTTTATTAATAATTTTGCTGCAGTTTTTGATGTTCTTGAAAGAAGAAACATTGTCAAAGATTTTTTTTTTTAAGTTCTCAAGAAATATAAAGTACTTACTAAAAATTTTTTGCTTATGCAAGAGTGAGTTTTGTTTATATCAGTTCAAAGAAACTGGTGTAATTAATTATTTCATTAACTCAATAGACTGTATCTAGTAGAGCTGAGGTTTGGGGTTTTAAGTACATTTGAAGAAACAGGAGATTATAAAGATAAAATACTCCCAAGAACTTTGTTTCTGCTAAAATTACATCATAGAAAGACTCAAGATTTGGGGTTGTTGGCTTGATTTTTTAAATTTGTTTAGGGTTTTATTTAAATCAACAAGCAGGCTTTATTTTATAGTGCTGGCAAGGGGATTGATAAAACTCAAATCAGTTCACTTTTTTTCATGTATATTTTCTGAAACAACAATAAAAGATAACATTTCTCTAATTCTGTTCTTCTTGATTGAGGTACTGCATATTGAACAAATTTAAAGTGTTGGTTGTGGGTTTTTTTCCAGATGATTGTTTTTATATCAGCTTCAACTCTTATCTACATGTCTTGCATCCAGCTATAGCTGTGGCACTCC
Source organism: Margarornis squamiger (assembly GCA_035222235.1). Taxonomy (NCBI): domain Eukaryota; kingdom Metazoa; phylum Chordata; class Aves; order Passeriformes; family Furnariidae; genus Margarornis; species Margarornis squamiger. The sequence continues at coordinate 49,322,103 of JAWWTY010000123.1, forward strand.
AGAGCTAAGATTTTCCATTCTTCTTGTCTACACAGTAGTTACTAAAATAGCTAATCGCAGTAATCTATGCATATGTTCACAACTTCTTTTACATTCTGCAGTAAAAATAAAGTGAATTATAAACAAATAAATTATTTTTGAGACACAGTAGGAATGAAATAGCTGAGTGAGGAGGTTAATTCATGCATCTGACACTGTGCATACAAGAAACCAGGCATTTGACTTACAGAGAGAGGAGAGAATCAGAGAATTATTTGGGTTGAAAAGGATCTTTGAAGGCTGTCTAGTCCAACCCCACCCTGCAATGAGCAAGGACATCTTCAACTAGGTCAGGTTACTGACAGCCCTGTCTAGCCTGCCCTTGAATGTTTCCATGGATGGAGCATCCACCACCTCTCTGGGCAACCTGTTCCAGTGCCTCACCACCTTCATTGCAAAAACTTTCTTTATATCTAGTCTAAATTAATACTCTTTAAAATAATTATTCCTTGTCCTATTCCAACAGGCCCTACTTAAAAGCCTCTCCCCAAATTTTTTGTAGGCCCCCTTTAAGTACTGAAAGGCTGCAATAAATCTTCTCTTCTCCAGGCTGAACAACCCCAACTTTCTCAGCCTGTGTTCTTAGGTAAGGCGCTCGAGCCCTCTGATCATCTTTGTGGCCTCCTCTGGGCTCTGTGCAACAGGTCCATGTCTTTCCTGTGTTAGGGGCCCCAGAGCTGGATTCAGAACTCCAGGTGGGGTCTCACAAAAGCAGAGTAGAGGGAGAGTCCCCTGCCTTGACCTGCTGGCCATGCTGCTTTTGATGCAACCAGGATATGGTTGGTTGGCTTTCTGAGCTATGAACATGTAAAGATCCAATTATTGAGAGATACCCCTGCCCAAATTAAGGTGCAAATAAGTCAATATGCTGTAGTCAATAATACAGATTTCATTTAACAATGAGTGTGAGGTAGAGAAATTGAAAGAAATAAAAAGAGTTTGGGGCAGTGGAGGGAGGATAGGTGGTAGGGAGAGGAGGGAGTAGAGAGAGATCAAGCAGAAGGTAGTCACCACCCATGGATCCAACAACATCCCATTGGTCCTTCTTCACCCTGAGCTTTTTGGTGGTAGGGGTTCCAAGGTAATTTCAAAGTTCTTACTATTTATACATTTTAGCAAACAAGGGAATTAATGCTCATTGTCTACACAGTTCTCTTAATCTATTGGTTAAATGATTCCCTCACTTCTAATGCTAATTAGTCCATATTCTCAGTCTTTCTCTTCGTTCAAGTCAGTGGTTTTCTTGGGTCTGTGAACCTTACATTGGTGGTTGTGATCTCTCTCTGCCAGAATTACCTTTTATCCAGTTGAAGCTGATTTCAGCACAGTTGCTGAGTTGGCTTTTATTGTGGCTTGTATATTCTGCATTCTTCATGCCCATTATTAGTGATTCATTCTTCTCCCCCAGCTTTGTTAACCTCCTGTAGGTCTGAGATAACACCCAGAAAATAGTAGCATCTTTATCTTATCTCAAGTTCCTGCTCAAGGTCTTAACTTACAGTCCAAGTTCCAGGTATACACAAAGGTGTATTTTGGGGGCAGGGGGTGGGGGGGAGGGGAAGGGAGAGCTTCAGTACCACCCACTGGTGGTCACAGATGCCACCTGTCCCATAAGTTGGGATGATCTCTGTTTGACTGGCAATATGTGTGCAAGTGATTGCTTCTTTATACAGTTTGCCATAATAGGAATTTTTGTCTGTATGCGTTATCCAGGATGCGCTAACCAGATTTTGCCAGGAGTTACCACCATCCTGTCGCTCCATTCTGTGCTTATCTCATGGCAAAGTTCTGCTGTGGCCTTAACAGTGTTTGAGACAGGCAACTGTGCTCTCTAAATCCTTACACCACCCTGGGGCTGAAACACTGTCTTCCAGGGACTTTTCCTCAGTTCATGCATTGTCTGTAGGGATGATGAGAGTAGGAGAAGCAGCAGAAGCAATAACATGAGCAATCATGTAGTGTCAGATAGCTATCCCAGTCATTAAAAATTTAAATTGAATTGCAATTAGAAGCCACATTGTCAGGTTGTGTCTGGTCTCTCATCCACCAGCACCCCCAGATCTTGGCAGATCTGTTCATTCCCCAGCCTGCATTGATGTTAGTGGTTTCCCTGACCTATGTGCAGCACCCTGCACTTGGCCATGTTAAACTTCATGAGACTCCCATAGGCCCAGTTCCCAAGCTTGTCCAGGTCCCTCTGCATGGCATCTCATCCCTCCAGCATGTCAACCACACCATTCACCTTGGTGTCATCTGCAAATTTGCTAAGGGAGCACTTGATTCATCTATGAATCTTCTATTTCATCTTCATCTATGTCATTGATGGAGACGTTAAACAGTACTGGTCCTGGTACAGACCCTTAAGGGGCCCCACTTTTCACTGATGCCCATCAGTGCAATTGACCACTGCCCTCCAGATGCAACTGTCCAATCAATTGCTTATCCACAAATCAAATCTGTTTCTCTCCAATTTGGAGAGAAGGATGTTATGGGAGACCATGTCAAAAGCCTTAGACAAGTCCAGCTAGATGACATCCATGGCTCTTTCTGTGTCCACTGATATAGTCACTCCAGCATACAAGGCCTCTAGGTTGGTCAGGCAGGATTTGCTCTTGGTGAAGCCAGGTTATGGAGCATTCAGGTTAATTGGATTTGAACATGGTTTCCTTTATTTTAAGACTGTTGTATTAATATATAAGAAAGTAAATGTATACAGAAATTGAAATATCAGTAAGCAGATTATCATTATTTTATGCTTTTAATGTGTCCAATGTGGTGGTTTTCCCTGATGCAGGAGAGAGCGCTAAAGAAACCCTTCAAATAGTCATTCAAACTGCGCTTTATGTGCAGCAATTTGTATAATGTTTATTTTACTTCCAGAAGTAGATGGGTACAATTTTCAACCAATAGTTTTTTGCTTATGGATAGTCTGCTGTGGTATTTGCCATGTTCTGTTGCTTACTGGAGCTCTGTTGCTCAGTTAGTGTTTGACAAGGAATTCAGAGAGGACTTCTGATTTCTGTTTTAGTTGTCATAACTGATAGAAATAGACCTTCACTTCAGAGAATTAAGTTTAAAAGTTTCTACATAATTTTCTATGCATATTTTGTAGCAATTGAAAGTCATTCTTTTATCATTCAGTTTTGTCAGGAAATGTTGGCTAAAATCTGTGCGGGACATTTGGAATTATGGTGTTTGTTTTCCCAAGTCACATGATAGGGCCATGGTTTCCTGGAGATGGCTGAAAACCTACCTGCCCATGGGAAGCAGTCAATGAATCCCTATGTTTGTTTCTTGCATGTGCGCTTTTGCTTTCCCTATTAACTGTCTTTATCTCAATCCACAAGTTTTCTAGCTTCTGCTTTTCTGATTCTCTCCCTGATCCTACTTGTAGGGGAGTGAGGGAGCAGCTGTGTGGGGCTTGGTTTGCTGAGTGGGGTTCAACTCAGACACCACCATAGCAGAGGTGGTGAGTAAAACCAGGTGAAGAAGCAGCTCAACTTTCTAAGAGAGATGCAACCATTTAAAGAGCATTAAAGAAAAAAGAACTGGGATGATCAATGTCTGCTGGAACTGCCTGGAGGAGAAGTGCTACCTGGGAGCTGTTTGGAGAACTGGGCAGTAGAGAGGGCAACTGGAAATACCTTTGTAGAGGAGAGTAAGTTGGAGAGGACCAAGATGCAGTAACTCACTTCCAACTTCTCTAAGATGAGGAGCCAGCAGCAGGTGGAATATCCTAGAAGGGGCAGGAGCAGGACAGACAGGTTGTAAATCAGTTAATTTTTTTTAGTGTTATATATGGAATTGGCAGTGATGATCTTAAAGGTCTTTCCCAGCCTATGTGGACAGTGGAGCAAATAGACTTCCTCTGAGTTTTTAAGAATTATTCTACAGTTCTGGGAAATAAGTAGTTTCAGGTAGGCTTACCTGTTTGAATATCCTTGGTGTTATTCTGAAATGGCTGAGGATGTACAGTGGAGAGTGTGGCAGTATAGAGGGCAATAAGGAGATATTTTCTGAAGTAGAAATGTAGATAAATTTATCTTATAATCCCTGATGTTGAAAATTAAACAAATCTTTTGAGGATTCTTTCTTATGTATTTAAAAAATCTTTTGGGTTTCAGCAGGCAGAAAATATTGTGAAAAAAACCTCCCCTCTAGCAGAACTGTTACTTCTGTTAATAACACACTACAGAGAAAGCAGTGCAGAGGCATATAAAGAATTCTTTGTGAGGGAGGATTTGTTAATTTTTAAAAGGAGAGGTGTGGGAGAAACTTGTGTTTGGATTAAAGTCATTCTGAATTTAGGCGACTCAGTGAAGCATACAGAGCTCAGAGCTGTAAGGCACTGAACCTCAGGGCTGTGATCCAAACTAAAAATTTAAATACCTGCCTATTGTCACACTCCTGAATAATCTTATAACAGAAAATGGATTTTTTTTATATTCTTGAAGGTGTATTTCAGTGCTCTTTTGAAATAGATCCTTAGTAGATTGCGGGTTTGAGCCCATGAGAAGCAAGGAGTACTAACAGAACTAAGTATAATGAGATCAACAAGAAATAACATCTTGATGTATGAACTTACAGAAAAAAAAAAAAAGGAAAAAAAGCAGGAAAGAGAGTGGAAGGCTACAGAATATTGCTAGTAGAAAACTTTAGTTTCTTAGTCATGGAGTGTGTTGTTATATTTGAAGAAGCCAAGATTGTAAACTAGAATAGATATTGATGTTAATCATGTTATAGAAAATCAGAGAAACAATACTGAAATCACTGTCTGATTAACTACTCAGTTTTATAATTGCATGCTGCAAAGCCAGAGTAGTTCCATAATGCCAGCTGACTGTCGATTTAGCATATTCATATAATAGTCTGAGGTATGAAATGCCAGATACAACAATAGAAGGAAGGCATGTAAATCTATTTAAGAAGGTGAACATATTTCTGGAAGAGAAGGAGGAGGAAAATCGCTGCAGCCATGTGTTAAATATTTGGGTTGAATATAATGAAGTAGAAAATTGTTTGTGTTTTTCCGCTTTGCATAATGTATACAAGCCCTGATGGATTGTTGTTTCTCTTTGGCTCTTGGTTATTCATGGGTTTCTCTAGATGGATTACAGAAATATGACATGGCATCCTGGGATGCTGGCTAAACAAAAGAAAAGCGAGTTGTTGAATGCTGCTATTGTTAGATTAGTCTTTATTTTCCTTTGTGTTTTGCTTTGTTTTGTTTTCCCCTGTGTCTCATAAAATATTGCAATCTTCTTAGATTCCTTTGACTCATAGAACTACACTGTCAGAAAGACACTGGAGTGTTCACATTGCTTCTGCATTCTCTATAATTGTAATTGTATTTCTAATTTGTAATTCTGAACAAAATATGAAGTGAATCAAAAATCTCCTGGCAGCTCTGTCACAATGACTCGAGGCAGAGTTGTCATACCCTGAGTTTTGGTACTGGCAAAGGTAGCTCACTGATGCTGGTGGTGTCTGGGTAAACTGGTAAGGATAATCTAGTTTTCTTAAGGTATTTAGTTACCTAACCTATTTGGACACTTTCAGGATTTGTAGCAAACACAACACTGTCATTGAAGCCCCACTCTACATTTTTATTTATGTGTTTAAACATCCTTGAAATTTTTCCCTTTGGTCTGATCCAACACCCCTTGAACTCCATAGATATTTCTGTCAGCTTTAGAAAATGTCCTAAATTAAGATTGTGACGTTTGTGTGATATCAGCATAGCATCATTTCACTTTACATCTGGAGTGTTGAAATAAGGCTTCAGAAATGAAAATGCTTGCTCAGATTTAGCATCTACCACCTAATTTTCACATTCAAATTTTGCTTAAAACTTCAAAGCAAAAATGATATATGGAGAGATCAACAGCCTAGATTGATTTTCAGGCATGTGAAGTGCTGAGCAGTGCCTGCCAAGAGGCTGACAGGCCACTCCCCTAGAGTGCCTCTTTGCCCATAACTTCATGGGCTCCTTTTCCCTGCCAGCTTTTGTGGTAAGAGGTGTACAGCTGAATTCTGAGCTTGCACCAAGGCAAGTCTGGAATAATGACTGACAGTAAGAAGAATGGTGAAATCACTACAGGAGATAAAAAAAAGCCTAAAGACTCTGTCAAAAGTGAGCAATCTCTCTGTTATTCCATGTTCAATAGTCCTTTATCTGCCCAGGGCTTCCGCAGAGTTGATATCGGCAGAGCATGGTATCAGTAGACTGTTCAGGGAAGGTAAATAAAGAGTTTCCAAAAAAATAAAATAAAAAAAAAAATATAAAAAATAAGCCCTTGAAATATTTTTATTCAAGTGAAGACCTTGCAAATTGTATAGTAGTATTTCCCTAATGCAACGAAATCTAATTTATCATAATAAATTTCTTGCAGTGTAATAGCAAACTAGCTCATTTAAACTTGCCTGCAAGGATTTCCAGTGCAGCTAATCTGTGAGCATTATGCATGCTTCATTACCTGGATTCTCAGGCAGGCAGTGAAGTTATTCTTGCTGTAAACATTTTTAGGAGTGAGAATTTTGAGGACCAGACCTTCAACTTGTGTACCAGTTGGGTATAGTTCTTTTGCCTACAAGAAAATGCCACCAATTCATGCCAGACAAGACTCTGAATCATGTTTTTCTGAATGGTATCTCTTCAGTTTTCTGTGTAATCCAGTGCTTGCTTAACACTTTTTCTCTCCTGCCTTGTATTAGGGCCCCCCCAGCGAACTGTTTCCCCAAAACAAGACCATGAAGAAAGGAAGCTTGACAAAGTCTTGGACAAGGGCAGTGAAAGTGGGACTTCCTGTAATGAGTTGTCCACCTCGAGCTGTGACAGCCACTCGGAAGCAAGCACCCCTCAAGAAAATGCCACCAGCACTCAACCATCCACAGCCCACCAGCCAAATACTCTGACTTTGGATCGTCCATCTAAGAAGGCCCCAGTACAGTGGATGCCACCACCAGACAAACGCAGGAACAGTGAACTCTTTCAAACTCTCATTAGCAAGTCCAGAGAAACAAATCTTTCCAAAAAGAAGGTGTGTGAGAAGCTGAGTGTTGAGGAAGAAATGAGAAAATGTATCCAAGATTTTAAAAAAATCCACATTCCAGATTACTTTCCAGAGCGCAAGCGTCCCTGGCAGTCTGAACTCTTACAGAAATATGGGTTATAGTAATCAGCTCTTTCATGACATATCTCTGGGGCATTTGATGTTTATTACATTGCCGCTAACTTACCGATGTCCTCCTCCTGGCCAACTCTGCCACCAGAGCTATTCCTGCTGCTTATTTCTTTTTGTGAACAGTGGATGTTGGATAGTACATGTTTTTCTTTAAAAATATATATAAAAAGATAGAAACTTTAAAAAATGCAAGAGGCGTCTCATCTAAACCACTTCATAATAGCAAAGAAAAAAGTGCATGGTCAAGAAAGATGGGTTTTGAACTGTAGTCAGTTGGGCTTCATTATTGTTTTGGAACTTACCAAATAAAAATCTCAATCATCAGTTAACACCTCATTTTATGTTACCAATAAAGATGACTCAGACTTGCTAAGGAGGAAGAGAAACAGGGTTTAAAATTCAATTGAACTGGTTTCAGAACTAATTCCCAACGTTCTCTCAATGTTAATGCAATAAAGCAAATACCTATTTTGCATGAGCACAATGTTACAAATAAATCACACAAGAACAAGAGGTTGTCTGTTGCTTGGAGAATTATTTGTTTGATACCAAGCCTATAAACATGAAACGTCTGAGGGACTGAATTTACTTTGTTCTGGATCTGTGATTTTCTTGTGTGTACAGTGTTCTGTATGTAAGGATGGTGTAAATATGCCTTATATTGTTTTATTATTGCACCAACGATGTTCATCTATTAGTGCTTGTCAGGATTATTTCTGTGAAATGCGAATTTACGGCTGATTGTGAAAACTGGTTTGACGGTCTGAAAGTTTTTGTTATGTTAGTCACTAAAAATGGAGAAAAATAAATGATACTTTAATGTATTTATTAAAAGAACCATCTGGTAGATTTTTTTTGGCTATTGTTATCTCCTCTCTTTTTTAAAAATAGAATCGAGCAAATGTTACTTTCTGTTTAATGTTTCATAACTACTCTGCTGAAAAAAAACAAAAAACATATTTCAAGACTGGGCAAAAGATATTTAGGGTAGAACCATTTAAATGGAACCACCATAGAGATTCTCCAAGAGGAAGAGAGTTACACTAAAAAGCAGCAGGGAATGAACTACAAAATTGAGTGGTTTTACTAACAGAGAGGAAAGTAGTTCCAATTTGACAAGTTCACAAAAAATCAGCTTAGGAAATAGAAGATTTAAAATATCACAGCAGAGTTTGCTACATTAACAAATGAAAAGTTTCTGAGAGTAGTCAACTCTGTATGACAAACCTGTTATCTTAACCCAGACACATAAAAGTAAATACCTTTCTTATTACAAGAACACCAAGAAGAAAACTGTGGTTCAGACAGGCATAGCTGAAATGACTGAGGACTGCTGGAGTTTGCAAGAGAGCTTCTGAGTTCCTACAGACTTGAAATTACTTGAAATTACTTTTTTGAACACACTTTTCAGTCCTCCAAGAGGCCACTTCCAGTAGTAGCTCAGCAACTTCATTCACTGTTTCTTATCTTAACCTATCTAGAACTGGCTGTTTTCCTATTCAGTTATGAGTTAATCAGTTGACAGCAACATCTTTTGATAATATTTTAATAACTTGAAAGGCTGTATCTGGGATAAAGTCATCTGAACTGATGCAGTCCAATGTGAAATCGTTTGGATTCTCAGCTCTGCCCTTATGTTCTGTGCTTGCTTCTTTCTGGTCCAAAAGACCCATTCTTTCTTTTGCAAGTTTATTGCTACTTAGAAAAGTTCAACTTTACTTTCTTTTGTAATCTTTGGCTTTCTAGTCTTTACCTGATTAAATTCAAACTATTTAACCATTACTTACCTGCAGTGGATACAAGTCTGGTGTTACATTGTCTAAAGTTAGACTATTACAGAGATTGTTGTTTCCATCTGAGATTATACCTTTTACATGCAGATGGCATCTTGATCCTTCCCATTAAAACTTGCTGTTGAGTTTGGAGATTTGTCTTGCCTTCCTAGTTATTCTCAGTACTCCAGTCAGTAGCAGCCTGAGGTGTGCTTAGGTCATTGTTTCACCTGTGTATTAATTTTAACTTGTCAATATTTAAGTGTTTTTATAAGCTTTTTTTTTTTTTTCTTTTAGCATACTACCTAAAATTTCTCAGAACACTTTTAATTCGTTCATGAAGAGGAGTTTTATCTTAATACATGGCTACTCTTAAGATTTTTGATAACCACTTTCCATGTGTTTGTGAGGCATATGAGTGAGGTGGTAAATAACTGACATTGCTGTTACTTAGGAATCAAACCAACATCTTAAAGTCTTTTGGTTTTGAAATTGGAGAGTGTACACTTTCTTTCAGAGTGAAAAATTGTGATGTGTTGTAGTTGGAGAGAGAGTGGAGAAAACAACAGCTCACATGAATCCTTTGGTCATATTCTCTAGTTCCCATCACACTTCATTGAGTTCCCGCGGTTACAGCTCCAACCCTATCTATGTAGTTATTAATCTACAGTTTTCAGATAATTAGGGAGAACACAGGCTGAGACATTTTGTGGAACAGGCGAGCTTGTGGGCATTTAGATAGCTATGGTTGGTGGGAAGTTCTTAGGCGTTATAAGAGAACTGTGTATTAGAAGCACATGGGAGGTTTTGCTTCCTATTGTCTTACATTCTCCTTGTTGTTCTATGATAGCTGCTTTTTCATTTTTTGATTTGAGTCTTTTCTTTCTCTTTTTTCCAGCTATTCACTTTGTTATGCACAGGAACAGTCTACTATGGGAACCTGTGCCATTTATAGGACTTCAGTGGAGGTGGTCAGTACAGTAAAATTCCACTTCATTTGAAGCTTATGATATTAAAGCATAATGTTTTTTTTTTCTGAAAAAAAGATCAAAATACTGACATTTGTCAATTTTCACTTAGAATCATTAAACAGTTTGGGTTTGAAGGGACGTTTTAAAGGTCATCTTGCCCAATCCTCCTGCAATGATCACAGCCGTCTTCAACTAGATCAGGTTGCTCAAAGACTTGTTCCAGTGTCTCACCACACTCATAATAAAAAAAATTTTCCTCATATCTAGTCCAAATCCACCCTCTTATTTTAAAGCCATTAACCCTTTTTGTATTACAAGAGGCCCTACTGAAAAGTTTGTCTACATAATTCTTAAAATTATATAATTTTATATTTTCATATTTTCACATCTGTATCTCTACAGTTTAGAGGGAACAGTGTTGTAGAAACTCTGTCAAAAGCCTTATAGAAGTAGAGATAGATCTGTAGCTCCTCCCTTGTCCACTGACATAACCAATTCGTCATAGCAGGCCACTAGGTTGGTCAAGAAGGACTTTTCCTTGGTGAAGCTGTGCTGGTGTCTCAAATCACTTCCTTGTCCTCCATGTGCCTTAGCATAGCTTCTAGGAGGATCTGTTCCATGAGCTTTCCAGGTACAGAGGTCAGTCATCTCCAGGGTCCTCCTTTCTGCCCTTTTTAAAGATGGGTGCAAATTTGATTTAGTGTCATTGAAGACCAGGTAGTTTTTAGTCACTATAATAAATTATAACTGATAATTGCTTTGTTAAAGTTTTTTTAAAAAATTAAATTAAAAATTGAAGAAGTAATATAACATGTAAATGAAGCCTTTTTATGAAAGAAATTCTTATAAAGTAGTTCTTATAAAAAATTACATTTTTTTGCAGAATTTTTTTCTGAATCAATGCAGTCCCTTAAATTATGGTCTTATTGGGAACTTAATATGTAATACACATCCTTTTTTATTTTCAGCTGAGTTTAATTCTTAATATGTTCAGAAATATAGAATGCTGTATTCCAGATTATATTTAAAGCTTTGGGACTGATAAAAATAAAATCTCCCTTCACAAGTAGTCTCCCAGTTAAGCTAATATATCATGAGTGTAATGAATTAGAATGTGATGCAAGAATAATGTTAGTATTACCCATGTTTATTCACTAGAAAAGTGAATTTTAACACCTTGTCATAGATGTTATGTGCACCAATTTTTCCATACTTACTGTTGTAACTGGACAGATGGAGTATAGAGATAGAGTTTTGCCATACAATGATGTTTACACCTATAAAATATGTGAACAAAGATCAGAACCACATGCTGGACTAGTCTACACCTGCAAGATTATTTGTGAGCCCTTCGTCCACTAACAGAAATTTATAAGTCTTAGAATAATTGAAATGAATTCTGAAATTGAATTTTAGAATTCCCTTTGTTTTCCTTTGAATGGATGAAAAAATGCCAAATTGTATAAAAAGCATAGTTTTGTGGCCTCCTTGAAAAAAACTGCTTATGCAAAATCATTTGACTTGCTAATGCTGTCTTTGTTCAAGTAATGATATTCAAAAATATACTTCTTTCTGGAGGTGGAAACCCAATTTAGTATAGTTGGTAACAAGAGGGCAATGTTGGGCTCCCTCTACAAGTGACTCACGTCCTGAACCGAGATCTTTGGGACGCTCAGAAATTATTAAACCTTCAGTTTTTCACAGGATCACACTAGTATGGCTCAGCATAAAAATAGCACTCACACATTACTTCAGCTTATATATTACAGGCCAGCAAGTAGTTTCTCCTTTTCCAGGGTCTGTTATCAGTGATTTTCAGCCTGGTTCTTATTTTCCACTCTATCCCTCTCTTTTCCATTGTTACTATGGACACTATACAATCACTTTTATTTAAGAGCTTATCTGTTCCTTGCTTGAAGACATATATTTAAATTCAGAAGAGTCTAGACTATACTCGAAAATGATGGGGGAAGCTAGACCCACTGGCAATGTTGCTGGTTTGAATAACTTCAGCACTACTGGCAAGAAGATGCCATAAAGCACAAGCTGGAAGGCAAAGTGACATTGCACTACAGCTCATGCTCTCTGTAAGACTGTCAGGTGCCAGATCCCTTTAGCACTGACCAGTCACCCAGTGAAGGAAGCCACAAAGACATTATTCACTGATAAATGAACTGCTGATACTGTCAGCATCCACTTGGTCACCTACACCTGCTGTGTGTTGGTGCTGCAGCTAAATCGCACATCCCAGTTCAGAGATGGTGATGCTGGGCTGCACAAGGCTGGTGCAGGTAAGGGCTGTAAGAGCCATACTCCTCACACACAGTACACCTATTCATGGGGATATACAACTAGTTTCAGGCTATTGTAAATGGGTACATGCCTTCAGAACAATCTGCATCACTGTCTGAACTGGAATTGTTGTTTTATTCTGCTGGATCATCACTTAGCACAGAAAACAGCTGTACAGTGGGACCAAATCCCAGCATTCTTATGTGTAGATTCCCAGCAGAAGATGGCAATCTCTCTGCTTTAGCACACTGTTCCTTCTTTGAAATTGGACTCGTGACAGCACGAAATGGAGTACTGAGAAAACAGAGTGCCCAGAAGAGAAACTCAACACTGACTGTGTTCCCATCTGTTTGGAGCCTGGCACCCTGGCAATCCTCAGTTGCAGGCATTAGGTTGTGTAAGACACATCAGAGAAAAGAACAAATGGACTCAATGCAGTTAGCAATGAATGTAAGAGAAAAAGTATTTGAGAATTTTTTCCTCCCCTAAAGACTCCTCCTGTTCTTACTGGGGCATCTATTTTCCTCAGATAGTAAGGCAAAGGAATTGTGAAAAACAATATCGACCACATGGAGATAGTGAAAATATCCATGCCTCCATGTTGCACTGCTTTTTAAAATTTCTCTGTTTCTTCACAGTGTTACTTGATATTTCTTTATATACAGAAAATGGAGAAATAGCTCTATGGGATTAGTTCTGAGACTCCAGATTCTTCATACACAGATGTTCTAGCACTGAGCATTTTAATTACAATGCAGTGTAATTTTTAGCAGGAAGTCACCCCAGAGTAGATGAGTACTAGTAGAAAAAAGTAAATTAAATTAACATAAAAGGAAGTGAGATTGTAAATAGGCAATAAATAATGTTTCCAGATCCCAAAGCAACATTCAATTCTGAAATACTGTCACTTTACCTACTATCTGCTTAACTTGCAATCCCTTACTTTAATACTGATAATTTGATAATGTGCTCCAAACATAGATTCCTGCTGATATATTGCTGAAAGATTATTTTCTTCCTAAATTTATACTGTATATGGTAAACGGAAAGTTTTGACAGCAGGCAACACCTGACAGAGTATTTTTCATCCCTACTGGATTGCTAGTTTGGCCTAGGAGAAGTTGTGAAAACCATCAATCAATGACCCTAAAAAGCTTTTTCCCATTTCTTTTCCTATTTAGATGAATTGTGTGTTTCACATGGTGTCATTTTTGTGTCAAAGGTAGCATTAGATTCAATACAGCACAAAACAGTCACTGACACTTTGGCCCTGAGTTGTTCTGATTTATCCCTACCCTTGATTTAAATTACATTAGTAAGCTTCTGACATCAGCAGTTGAGATGACTGCTGAGTAATTGAACACCTGCCATACAGTTGAGAAATGAGCATAAAGAAGATAGGGTTAAATCCATGCCAGTGTGGATTTGGAGGCCTTGCAAAGGACTGAAAGCCCAGCTCAGCCCAGCTCCTCCAGGACATGACATATGATGCTTCCATCTCTGGACAGGGAGGGACAGGGAAGCCTTGCATATCCTTTGCCAAGGGAAAAAGGGAAAGCTTGGTTTCATTGCCTTGCAGAACTAAGATCAGTCTTTGGGGAAAAACAATTGCTCTTTCACAGGTTTTATGATGCTAGTCCTGAATGTCCTCAGGGAAAAATTAAACACCACCCTCTTGGTCCCTGATAAGAAAGTAGGCTTGGCTTCTATTTTTGTCATTACAGTCACTAAATTTATGTGAATAATTACATGGGTCTTCCCTGGCAAGCTAAGGACTGTTTTTTCAGTTATGTCTCATGACTCTCCTTGAACTTTTTCCGACTGTTCAATACTATTTTGGGAAAGAGAATGCACATATGCTAGTTTTGGTCAGTAATGAAAGGACAGAGATAGGAGAAAAAAGTTATTCTCTTTCTGCACTGTGTTGAGATGTTTCTCTATATATGGTTCATTATTGACTTTTTTTTTTAAAAAAATTGCAAACTTATATCACTTTTTTGATTTTTTTTTTTTTTTTTTTTTAACATCACTTTTCCCTGGTTATTTCAGCCCTCTGGAAATATACACCCCAGATTTTCAATTATTTCTAACCAGACCATTTTCTTCAAATGTTCAGTCATATTTTACCTTCCTTTATGTTTCTAATTACTCTTCTAATTACTCTTTCTTTTGTTTTGTTTTGTTGGTTTTTTTAAACTGAATTCATGAACATCCCACTTACTTTAACTTAGATAATTGGAGAAGCTGGCAAACAAAGTATATGAGAGAGATTTTTAAAGGCACACAGAAATATCCCTGATTCCCTATGGCATTAACTGAGACTTGGGCACATACCTCTTTTTTTCTTTATTGTCTCTGAAAAAATACATGTTATCTCTGCAGTGATCCCTATGCCCTTCCCTTCATCTGAATAAGACCTGTCTATCATCTTTAACTACAGCTTCCCACTTCCACTCCAAGTCAATTTGAATTAATTTTACAAGTATGGTTTCTTGACATTGAAATCAGGAATTATTATGCTGTCCCATTCCTTTCATCCACTAATTCTGTAGTGTGTATGAAAGGATTAATCAATCAAGTTTGTCTGACAAGAGCTATGTTTTAATACTCCTAGTGAGGCTGTCTTGTTCCCACATCGTGGTAAACAGCAATTGCCTGAGCCAATCTGTGATAGGCATCTCAGCAGGAGGCAAGTAATGGTGCTGTACAGAAATGAGAACTCTTACACATACAAGCTTCCAATAAATTAGCTGTACATCAGTGTTTCTGAAAACCTTCAGAAGTTTTCCAAAGTGTTCTGTGTCTCTCTGTAAGTCTTCACACACAGTGAAGCTGTCAGATGAGGGAGGGAACAGAGGGAAATTAGATCCAGAACAGGACAAAAGAGCCTTCATGGCTTTGAAACCTATTTGAGTGTTTTTCTCCCTTCTTAAAGTACCTGGGGAGCAGTGAGATCTTTAGGTACTTTAAATTTATCATCCTCACACAATTACCTGATGGATATAGTGTGGACTGAGGCTCACAGATTATTGAATAGTTCCTGACTGCTGCTCAGGAACTGAGACTTCATAGCAGCCATCAAGGGCCTCGTCTTCAGAACTGCATCGGTATCCCACCTTAGAAAGCATTACTTTAAATTCATAGATCATGCTATAACAATGGTGCAAGTGCAATACATTACTCCCACAAATTATGTTTTTTGGATGTGTGCCACATCCCATCATGATCTTGACTGCAGAAAATCTCAGTAAAACTGCCATATTATGTAGGATCCATGACCAGAATTATCTTATCTTTCATTAAAGGATTAAAGGATTCTTTTTCACTGGTAAGTTACCAGGGTTTTAAGCTGTCACATCCTTAGGCAATTACTTGGTTGATGCTTCCTCACAGGTCTGAAGACATGTTATTTTCTGCTGGTTCCTCAGTCATTCATGGATATTCAGTAAGAATGATTATTGATGCAGTAGGTGTGTGCTGATTTACTTAATATCACAAAATGCCTGTCATGATTCACTTTTATATTTATTTTGCATGAGATGCATGTTTAGTGCTGTACAGTGAAGTATAAAGACTTGTCTCCTGCCCCAGGACAACTGAAAGTGGCAAAACAAGAATTGGGACCATTGAAATGAATGTAATATAAATGCAAAGAGATTGTAATTCCTATTAGTATTCCTTGGAATGTTTCTGTTTAAATTTTATTACAGTGTGGGGTATGATCACAGTACCTTCATTTGGTTTTAAGTCAATGAAACCCCTTGTGAGTTAAATCAAGTCATGTCTAGACCATGCTTTTCTGCACCAGAACTTAATTACCCATCTTCCTCTTTGACACATTCATATTTTTAAGACTTATCAAATTACTTTGCTCTATTGTTTGCTCATCAACTGTGTGATGAACTAACTTAGAAATTATATCACAAAAATGCAAAATAGAAAAAAAAAAAAAAAAGCACTCACATTCAGGCTATTCCCACACTGAACATCCTGGTTGGTGTGTGATAGCTGAAAAGTTTTATCACTTGCCACTAAGCAGGAAAGCTCCTGAATGGATGAGGATGGTTTTTCATAGGACTCTAGTGTTTAAGTAAGACCCTGTGGTTTGTCAAAGGTCTGTTGGGATGAATGGGGTACTTGTCCCTGGGTATCCAGTTGCAGGATTAGTGTGTTAAAATTGAGTCCTTAAGTTTACCATCTGTTCAAGTGCTAGCAGTTCAGAGCAATATCCTGGTGCAGCTGGTAGCCACGGGATCTTACCTCAGGGAAGAAGGGTAGATGGAAGAGCACCATGTTTCTCAGATAGACTGGCTAAACAATTTGAAAAAGGAACATGCAAGCTCAGCTACCTTTGAGAATGGAGAGCCAGACCTCTCCAGAGACTCAAAACAGGAACTCCATCTTAATGCCACATGGCTTAATTCTCCAAGTAAGCCCATCCATCCACCAGCCAGAAGAGCTGGGGTAGTTTGCTGGAGGGCAATTTTCTGTTCCCCAACCGCAACATGCATTCCACCCAAAGTTCCTCAAAGGCAAACCTGAAAAAGATTTGACCAGATTCTGTGGAAGACACTTGTCTGAAACAATTTGCTGACCCATCACTGCCATTAATTATTGGGATATTTAACATTTAGCCAGTCCACTTATATTACCTAAGTGCAATGTTGCATCATAGAAAAGCTGCATTCTTCTCCTTGTAGAATCACTGTATCTGTATCTTCTGTGCTGTTCTGGATGCAGTCTAGGTGGGAAAACAAGTATCTTTTTTTGAAATTTTTTTGAAAGCAGTAACTATTTGTTTCTGGCAATGGGGATATTTTCTGGCAGTGGCAGAGTGTATTCTCTCTAAGACTTCACAGCAAATTCCTGTTTTATTTCTCCTTTTTCAGGCTTCAACTCCTGCACTGTACAACATTGCTAAAAGCATTGATCCTACATGGAGCAGTTTATTGGACACCACTGGAGGAGAGAAAACATCTACTTCTGTTTTTCCCATCACAGGAGAAAGTAGTTATAGCCTTAACCTACCCTCAGTCTCCAATGTCTTGTAAGGCTGAATGATGCCAACTGCACAGTCTGTGGATTCAGCATGGAATTTAGGTTATTTGTTTACTGTTTGTGGGTTTTTTCCCTCTGTAAGCTTTCTTCTAGAGACACCAGCTGCAAATCTGGGCCAGCAGCCAACTTTGTCTCTCCTTGAATAAAAATAAGATAAAGCTAGTGGGAAGTGTGGAGAGGGCAACGGAAGATCGCACAGCAACTTATGTCAACCACACAATGCACCCCCAAGATGCAGCAAGCTGAGAGGTGCTGCACCTGAGGAGGAGCCTTACATAACATTCATACTGATGTAGACACCTGCAGATGCATGGGCCCTCACCAAGCAGAGCCCAGGTGGAGTTGGCAATAAGCTGATCTCAGCTTTTCCTGAACTTGCAAGGCACAGAGCTGCAGGAGGAGAGGGTTTGCAGCCTCCTGCACCAGCTTGATCTGTGCTCTCCCTGCCTTCCACAAATGAGACAGTGGCCGTGGAGGGTCCTGGAGGGAGCAGAAACAGGTGCATTGTGCTCAGAGAGCATGATTTTCCTAAGCTGAGATGAGAATCATCAGCAGACTTGCTGTGGGGAAGATAGGAGCACCTCTGTGCAATGTGGGAGAGGTTGTGAAAGGGGGCTTGAGACTGGAGTCAAGGGCATTAAAGTAAGCAGTGACTGTGCAGTAAGGGGATGGTGAGTGGAATGGGAAGCAAACTTATTTCTTCCCTTGCAAGCTGTGTAGGGTACAAACATCCCTTCTGAAGGAAATTAAGTTGAATAGTAGGGAAATGAAGGGAGGCATTTCTGAGTTCTGCCAGTGTTGTCTGCCCCAGAAAACTTTCTTATTAATACACCCTTTCACTGAACTGAAAACTGCCTCCCAGCACAGATGTGCCTTTACCCCCTTTTCCCATCCACTCATAGTGCTTTCTTCATCAGCTGCCTTTTGACTGATTGCAGTGTAGCAGTGCTGCATATCAGACACGGATCTGTGATGGACAGCGAGTGCTCAGCTGTAGCATCACTAAACTGAGCCTTCCCAAAGCGTCCCTCATCTCATTTAAAAAAAAAATAATAATAAAATAAAATGAAAAAAAAAATAGGTTTTCAGGCAAATCCAGAGCAGCAAGGGGTTCCAGGAGATGACCGATGTGACTGTCCAGGTGCTCTGCTGGAAATGCTGGGGACTGTTCCTGTCTACAAGGACTGCAGTGTAACTATTTGGTGTGTACTCAGGTTGCAGCATTTAGGTAGGTAGGTGGTGATGGACGGAAAGCTACAATTTAACCAAAATTTGAAATGCCTGGATTGTAAGCAAAGCTGCCAGTCTGCCTCTTTATGAATCCCCTTCCATGGGCTGTTGTCCTGGCCTGTGTCAATCTGCATCCCCAGTGAGGTGCACACTGCCCAGGAGTGGGGCTGTCCCCGGGCCCTGGTTGCCCTGCTCCCTGCCTGGGATGGTGAGAGCAGCCCTGGCTGACCATTCCTGCCCTGCTGCTCCCTATGGAGCCACCATGATCCCTGACAATGTATATACAATGTATATGCACACAGCAGCTGTTCAGCTAGATATATTCTTAGGAAGAAAAATAAGATTGGAATACTAAAGTAGTAAAAACAAATAGAGGAATAATCCCAAAAATGCAGGAACAAAAATGTTTGTCAGCACAGTTGTGGATGATTAAAACTAATCACTTTCCTGTAATTTTTCTCTATTTTTCAGGTGAAGGAATAGAAGCTGTGAAAATACCTGCCTTGGACACTTCTGCTTACTATTCATTTCTCCTTTCTTGCATTTGAAACTGCTCATAATAATTTTATGAGGGACAAAAAGGTTATGTGCTTAAACTAATACAGGACAGGAATGAAGCTGTAACTCTGTGTATTGGAAGCAATCACCCACAAAATATAGCCTTTCTTCCAGAATAAAAGGGTCCAGAGCATGATGAAATGTCAGCATGCTTCTGGAAATATCTGCTTGTCAGAGAAACAACAACAACAACAAAAATAACTGCATTCTCCACCCCACTCCCCCTTCAATTTATGTAACTGTGAAGACTGACTTCTAAAAACAATGGAGCTGGTAGAAGAAAAAATATGAGCCTTAAAAAGTCTTATCAACAGGAAGAGAGTTAGGCTTGTCCCTAAGGTTATAGTGAAAAAAATTCTTCCTATTGTAATAAATGAACAGATTATAAAACAAAAAAATAGTGTATCTACATTTGATAGGTTCTAAAACCTAGAACTAGCATTTGTTGTCGCTGTCTACTCACCTCTCTACTAGCAAAATCTTAGATCTTTGCTTATTTAGAAACTGCTGGAACAGCTGCCCATTCTATCAGTAGAGGGGGGGTCTTTAAAAGTGGAGACAATCTTACACTCCTATTAGGCCTCTTTTACTGTCACTTCTTGTGAAGAGCATTAATGCAAATGAGAATCCAGCACCTTCCTCTTCATAAACACTGGCATTTATTAGCAGGTTAACGTAGAAGAAGAGTCCTTTTGATGAGTAGCATAGAAGATAATTAATTAGATTGTAATTCAGCAGAAAAGTGTTAAATTTAAACTTCAGAAGAATTAGAAAACTTATTGAACTGACCTGGAATGTGCTGAAATTTCTAGCAACTTACTAATTGCCTTAAATTAAATGACCTAAAGTCATGGTCGGACATTAAAAAATTGAATTGGTTGACCTGACCTGTGAGCAGGCAGTAAATAGCAAACTGCTTGAGGATTGGTAATAAATGTGTATTCTGAGAGGCAGAAAATGCCTCTCTATAGAAAATACAAATAATTTATTTAATAATTCCCAACCAGTGAAGACTACTATTTTAAATTTATTTCCATTCATTTCTAGGAAGACTCAAAGTCTTCAGCAGGGGGTTTTCAAACGATTTTTTGAATGAAGGAGTCTCCAATATGAGCATATAAATCAGGAGATGCGAAATGGGCAGTTTTCTTTCTGATGCTCTGTTTTCCTGGCTCACTTAACTCCTGACTCCTTTGTGCTGTGTGTGTTGGCCCAGAAAGCAGTCTGTCAGCTGGTACATCTATAAAATTATCGAAAATGGCAGGGACATTTAACTTAATGGACTATGAGGCTGGTACAGCTAAGCCTGAGGATACATGCAGAAGTCTTACACATGGTTCTTAAGATAAAAAAAAACAAAAAAACCAAAACAAAACACAAAAAAAAATAAAAATAAAAAGCAACAACAACAACAAAATCCTAAATAAAAAATTTATTAAAACAGACCCACAAACAAAAGTAAAAGAAGAGGTTCTGCAATTCAGCTTTGAGGAGCCCAGCTTCACTCTTCATTTATATGACTGTGAGAAGACGGCTGGGGTTGAAAATTAGAGGAAACTGAGAATTTACGTTCACATCCTAACAGAAGTTATAACAGTATGGAAATTATAGGGTAAAATGCAGCTGCTACTCCCTGAATGGAATGTGGTTGGCATGCTCAAAATCTATTCCATGATGATTCCCTATACACACAATCTGCAACCATAAGCACCAGCCAAAGGGGGATGGAAAAGAGGGTGGAGTGGAGGCATCACGACCAGGCCCTTTGGAAATCCTTCCAGGGAAGGCAACTTTGCAGCTGATAAATTGCAGAGCACCTATCACCCAGGGGAGACAGGAGATGTCCTTCTGCTGAGCCAACAATGCTGGCAAAATTGTTCTCCTCAGATGAACTTGGTTTATTAAATCCTAACTGTAATATTGACACACACCTCCATCCCAAAGCTACCCACCTCCAAAGAAAGACCACACCCCCTTGACATGAGCTCTATATTTTTTTTGACTGCATCTTTAAAAATTAAGTGAAAAAATCTTAAACCAATCAGCAACAAAGGTATTTATGACTAAAGTCACTGAAACTCCACTTAAACATAAAGAAATACCCTAAAAGTAAGTTAAGAGTGGGGGGAAAGTTAGGGAAGACTCCATCATAGATACTCAATTTGGTCGATGGGTTGAAACTGTCTTCTCCCCCATTGGGACGCCTTTGGACAGGAACTGTAGTCTGTGTGTGCTAAATACTTTTATTGAGGATAAGAGCTTGTCAGCATATTGCTTTAAATATGTCTTTGCAGTCAGATACTATTACGAGCAATCTTTGAACCTTGGCCTGTCACAATTTTATATTAACAAAGAGTGTTATTCCATGAACAGTTAGTGGTGATCTTTCCTGGGCACTGGTAGTTGCTGGCAGAGGGTGGCACATTCAAATAAAGTGGAAAGACCTGGTGAGGGGTCTCCCTTATGCTCTTGGCTTAGCCCTCTGAAAAGGGCAGTCAAATCACCCTCTGGTCCAGCAGGACTGTTTAGTGGAGGGTGCCCATAATGGGAAGCTGACAGACTGGTCAGGCACAAGGGTCTCAGCTTTCCTAAGGCACTGACAGACAAATAAATTAAGGGTCAAGGAAATCTCCCCACACAAAGGGCCAAGGAAATCTCCCCTTTTCACATGATATGTGCCTATAAACTCTGACTGATGCCACTATGCAGCAGAAGGGAATCTGGGCTAGTGTGTAAGTACTGTGGCAGACTTAATCTTTCCATATGTTTGTTTATTTTATCAGTTCCTCCCCCACACATGACTAACAGACAATATTGAGGCTTTCCAGGACATGAAAAGAGCTGCATCCACGGCATTCCCTGTGGGTGCCTTCACACTGGATAAAACACAAGAGACTAATTTAAATGCTGCCATCCCTACACAAGATGTCCTGTAGCCAGAAATGACCCATACTCGGAAGCTTCACAACCTTTTCCACGTAAAACTCTAGAGGATATCTGAAACTTCAGAAGATATCTTTAGAGGATATGCTGAAATAATTTTCATCAGCTAAGTGTCTGTTTCCTCACACTGATTGAAAGTAAACCAACTGCTCCCAAAATGCCAGTATTTTTCTTTCTCATTGCCTTTTTCACTCTGATGAAATCATGACATGTGTTCACCACAGCAGTGAGTGCTGCCAAATGACATAAGATCACTGGCTACAGGCATAAAACTGTATGCAAATGTAAACAATTGGAAAAGCTGCTCTGTGGCTCAGATAGCTTTATTCAGTAAAACCTGAGGAAAACAGGCTCTTCAATACTGTTTGGTAGGGACCTGAGCATCCTAAAGCAGAAATACTGCAAGCACTCTGAGTCAGTGCTGAAGTTCTGGGCAAGTTTCAGTGTTTATCAGAATCAGAAAGTCATCTGCCTAATTAAGGATTGATTCTAAATTTATACTTCCCCTTCATTATTATGCACTGCAAGAACATACTGCAAACATTAGTATCCTGTTATTGGTTCATAATGCAATGCCATTATTCTGTCCCAGCTCAAATTACCAGTGTAATGGCTGTTGGCTTCCAATAACCTACCCCAGTGTGAGATTCCACAAGGAAGTTTATGTGAGGTATCACTAAAAATGTCCCGCAATATGCATAAAGGACCAAATTGTGCATAAAAGATTGAACATCATCTGAATGCAGAGCCTCTGCACTCTCTGGAACAGATGTTTTCTTTCTTGCTGACTAGAAAGGATATATCTTGGGGATTGTTTTAACACAAATATTTATCACTGTCTCTAAACATTTGTCAGTGCCACTTGTGGCCTCTACTTTCCCATTGAATTCTCCTTCGTTTAAATTGGAATGTGAATACATAAAAAAATGTAGGACTCACCCATTAGAGTGCAAGACATGCAAGTATCGTCTTCTGTGGAGCAGCTTCCTGCTTTCCTGTCACACGCTGTTGATCAGTGTGATTTCAGTTACCTGCACTGTGATTAGATTCAGTTTCTGTTGCCTGCAGTATCTTCTCTGTCTCACTGCCACATATTGGAGTTCCCTCCTGTCCAGTGCTCACATCAGTCCTTACAACAGATGTGCTCTGCTAAATAAACACCACACACACTCCGTTTCCGATCTAGCCCCTCCAAAGTTATCATTATTTATTTCAAACTTTTCATTTTTTTCAAAGTAATTTTATTATAATTCTATGTTCCTATTTTTCTCTGTTTACAGTTGCCATTATGCATTAACTAAACTTTGACTGAATAATCTTTAAAATATATCCTGAGGAGTAAGCCATATTTTAAAGCAAAAGATAACATATCACTCCAAAAGGGACATGCAATTCATACTACTACTTCTTTTCACGCACTATCTATTTACTCATATATAAAATGTAGACAACCAACCAACCTATCAGGAAAAATTCTCCATCTAATTTTTCTGTCTTCTCTTTCCCTCTGTGATCTGCATCTCACAGTCAATAACTTTTACTCCCAGATCATATGTCCTGTCAGCTTTCTTTTCTATGATTTTAAATGAAAAAGGCAAATTTCTATTTTAAATCCATGTGTGATTTTTCATATTTGTTGATGCAAAAGCATTTTATATTTTACTTTTCAGAAAACTACTTCTCTCTCGTTAAATGTCCACTTCTTTCCATCCATCATATTTAAAAGCTTGCATACTTCATAGCATTAAGCAATACCTTTTCCATTAATAGCAGTAACCTGCAGTCAGAAGTTCTCTACTTTTTCTCTTTTATTCCTTTGTGAGAAAAGTTGAAACGTGTGCTGTCAAAAAGCTCTTGGGGCCATTCCCACTAAAGCCCTGATAATACAGTTCTAATTTTTGACTTAAAGGTAGACTGTGGACATATGAGTGAAGGAATGTAAAGAGCCTACCAATGCAAATTATGTTCTCCATTTCTTAAAGGATTAAATGTTTCCTCCAAACCCATCCTGACACACTGAAGTTAGCATGTACTTTGACAGTCAGTCTTCTTGAGTTTTCATTAACCTGGGGAGTCTAATAGATAAACAGATGTCTAAGATATTTGTGTGGAAGTTATTATTTTCCCTTTCTTTAGCAATAATGTCTGAATTTTGTGATGCTCCTACTCAGCAATTTTACCATTATCAAAATTACAAGTCCTTATGTCCTTGACAGATTTCTAATAATGTGGTATGAAATATTGCTATGAAGTAAAGAATTCATGTTACTGCATTCAGAAAGCTACCTATTTCCACCAAGTAATTAAAAGGTCTTAATTTTTTGATGTACAGGGCAAGTGTACTCTGACTGGAATAAAAATTTGTGTTTTAGTGAACAATCAGCTAGCTTTTGCCAAATTCAAATCAGAAGAAAATAAACAGAAATGAATGTAGCAGAAACACAAACCATTTATTGCAGCAAAATCATGTTATTCTTTTATAGAACTTTGATCTCAAATCATATTAAATTAGAATTAAATTATATTTCTGATGAGATGGAACGTATTTATGTTCAAAATTATTTAAATTTCAAAAGCCTGTAAAGATGACTCTGGAAGGAGACAAAATGGTTGAGGGGATACATTTCTTTCTTCTTGATTTGTAATTAATAGTCATTAATGACATGGAATCAGTCTGATTAATGGGGCATTGTCTTTGCAAATTTGTCTTCTGTCATGTAAGGAAAAGACTGAGGAAGAACTGTGAGAAAGGTTGTTAAGACAACACAAACTTCAATAATGAGACTAAGCAAACTGCATCACCTCTGATAGAACAAATGAACAATGAACTAAACAAGAGACAAAAGAATTATTTGTGAAGACAATTTACCCCCTCTCCTAAAAAAAAAAAAAAAAAAGAGGCCACCAAAGTACAGGTTTAAACTTTGAGACCTTTAGGAGTGAAATCTGACCTTAAGCCATTATTTGTGAGTCAGAGATCCCAAGATTAATGATCCATCCCTTTCAAATTACACATTTACCGAGTTAATTCTTTAGCAGCCAATTGAAATTAGTGTAGACAAGCACAATAACTTTAGTAAGACTTAAATCAGATCTTTGTCTTTTAATGAGACTTTACTGATTTAGATTGCAAGTACTGTGAAACTACAACAGCTGTAGATGGGAAAGCTCCAGCTTCTGCTTTGAAACTAACTTGCAACACAAAGCTAGCTGTCTTTCTCTCTTTTTTAATTCTCTTCATATTAAGACATATAGAAACTGGCATCCTGATTTGATATGACTGTATTTTAGCTCTCATTTTCACTGCAGGACTCACACCTACACACCTCTGAAATCAAAATAACAGAATCATTAGTACAGTGAATCTGCTTTGGTACTGGTAGCTCCATTTAGCTGGAAAATTAGCTGGGTCCTCACAGCTAAGACTGTGACCAGGGCCCCGTTAACTCTATTGATTTCCATTTATTCACAATTTGAAAAATCAGTTACTGAAACCAGGCATCTTCAAGAATTGAGGCCTCTTTGTTTTCAACTTTCTGCAGTTCTTCATTTCTGTCCAAGCCTTCCCTTCATCCTGTCCTAGGACAGATGTTTTTTCATTTTACTGTAACCTGTTTTTTTCTGAGGGGTGGACAAGAAAATCTTTATTTCAGCTCAGCTGGCTTTACTGAATATTATCTAAAATAATTCATCTGCCATGATACAAGAAAAACCCAATTTCAAGTGTCCTTCTGCACATGATGAGCACCTGCTCTGTTGCCAGCTATTTCCTACATCAGATACTTAAATACATTTAGAATTGAGAATTTGCAATTTTCTTGATTGCAAATGTTTGCAAAAGCTATGAAGAGTTGTCTTCTTTATAGGTCAGAAAAGATTTAAACTGAAAATAAAAAAATGTGATATAATGATTTAAAAACACAGTAAAAAAAATTATGTTGACTAAAAAAATGCAGCACAAACAAGCAGGAATTCTGTAGACAAAAACAATTATGAAATATGTTTTGCCATAAGAGTTTCTTCCCCCACCTTCCATAAATCATTTGCTTAGGATGTCAAAGTTGCTTATATTGCATCCCTGAGCATTTAAAACTCAAGCATTTTTGCAAGGCTTGAAAATCCCATGTGTACTCTCTGTTTTCTTTTTCCATAGGGAGCTACCTTATGTAAGATTAAAATAAAATCCTTACTTATCCAGATCCTCTAGTACATTATGAAAATTCATCTTAAGAAAGTACTGAAGGTAAAAGTTTCCCTTTCCTTAATCCTAATGAGAGTTAAGATGAGCATTACAGTAAAAAAAAAAAAAAAAAAAAAAAAAAAGATGGGAAAAAAGAAGTAAAACACAATAGATATGTAATCCTTAATGCTTTGAACTTATTCTGCATGATTTTTGGGCCAAAACTACATACTGCCTGTGTTTTATGGGGTCAACATCATGGATATGGTAGCAAAATGACCTGATCTTGAGGCAACAGCAAAAAAAATTTCTGTTTCATGATCCGTCAGTGGAAGAAAAAAAGTCCATCTATATAAGTTTAAAACCACAGAGAATACTTCAAAATAGCATATTTTAAGTAATGCTTTTAAAAAGGCAAGGAAAAATAGCATGAAGATACTAAAATTAAAGCATATAGACCAAGATGCAATTTCTTTGCTTAGAGGTAAAACACTAATCTAATTCTAGATTATTTTTCTATAATACTGTATTATATTATTTTATTATTATTCTTTATTATTGCCGTTGAGAACACTCCAGTTTCAACAGCTGGTGTACAATACTTAAATATAAATTTCACTCAATAATTTTTCTAGCATAGATTTTGTGTCTTAACATAACAGAATTTTATTCTGAAATGACTTTTGTGAACCTTTTCACTGCATAATACTGTTTTATATTATCTAGTATTATTATTAGAAAAAGCAAGTATAAGGTAAAAACAACAAAATATAACCTATTATATTACCTATCAAAGTGGTTATATTGGAAGAAATTGGTTAAAAGTTTAAAAGTCAGTGCAACGTTAGGAATCTTCAGTTACATCTGGCATTTAAAAAATATACAAACACCTTTGACAATCTTACCTGGATGCTTACTGTTTATTTCTTAAGACTAGTGCCACATTCAGGCCATTAAATGAAATTATAAAAATGCAATTTTTTTAGCAAATATTCATTATGCTTGGTTTTTTGAAATTTTGAAAAGAAAATCTTATTTTTAGACAGGAGCTTTCTTATTCCTGAGCTAAAAGTGTGGCTCCCAGAACTATCTCTCCTTTCTCCATCTTCCCCATCAAGCATGCATACATTCATTTATTTTCCCACAAAACATATAAGCAGAGGAACCTCTGACACTAGATTTTTTTTATATATATACTTCCTGAAAAAAACTTTTGAAATGTCTAATATATAAATCTCTAAATGCTTTTCATTGTCTCTTGAATTCACCCTGGTTGCTATGTTTTTATTTATTATTTTTAATGTCTTCAGAAATAATAATATAAGCTAAATCACTTCCAAAAGCCTTGAGTTACCTGGTGCATAATTTAATGTACTGGTAAAATATTGTTTTAAAGCAAATGTTTTGACCACATTACATGTAGGAAAACAGTGTAACAAAAAACACAGTAACCATTTAAAACTAAGATCCATGAAGAAGATGAAACGATGCTCTAAAGAAAGAAAGGGTTTTCTGAGGTCTAAAGATATTGAGAGACCACCACAGGCAAAGTCAGCCAGATCTGTGCTAGCACACCCAAGGCTGCTCTCAGTTCCCAAGAGGCAAGTGATTTTTCACAGGAGATGCCTGCAGAAAGGACGAGACACTGTTAATTTGTGGGTAGCTAGTCAAGTGCACTCACTGCTACTCATATTGAGGTGCTGGACTGTTTGAATCAGGAGTGCTTCCAACTGGAAGGACTGCTCAAGGCATGGGGGCAGCATACAGATGACATTGTGGTAGGGGTGTGAGGTAACGGGCAAGCTGCTGCTGGCCTTTTAGCTCTTCCCAAGTGAGCAGCAGAGAGCAAGCCTTGCTGCCTCAAAAGTGTCAAAACAGAGGAAAGAATAAGAGGATACTGCGGCAGCGTCGAACACACACACACACACACACACACATACACAGACACACACCGAGGTCAACAGCCAGAACCATTTTATTAACAGAAGGCTACTCTTTTATACCTTTTTTTTTATCTGTCCATGCATACACATGTCACACTCTATTAGCCAAGCACTTCTGTTCACGAGTCTTAGACCATCTTCTGATAGGTAGTTCACATCTCTCCTCATGCTGGTAAGACTCAAAACATACCTTGTTTTTCCCAGTTGTTTTCCTTCTTTCTTCTATTTTCCCATGCAGCCGCAAGGCCGTAGACTTGGTTTTCTCCACTTTCCCATGCTCACAGCTGCATCCTTCCCGGGACTAAGGTGTCTTCAGCCCAGAAATCTTCCACAGGATACATTCTCACCTGTGGCATTTTCTGAATGTTCATCAGCCCTGAGCTGGAAGAAAAACCATTCTCATTATATTTGTAGAAGCCAACATGCAGAGATGGTATGCTCTGTTATTCTTCTGCTCCTCTGCACCTAAATGAGAAATCAATACCAATGCAAAGGCTGGCAGAGGTGTACAAGGGACAGCAGGATTTCAGCAGACGGGTGTTCTGGTGCAATTTGAAGCACTTTTATTACTTTGGGTCTTTCCTAGGAAATCCATTGAGTCAAGAGGTCTTGGAAGCTACTCCATGCCATTTTGAACCCACCAAACTCAAGAAGGGCATGAGATACTCTGAGGAATAAATAATCATGTTATACTTGGCCATATCCTACCAAGAGTAAGAAACAAGTCTTCCAGAGACAATTCTGTTGAGGCTTTTGTTAAGGACCATTTTGGGCTTTGACTGCTCAGAACATGCTATCAGGGGATCTCTTCAGGACGTAGTCTTGTCATCTGGGGCCATGTTTGCACACCCCTGCAGAGAATAGAAACAGGACTCTGTTGAAAGTCTTGTTTTAAAGCTAGTTCAAGAAGGACACAGAAGAATAGACTTTAATTTTATTTAATTTTTTTTTACTTATTTACTTATATAAAAATATGTCAGTCATATGCCTCAGCCATTCACAGTGCTACTCTGATATCAGGAGTCCCAAATTCTCTCTGTGCCATTCTCCCCTAGGATGACTACATTGTACCTACCTGTTCACTTGGACCTCCTCCCTTCCATGGCCTCACTTTGCTGAAAAGACAAAGGGAAAGATCTCTTTTGGAGCTGGAAGAGAAGTGATGAAGGCTTACTTAATGACATATAACCTTTCATTTTAGGCTGCTTAAGGATTACTACAGGCCTGTTAATTTCTGTGTGTCTGTATCTGCCCTACCAAAGGTGATTTAGAAATCTTCCCAGGGATGACTCTCTGCTATATAGATTTTTTAAAAATGAAGCACTTATTTTTGTGAATCTAGGGAATTTTTTTTCTGTTCTTCTGTTACTAGTTTGAATAAATCTAGCAGTCAGACTCAAGAGGTGAACCCATGAAAGAACACTCCCTGATCACTATTAATACGACATATTTATTTAATAAGCAGCAGCCTAGCATGTGTGAGAAATGATATAAATGGCTACTGGGAGTGCCCTTGCTTTTGGAATGGCTCTGACATTATAACAACAGTAATCTGGTGTAAACCAGGACCATAAAAATGTCAAGAAACTGTCTTTGAAGGGCTGTGAGGGCAGATTTACCTTATCAGTTTTCCACACCATGGATCAGAGGAAACAAAAATCCACCAGCTTCAAGAAGACTTATGGGACAAAAGTGGCTCAGAGTATTTGCAAAATACCTAATATTGTCAAAAAAGTTAAAGCCACTCTTTAAAGAGTATTTCCTTCCTTTTTTTTTTTTTTTTTTTTCTGGTAAATTCTGTAAATCCTTCATATCAACACTTTATAATTTAACATTTTTAAAAATAAAATGTGCAGAAATGCAACACATATATGCTTAGTTTTAGTTGTCATTATTGTAGATTTCTGATACAACTAATTTAAACTTTTTAATGCACAGTTCACTGAGATAGAAAAGATTATATTAGGTCCTGAAGAAACTATGTTATCTAAAAATCATTGCTATTCATTGTGCCTTTGCTCCAGGATAGTATTTATGACAAAAATATAATTTCCTCAGTGCTGAGTATTATCCTTTTAGATATATATTTTTATAACTTCATTTTAATTTAGTCTGACTACCTTAAATCAAGATGTATCATAGTCTAAACTGAAGCAGTTGCGGATGTCCCATCCCTGGAAGTGGTCAAGGCCAGGTGGGTAGGAGCTCTGAGCAACTCGATTCTAGTGAAAGGTGCCCCTGTCTACAGCAGGGCAGTTGGAACTAGGTGATATTTAAGGTCCCTTGCAACCCAAACCGTTCTATGATTCTGCATGAAGCAGGGATTCGAATATTGGAGACAACATGCCAGTTGCGGGACAGTGTCAGCACTAAGTGGATGTCAGCATTTATCTAGGCTAATCAGCAGGGCAGAAAAGAGGTTTATCCAGTCTGGAACAACATTCACATGCTCTAGAAAGGCTGGAATTCTGGTACCTGATCCTTTGACAGAAATGGAGTCTGTCTAAAAGCTGAGAAAGATTGGTCCACTGTCTCTTATTATAAATTCAAAGAATGGAGTTCATGATGAATCTGACCATATATACTGGTGGACCAATTGCACAGCTGATATGGTATTGTATTCCAAATGGCTGTGTGCAAGCTAGTTTATGTAACCTGAATAGGAGGTAGGTAAAGGCACAATTAGATAGGTGAAGTAAGGTAGGCATGAAAGTGAACTAAACTCAGTGTGTTAGCTAGATGTGTAGCATTGAGTTAGTGAAAAAAGGGAACAAATCTATGCAAAGCCTGAAAAGGTAAATTAATTTAGGAAATTCATTAGACTACACTAGGGGAAGGGTTTGCTGGGGGTGTTTTTTTAGCTGGATTGGGTTTTTTTGTCTTTTTTCTTTTTCTTCCAAAATTTTAGACACCGGTTTTAGTCCATGACTTGCTTTGAAATTTGCATTTAAAGAAAGCCTTTTCCATTCTGCTTTTTTTCACTTTTTTGAGCCTATAAGTGTAATTGGACACACAGCAATATACAAACTACAACATAAATTATTGCAAAAGGTGTGAAGGAATACACTGAAACATACCAGTCATAAGGTAGCTTCAATACTTTCCTCAAGGCACTGGAAAGTGTTCTCTGTGAAGTGTCTTCCAGTATCAGCGAGAATTGTGCACGTCAACTAGAGAGTAAAAATAGATCACTTAGCATTCATCTTTCTCCTCATCAAGGTTCACATAAACAAACAACAAAACAACAATTGAATCCATTGTAAATCTTATATAGAATCTGCACCTTTGTCATGCAAGCTGCAAAGGAAAGTAATTAAATTGAAGATAAGTTAAAGGAAAGTAATTAAATTGAAGTGAAGATGAGGCTTCTAATTAAGATGTATAGTATATTAGTGACTTAATTTCTCAGGTTATTAATTGCTATAAAATAAATGTCTATATGGCTCAACCTTTCAAGCTTCTGGCTGTAATGGCAATTTAAAGCCCTTGACATTTCTACAATGTGCTCAGTGCTGCAGAGGATCAAGTTCTTAAAAGAAAAGGAAGCATTTTTTCCTTTTTATTTAAGGTCAAAGTAATAAACATCCAGCTCCTCAGAGACTTGTCAAATGTACATATGGATGCATAAAACCATAATGTGATCTTCCACTATGATTAAACCAATGATGCAGAAAAAAATCTCTAGGCTCCTACTGCTTTGGATTTACGTTTGCATCCATTAGTCTGTGTATGTAATCCTGCAGAAATTAGTGTTTATTTAGATGACTGATAGTTACTGAATCAGGTAATGCTCCATATGACTATTTTAAATCTTATACTTAACTTAACCTTGGTGGGCCTAATCTGCTTATATATACCAGTGTAAGTGGAAGCAGCTCCAGTGGTGTTGACAGTTATACCTTTAAAATGTTGGTCTAAAGGATACTGGATTCTAGACAGTTTATCATGCTGTGTGTCTTTCTATCTGAATTTCTTGTGGCTGAAATTTGCCTCTCTGAAAATTAATGTATGTTTTCCAATTACTTCAGCTGGAGCAGGATTGAACCATTGAAAAACTGTGTTAGTACACTCCCCAATGATGTTCATACTCCAGTAAACTCCATTAGAAAAACTAATTTTATTCTAAACACTTACAACACAGCATTTAGGTAGAAAAAAAGTACCATCAATCACTTGGTGTTATCCCACAGACAACACTACACACATCAGTGATGTGCTCAGAAGGCAAGAAGACCCAGATGAATTGGTACAGTTTGGTTTTTTTCACTTTATAAACTAAAGTGTTGCAGAGATATAAAACACTGTGTAGCTATAATTTCTACTGTTAAACTCAGGCATATAAAAAGACCTTTTAGGAAAACAGCAAGACTAAACAACAAAGGAAATATTTACATAATTTTACAGGAAAATGTATAAGACCAGCCTTAAAAGAATAAAAGTTTAGTATGATAGACTTATGATTAGCAGCCAGGCATTAAAATTTAATTTATGTGTTCTATCTATAGAGTGATGTTAGTAATGAAATTTTGCTTGTATAAAACAAAACTCTATTTATTTCATTGCACAATAAGTATTTTTTATAACAGAAATAGAGTGACTCAAGGTTATAACATGTTAAAGGGAATATAATTGATATTGGTTTTTAATATATTGACTTTCCTGAGAGGGGTGACTAACCTTGCTTATGTAATTTCTGAATTCATAAGACATATCCTAACAATCAAGGGTACTTTAAGGTATCTGAAAATCATCAAAAGACAATTATTTTCTGCATTATTCTCAAACACAGGAATGGCCATTGTCTGTTCAGTTACCATCTGTTGAGTAAAACAGATTATGTGAAGCTCTGAGGAAATGGCTGAAAATAGAAATCATGCAAGATAGTGTATAATAATAAATATTTAAAAACTGACTGAAGAAAACCACTTTAGAAATTAAAAATTACAGCAAAAGATTCAGTTTAGTATGTTAATTGTTTTTGTGTAGCTTCTGAAAGAATTAAAATTATATCTCTTCACATATTTTTTTCTATCTTGATGAAGTTTGTTGACTGTGCTGTTTCTGTATGGAAAGCAATAGTATTAGATATTAAAGCTAAAAGATATGGGTACATCTTTCTTTGTAACCAAAGCCATAGAATTTTAGCAAGCAGTCCTTGCACCCAGATCAAGAAGTTTCAGATTATTAGATGCAGGAAGCCTTTTAATACTGATTTAAGACTTCAAAGTAATGATGAAGGCTTGTTATTCCTTGGAATGATGTTATCAGTTTGGGTAGGAAAAAGCATTCTGAATTTTTTCTATTTTACGAACAAGAAAACATTCTCATTAATATGTATGCAGCTTAGGGCTATGTAAGCCATTCTTATAAGCTGACACATTTAAAGCCTACAGTTGATCACTATTACTTGTTGAACAGAATGCAGTAATTTTCATTTTCTATAGTAATGACATCAAATCTGAATAGGCCTGCTGTCTATATTATGTTACATTACACTGGAAATTATTCTCATTTGTACCAACTGAACTTGGTGAAGTAATATGGACAGAATTTGATTCTGTTCAGCTGGCATTCATGTCATAAAAGAGAATCAATCCACCAGAATCAGTTCACCTACACTTTTCCTTCAGTGCAAGAAGTCTTGATGAGGCAGGTGTAAGTAAAAGGGAATAAAGGTCTTCTTTCATTTCAGTCTTTTAAAATTCTTTTTTCAACATGTTTTTCTTATATGAAGCCACAGACAATGAGAATGCAGCTCTGAAAAAACAACAGATTTCAGCAAAATTATTCTTTTATTGCAATAAAAATAGCATCACACTTCCTTTCTTCTCTTCAGACCTTGCTTATTTGCAACTTAAGTGTCAGTAACTGCAATAACTTAACCTTTGGTAATGTTCAAATGGACTTGCAATTAAACAGCAAGATTTGCATTGGCCTCTGTTTGAGAGGAATAGTGCTGGGCATGGCAAAGCGAGCTGCTGCAGAGTGTGTGCAGGAGAAAGACATTCCATTTATATGTTTGCAACAACGCACTATGGGCTGCACATCTGCAATACATTATTGATCAAACAGTTGTTATAAATAGGAGCATCTAGTTTTGCTACCAGTGCCAACCCTTAGATCTCTGAAAGCTAAGATGCAATTAATGAATTCGTATAAAAGACATAAACTAAGAGTGGAAAACTTCCTAGAAACAACTGTGTAAGAAAAAAATACAAACTACCAAGACAAAATCATTAAGAATTAGAGTATTTATTAGATTAGATATCATTTATGACCTGTACTTTTCCCCAATATGCTCTTTTTCTGTCAACGCTCAGAACCTGATTACAATTTTGCCAAAACAAGTCAGTTCTCAGTTTGATCAGAGAAAGAAAATCATATAATTCCACTAAGTCTTCCGACAGTTCTGCTGTCAGGGCTGTCAGGTTGAGTTATGTACTTTACATTAAATAAAGCAGAATATAGTAGTATAGAAGGGTCTCTAAGAGTCTCTTCACAAAAATGATTTATTACTTTTAGCTTTAAATATGCATTTGAACTGTTAGATGATGCAAGTTTATCACTGTTTTTTATTATTTGTTGCTGGTATCATTATCATCTTGCATCAGAGTAGCCATGGACTATGACCCAATTGTTCTTGCTGCCATACACCACTGCCAAGGAACTTATAACTGAGAGTATGTTTAGAGAGCAAACAAAGATGTGACTACAGCATAACAGGTCAGCTTTACTCACTCTAGCATGGGTGCCAGGAGCAGCGACATCACTGTAGCACACTGTGGCTGCCTCAGTCCATTCCCCAGGTGATCTTAGCACCGTGTTCCTTTATGGCCTTATGCTGCTCCCACTCCAGTCTGCAAAACAATAGTGAGGGTAGTGGTGACCAAGCCAGGCAGCTTGATGGTTGCACAGCAACATCACAAAGAAGATATAGGACAAAGTGAAACTGAGATAGGCAGGCAGGCAGGCAGTGGAGAAAGCAGTGAGGCCCAGTACTACCTGCACAGTGGTCATAGGACACCATCTGCCTATCTAGTAATGCTTTCATTTGAGGTTCCATGAGGAAAGGAGGAGATTTTGCAAAGAAGTGGTTATTCCTGCAGAGTTCTTTCGAGCCTCAGTGGCAATGATGGAGAAAACCAAATTGTACTCACTAGAGGTATCAAATAGAGTCAGTAAAAGGAAAAAGCTCTTGAGAAGAAAAGAAGAACAAGCAAGAGAGATGAGAAGCTAAGGATGACCTGTCCAAAGAAATGGGCCAGAAATATGTTTTTCAAAAACTGTAGGTGTCCTTAGCTTTACATAAGAAAGAAAAGAACAATGACAAAGGTTACAAATGGAACCCAGCCTATATTCAACAAGTATTTTTTTACTGAATAGCTCAGGTAGACAATGCACCCATTTTGTAGAAAATTAAATCACAGCCCCTGTTTTATGGGTATGAACGACTAAAACAGAATACCCTAATTGTTATCCATGGAAGAGCTAAACCTCTGTTATTATGTACCTTTGCAGGGATACTGACTTTTGGACAAGCCAGAAATTTCTCAGACCCTTGCTACAGAGGTTACAGTGTTACAGTGTTACAGTGTTACAGAGGTTACAGTGTTACAGTGCTTTCAGTGTTACAGAAAGGAAGACTCACAGGAATATCAAATATAGGCATGTAAAAAGAAGATATTAGACTTCTGATATTTTACTTTAGTATTGGAAAAACTCTTTTTGCCACAGGAAGTATTTATACTTAGTATATAAATGCGTATATAAGCCTATCACCATTACTGTCAGTTTTTTCTTCCAAGTTTTCATTTTTGTCTCAAAAGTAAAGGTTTTTTTTTTTTTTTTTTTTTTTTTTAAGCTGGTCTTTTTTGATGAAGGCTAGAGTGTTATTAATATTCTAGAAGTGTAATCAAAATCACAGAAGGCTGCATTCAAAAGAAACAGAAGTCCTAGTTGTAAAAGGGCTATTTGGAGGAAACAGTATTTTATCCATGTATGACAAAACAACATTCACTTTGGAAAATAAAATGAATGAAATCTGGCAAATACAGAAGAAAAACAAGAGAGAAAGGGAAAAAGAACTTGAGAAATAGTAGTAAGATTATTATACTGTTGCCTTAAGGAAGGGGGAAAAAAACTTCCAAGACAACTTTATGTGGGTAAAGTAGAGAAGAGTTCTTTTACTTATAGAATTTTGGGGTACAGAATATAAAGTAGTATAAAAGAGTATAAAAGTATAAAAGAGTATAAAAGTATAAAAGAGTACAACACGTGTTGACGAGTAACAGATAGAAAAGACCAGTGCTAGGT
>JAWWTY010000123.1:49358643-49381656 GCA_035222235.1 Margarornis squamiger
GCTAGCTACTCTATATGTGAGAAACTACCTAGAAGTATAAAAATCTACAAATTCATGAAAACCCTAAGGCATCAATACTTTTATTATTACTATATCGTACTCTATATTAGTAAGTTGTCAAAATTTTTTTAACAACTTGATAAGTCTTTTGCTTCAGTAGAGGAACTACAGGGCCAGCTGAAAAGAGGTGCAAGATAGAGCAACTGGAAAACCTCCTGTGTTCTGTATATTTTCATGATATATGGAATGTAAAGGAGATCGGGATACCTTAGTGCAAGTACATCTATCTTGTGAGGATAACCTGTTAATATATAATAAAAAACCTATCAAACAATAATAATACATATTAGCACAACACAGAATTAATCTTTTCATACATAGAAATAATTGGGATAATAATAACAACTAATAAACACCTAGATACACTAAGGATCCAGAGATAAAAGAAATTATAGTAAAAGATGGATCCCATAAGTCAATGACTGACAGGGCCTTGGGGGAACCACTCAAGCACAGCTTGGAAGGTATTTGACCAGAGTTTGTCAGTGTTAAGAAAAGGGAAAGCAAAATTATTGTGTGTCTTATAGGAAAGAGACACTAAAATCCTTCTAAGGACTTCTCTCCCATCTTTATTTATTTATATTTGGGCAAGCTTTGAAATATACTACACTGAGATACATTCTGACTTCAAGAAAACATCATTTGATTTGTTTCCTTGGTAAGGCACAAGGCTCTATATAACACAGCATTTATAACATGTAAAACTCAATAGGCAGAAACTAGAAACAATTTCATTGATCCAGCAGTGGTTATCTTCGGCAAGAACACCATTATTTCATTATAAGCCGTACTACGACTTTTTGTAATTAAAGAACATTTTTATTTGCCTAGATTGGAGACTTGATAGAAAAGTTCTACTCTCTCTTAAGGAAATTATCTGCTTTAGGAAATGCCTTTAAATATATCAAAGTGGAGGGATCATTACCTTGTATGTGGCTCATTTGCAATGTAATCTCATTTTGGCTCCAACCATCACTGAATGGTAATGGATATTGATCAGTTGTTTTAGCAGTGGAATAACAGTTTCAATTTAATGACTGTGTAATAACATTATAATGGCTGATACTGTGAGCATAAAATGTTTATTATTTCACATGCCATACAAGGCAACACTAGAGCTTTTAATGTATTTTTGTATGTTTTAAATGTGCACCAAGTTGTACTTTTACTCATGAAACAGCAATACTACACAGGGGACTACAGTTGGTTTTTTTTAATTGTAAAGTATGTACAACTTATGCAAATAGAGCCAATCACATTTCCACTTTTATTCCTAGAAACCTGGCTACTTTTAAACTTAAAGCATTTAATTTCCTTTCAAAGGTAAAAGGTATTACAAATGTAGTCTTAGTGGAAGCAAACATAAGTGGCTGTGCCCTTTCAGCTAACACATGCCTGCTTCCAACCAAACAGGGCTAACCAATGGGTTACAAAAAATTAGAGAACTATGAGGTATGTTAAAAATCAGCCTCCAAATTTACCAGATCAGACAACATAAAGTAGAAGTATTTTTTAGTGCACTAATGTCCCAAACTTCATTAATCACTTTGAAAGCTGTGCTGCAAAATACCTTCACATACTCCCCCCGCCTTTTTTTTTTTTCACAACATTTCTTTTATTTCATTCTTTCCTAGTTGCACTTCTTGGAACCATATCTCTTATATGTTTTACCTCTGAAAAATGCCAGTGTTTTTGAAGAGGCTTGAACTCAGCTGTTAACTTGACACCTAGTAAATTACTACTTTGGTGAAATAAAAATATATTTTAATTTTTTCCACTTAACTTCACACTCTTAAAGAAATTTCCATTCAACATTTGAACAGAAAAAATCAAATTATTGCCTAATGAACTAAAATATTGACAAATAAGTGTGATTTTATAGCCAGTATTATAATTTCCATTAGTTATATATTTGAAAACAAACATTTTGTTTCATTTAGAAAGTGCAAAACAATATCTTATCTTGCAAAAATGTTGAAATACACCATATAGTATTATTTGGGGGGGAAAAATGCTGACAGAAGCCATGGAAAGTTTTTAAGTCAGTCTAATTTCACCTTTAGAACATTATCCTGAAAAAAATGTGAAAAAGCTAAGAAATTTCTGAAGTTTAATAAGAAAGTGTAGTTTAATATTAGTTACTCAAATGTTTGATGAAATCTGCAGTTTTTCAAGAATGACAGACTCTCTGTACGCATCTTGTAAGGTGTTTGAAAGTCATGATGAGCTGGAATGAGCTTTCTTACTGTAACCTGAGAAATAACTGCTTCATTTTTGCCAGATGATTTAATCACAAGTCCGCTTTGTTTTAGTGGAGCAACACAATGGTTTTGGCCTACAAAACGGCAGGGTAGTTTTTCTGTTCAGTAGTTCTAAACCTCTGAAATAGTTTTTATCAGTTTCAGAAGATGCTGAGCTTGAGTGTATTTCCCAGCTACTGTTAGATTTTATGTCGGCACATAGGTCCATCTTCTAACAACTAATTGGGGACTTAGGATTACAGTTTAAAACCTTTGTGATTATTTTAAAAAACTATTATGGTTTTAAATTTATCATAATTTTAAAGCATGACTTTCCAGGAAAGTATCTACCTCTAAATTTTCACTTTTCCCACAGTTTAAATATGTAACGTGTTCTGCTTTCAAATACTCATGGAAGAGCTCAGAAGAGAAAGTAAGAGCACATTTTAGAAGATTTTTGAGGATGAGAAATCCAGCATTATCTTTTTCATCATCATATCCACATAATACTTTTTAGCCAGGACTGTAAAATATGCTGTCAAAGCCCACCCCACTCTGTTTGAAATTGGAAAATAGATACACTACCAATCACATCAAAGATTAATATGCTACATATCCCATCTCCTGGGATATGGCTTGACATGCACAAGTATCTGTCAAGATGCATTAAGCGTACCAGAACCTACCATTATCAGGAATAAGGCTACTTTCTGATTGTCTTCCTACCAGTGCCCTGTATATGGCTTAAATCTTTCTTGGATGATCCGAGTTTTCAGAGGAGTTCAGGTCTAATGAAGCATTTATCTTCAGTATTCTTCCACAGTACTATTTTTCTCCATTTAATTTTACTCCTAACTCTGTGTGTTCGTCACAGTCTCTTTGAGCCAAGCTGCAAGAAAATTGATCCAGTTTATTTGGGAGCATGAGACTAATTTAACAGGATATATCTGCTTCTTGCTCCAGAATAACTTCTTTTGAACAGCTAAAGCACTTATATTCCAAACACACAGACATTAGAATTACACATGGAATTATTCATGTCAATAACTTAAGCAGAAAAATCCAGTTTATTTGTAAACCATATGTATAGCTTTAAATTGTACATCTTTAACAGTGGAAACTGACTTCTTGCAATCCTGCCTTTCATGTTTAAACACATAATTTTATACTAGTAATCTCAGCAAAATGCAATTACCTGTCTGTATATAGTAACTTGCCAATACTTGAACAACCTTAGTAAGTTCCAGCGTGTGATTGTTTCAGTGTCTCTGCTTTCAGGCATTTCAGCCCCCGGTGTAGTAGTAGTAGCTCATTTCAGCAGGTGGCACAGCCTTCCTTAAACACATTCAAGATCCCTGGTATAATTTATTCATATATTAATTCTATGAACCTTACTTTCACATACTGATCAGTTCATACTTTAATTTCACACATTGATGAGCACTGCATGAATAAGTGTGAGAGGCTTCTAAAAATAGGGAGGGAGGATATAACAAGAGAGGAAAACCTCTTGTTAACTGCAAGTAAAGGCCAAACTCATCACAGCTGGGAATCTGATGTCTGCCTGGTAAAAGCAGCATTTTAGATGCAAATAATAGCACTTCAGTACTTCTTCTATAACTTCTGCTTTGTAATCCATTCTGAGGTACTATGAACAATCACATCATTATGATCACTAATCGATGAAGATGTCTTTGGACACAGATGGAATATACTTTCTGACCTCCAATGCTATTATTTAATACAATGTGCTCTCATTGTTTGAGGTCTTTGTCTATTATGGTTTTATTTCTTAGTAACCTTCTATGCAACTGTGTAGCAAATCGCTGTGAGTATTATTAAGATAGTTAGGAGCCAATGATCAGCTCTATGACTAGCCCATAGCATTTAATGTACCTATTTTTGTTAAAGTATAATAAACACAGACTATGTCTGTAAGTTAAAAACAGGGCTACTGCCTTTGCTTCCCTGGGCAGCTGAGCAGATCACTTTTTCCATGGACAGCTGCATCATCTAGACTCAGAGTAATCAGTCAGTGCTGAGCTGTGTGAGCAATCAAAGCCTAACCCTTATGGAACAGCAGTAATTTGTCTTCTGAACAAACGGGGAAAAAAAAAATCCCAAAAAACCCCAACAGAACAACACAATATAATAGCTAGAAGTAAAATCTCAGGTAGAAAATAAACTGGTGGTCCTAATAGGTTGCTTGCTTTTGGGAAGAATAGTTAAATCCAGCCTTTGCAGCTATGCTGTTATTTTATATGATGGTATTATTTTATAATACATTATATAGAGAATAACATTTGGATGTCTATAGAAAATAATAATGAAGACAAGGGGTGAAATTTGTCACTAAGTAAGTGATAACCTTGTATTTACCATTGTAAACTTCCTTCTTACTGTTAAGAATTTTCAATTTGATTTCTCATGGGAATAAATAGACAAAATGTATTCAAAAACATTAGGTTTTATTAGACTTTAGTCTAACATGCATTCTCTATGAATTTCAGCTCCTGGGCTTAATTTCTGGAAAACAAGTACCCACCATCCTGTCAGATTCTTATTTTGCTCAAAACCCATGTTTTCAGCAAGATGGTTCTGAACAGCTGTCTTAAAAACAAAGCTCAGCATTTAAGTTGAGCAGACAGATTTGAATCTAGAAATAAATTAATTTAATTCTCCATATTTATTTATCACACTGTATAATAGGACCAGTATTGAATAAAAAAACAACTTTGTGTGGAGTTTTCCACTGGAGCATGTTGATACCAAGCCTGGGATGCAATAGAAGCCACAGAGGATGAAGTATCTTTAACTGCTTTTACTTCATATACTTCAACTTGATTTCCACTAAAGCTGATGGAAAATCTTTTATGCTGTAAGGGAAACTTAAAATTCTTTATCATTTTGGCAGTTTTGAAAATGTTATAAATTACCTCTTTTGTTATTTTTTCTCCCTAATGTGGCTAGCAGCTAGACTTACTGGTTATCTAATGTTTTGTCTTGAGATTTTGAGCTGGGTTTTGCTTTCAAATTTAAATGTAAATATCTTACTGACCCTTTGTCACAAAGTAGACCTTAATGTTCATTCATGTTTTCTTTTTTTCACATAAAGTTACAGTTACCTTCTTAATTCTTCTTAATTTAGTTCCAGACATGCCTATGTTTTATCCCTGCTCCAAGCTGCATTTTTCCTCTCCCTTTGCGGAGGAGCAAGGGGGAAGTCTTAAAAACCAGTTGGTGACCACCAAATTTGTGATTTTTTTTCTTTGCTATATGTTACTACAATTACTGTAGTAAATCCCTTAGTCTCCTGGGAGCAGTAAAGCTCCAACGTTATGGTTCTTATTGTAGCAAATCAAACTATAATTTTCAAGTTGGAGAGAAAATTATGTAATAGGATCTTGTGTACCCCTTGCTCAGGCTGGGAAACATTTTCTCACCTAAATGATCTTATTTAGATGATTTATGTATCCTCTCCTGTCTTGCTGCCTTCAAAGCATGTACAAATCTCTGGGACTTCCTCATGGAACTGGACAGGTATTTTACATCACGTGTGTAAATACAGAAAAAAACTATGACTCTTTCATTTCCAGTGGAAGCAGAATCATTGATTTGTGTAAACTGTTTTGTGGTGGTAGTCTTTAGAAGTGAGGGAATGAGTAGAAAGTGCATTAGGTTTCCTTAATATAGCTCTCTATGATTATGTTTATTGCTCTTGGAATAAGATTATCAGGTGTGAGCATTAGGACTTAGTGTCTGTCTAAAAAAACGTTTTCGTTGTTGCGAAAGCAATTGTTAAAGTTGTAAGGCTGTTTAGGCATCAACATTTCTTATATTTCCAATTGCTTATAGTGCTAGTGATAACAAAAAAACCACTGTCACAGATAAAAATCAAATTCCTAATGAAAACAAGCCTGAAAACAAGCCATCTCATTTTTGAACTTTAGAGCTTTTGGAACAATACCCACTTCAAGAGCTTTACCAGGCAATGGAGAACCACACTGCAAATATGTCCAGTGACATTACACCCTAAGGACCACAAAACATCAGATTTTTGTTGAAAACAACGTCTGATCTGTGTGTCCAAGCTCTTGGTGTTTTCTTGTTATTATGTCACCTACTAATTGGCTAGGTTTCTGAGAATAAAACAAGCAAACTTTTCTTTTAGACATGGTAGGGCACATTATAAAAGAGTTATAGAAGGCCTAGAAAACTTGAAAGATCTTGTAATCACATTGCTGAGTTAACTCTTCTTTTCTGCATATGGGTAGAAAAACAACTGAGATGTCAATAAGACGGCACACACAGTCTCAGCTCTTTGAAAAATACTTTATAACAATATTACTGAAGGTAACCCAGGGTCACAAAGGAATAACATACTATGAAAATTCATGAGGTTTTTTTGACATATTTCCATGTTTGTAATTTAAGATGAATCAAAAATGATCACAGACAGTGAGAATGAATTCTTCTCTCAAGCATCCAAAAACACTATTACAGAAAGCTCACAATTAGTCACCAAAATTGCCCGATATTTTTTATGGTCCTGATAGAATATTGAAGTTTTGTAACAGGAGAATAGAAAATGATGAAGACCAAATATATATTTCACTTCAGAATTTGTGACACTTTGAAATAGACATCTGAGTAAATAGAAATATTACAATACATTTCAGTGTGTATTGACTGGGCCCAGTAGGATTGTGTGAATTTGAAGTTATTTGATATTTGCAACCTGACATTTCACTATGTGTAATATTATTTTTAAAGCTGCTGTGAGGGGAGACTTGGACATTGTGGAGAGCCTTTAAAACAATAAAATCAGAAGTGGAGAAGGTAAAAAGTGACATCTCTTTTCAGGAAATTTCCAAAAGATTTTCTTTTTTTTTTTTTTTTTTTAAATACCAGTAATGTGTAAGTAATGAGATTGCATTAAAATAACTACACTCTCACAGCCTCCCATTTTTATTAGCTTTTTAAGCAACATATTACAGATCTATGTTTCTCATGGTATTGGCTCTGAAAGCACCTCTGCTTGTTTGGCATCTGAGGTGCGTATCTAATCTGAGACTTAGAATACCAGCAAATTTAATCTGGGAGGATCCCTAAGCATCTCTAATGAAACAAAGCAAGACTCCAAAGATATTGAAGCTGATAGTTCAAGTCTTAATAGGGAATATTAGTCTGAATAAAGTGCAGATTTCATTCCTGTGTGGTGTGATGCACTGTGAACATATATATTACAAAAACAGATGTTCTAAGGCAAGGATGTGGTAACTATTCAAATGAATGTCAATGTGCCTTGAAACATCAGTTTTAAACAGAAAAAGTTCTTTTTTTTCAGTAACTAGTCCAGTATTGAAATGTGTCAAAGTACTCTCTTAAAAATGGTGGCAAATGTGCTATTTAATTTCTTTATCAATGACACAGACAAAGGGATCGAGTTCACCCTCAGCAAGTTTGCGAGTTTAATCAGCGTGGTTGACACACTTGAGGAACAGGATACCATCCAAAGGAAAGCGAACAAGTTCAAGAAGTGGCTCCATGGAAATCTCATGAGGTTTAACAAGGCCAAGTGCATGGTTTGCAGCTGGATCAGGGCACCCCCTGGAGGTTTGCAGCTGGATGAGGGCAACCCCTGGCGTCAATACAGGACGGAGGATGAACAGATCGAGAGCAGCCCTGCTGAGAAGGGTTTAGGGGTGCTGGTGGGTGAGAGGCTGGACATGAGCCAGCAATGCACACTTGCAGCCCAGAAGCTAATTGTATCCTGGGCTGCATCAAAGGAAGTGTGGGCAACAGGGCAAGGGAGGGGATTCGCCCCGTCTGCTCTGGTGAGACCCCACCCACAATACTGTGTCCAGCTCTGGTGTTCCCAGCACAGCAAGGACGTCAGCCTGTTAGGGTGACTCCAGAGGAGAGCCACCAACGTGATCAGAGGGCTGGACCATCTCTCATGCGAAAAAAGGTTGAGAGCTTTGGTACTATTAGGCCTAGAGAACAG
The DNA here is from genome assembly GCA_035222235.1 of Margarornis squamiger. Classification (NCBI taxonomy): domain Eukaryota; kingdom Metazoa; phylum Chordata; class Aves; order Passeriformes; family Furnariidae; genus Margarornis; species Margarornis squamiger. Next base: position 49,366,951 of record JAWWTY010000123.1, read on the forward strand.
AAGGCTCTGGGGAAATCTCATTGCAGCCTTTAATTACGTAAATGGGTCTTAGAAGACAGGTGGGAGGAGATTTTTTTCACAGGGCCTCTTGCAGTACAACAAGAGGTAATGGTTTCAAACTAAAGGAATGTCAATTTAGATTAGATATAAGAAAGAAGTTTTTTATGATGAGATTTCGCAAATATTGGAACAGGTTTCCCAGAGAGAAGGTGGATGCTCCGTTGCTGGAAACATTCAAGGTCAGGGTGGATGGGACTCTGAGTAACCTGATTTAGCTGAAGATGTCCTTGCCCGTGGCAGGGATTATGGACTTTAAAGGTCCCTTCTGACTCAAACTACCCTATGATTCTATGAAGAAATTTTTGTAACTCTTGCTCAGGAATTAAAATCCCATTCTGCCATTTTGATGGTCTCTCCAGGCTGACTTGTTTTCACGTTATTTATCTGCTATCTCCTCTCAGTGAAGATGAGCAGCATGTTATGTGATCTATAAGCTAAAATTGAATTAGAAAGCATAACTCAGAGCACAAAATAGTACTATTGGAGTTGATTTTTTTTTTTTTTTGTCTTTCAGATAAAATATTCCATATTCTCATAAAAGCTTCAAAGGTTTCATTTCTCGGCTACTTGATTTTCTAAAGAATATCTACACATCTACTAAAAGTAGGATGTTTTTCCCCTCAGATAATGCAGGGTTTTTATTGGTAAAGAAATTTAGCACAAGTCTGTTAACAAGCCTTGATTATTAGCTATTATGTATGCATTTCTTATGTGTCTGAAGGGAAGTAATATCCCTTACTTCTGCTTCAGAAAGTCTATCTTTTGTTTTTTTTCTTTAAGTGAATCAAAATTCCTAGAGAAATTGTGAAATTTTATGTGTAAAACTGGAGTAAAAAAACAGCTCCAAATATCCCCTCAAATAGTTCTCCATATTGCAGAGTGAAGTTCAATGTATTAATATTTATCTACTGTGCCTGCTTAAAGTACTGGTTTAAATATTCTTATTCATGAATTCCAAAATGTATTTTAGAATAGCTCAGATTTCTTTTCAGTGATGGAGCTCAGCTTCTGGTGTTTGGGTGTCTTTATCCTTTCTCCTTCCACTATTGTGCTTATACTGTTCAGCGGTCCACTGCTTCTGACTTGGTGCTGTAAAGCCACCATCACTTATCTTCTGCTTTCTCAGGTGAACAAAGAGAAAAGAAATTTGAATGGTGTCTGTAACTGCAACACTTAGTCAATCCTCTGGTAGCAGTAAAAAAAGTAATACAGGGAAGCCTTCCTTAATACGAAAGAAAATAATGCACTGTGCCTCCTTGGTACTGTCCGAATACCAGGTGAAGCCAGAGTGAAGCAATATTTTGTTCAGGAACCAGAGAGGCTCTAATAGGCACTGGTTTCAGGTGATCATCTTGTAAAAGAACTGAAAGTCAAAGGGGTAAAGCATTTTGTTCTCATGATGTACATATATTTATATTGAAAACAAGTATCTATACCAAACAAACAGGATGTGTTTTGATTCAGCAATGTTTATTTTTCTCTAATGCAAAATTTGAGTCAGTGGTCTAATTATTGTGCTTCTCAGTCTTTTGGAAACTTTGCTAGACACAGTATAATTTGTTTGTTTTACAAAAAGACAAATGTTACAGCAAAGTAAGAAAAACAAAATATGGTTGTTGCATATATATATAAGAGCATGCGAGGGGCTCCCACAGTAGCTGTTACATATAGGCAGTCTTTTATAGTCTTAATTATATCATTACTGGAAAATCAGTTGCTGTGTATCTAAATTCATTTGCACACATTATGTTTGTCACCCTTGAGGAATAATATGCCATAAAACTACGTCTGAAAACTAAACTAGTGAAATTTATGTCATGTCGATGTTTATTTTGTTGTAAAATTGACTTTCAACAAGCAATCCAATATCTAGTAAAGGGGTCTGATCAGGCAGGCTTATAATGCCATTAAATGCTACATTTGTTAATGGCTGCAAATATTTTTTTTCCTACTACTTAAAGCTGTTGAAAAGCTTGTTAATGGGAGTAGGAATGAGCTACAAATGAGTGCATACATATTGTAGTGAAGTAATTCAACTATCGCTTTTCCTATTTAAACTGAAAGAAAAGTGTCAGCAAGGACAAAAATGAGAGTTCACAGAAATCCCTCAACCCTAGTGGACATAAGTCCCTGTAATAATTTTCTGAAGAAACTGATGGAAGTTGAATTTTTGAACCACTGAAAACACAATGTGATGAAGCAGTGAAGAACATAAGAAACAGTCTTGGCTTTCCATAGACAGTGCTTTTTAGCCTTACGTCTAAGATCTAGAAAGCATTCCTCAGATACTGATGGCTTCCCAATGTTAAGCAGGTGTTACTTAGCTGCCTGGTAACTTTCCATATGGAAACAACCCAGTATTAAACTACTGTGTTAAAGCACAGTGTGAAACTCAGAGTTAAACTACTGTGGAACTACATCCATTCTCTCTTGGCTGACCATGATTCTCCCTCATGACAAGAGACTAGATGATTTTCAGCTTCTTAAGGTGTATTGCTGTTTGTTTTCTGTTTTCCTATCTGGTTCTAGTTCAACATTTTTCTTCAGTTGCAGCACAAAAGATGATTCCTTGTGGAAGGAAATCTGCTCCCAGCACCCCCTGTTGAGAGAGAGGGTGAAGATGCTTTGTTACTACAGTACCTCTTGGGACCAATGGCGTGGAAATCCATGAAATGAACCCCAGACTGTGATTCAAATATAGCAGTATTTGAATGTTCCCTATGGTGTAACAAGAACAGTATCTTGTTTTAGTATCTTTAAGCCATAGCATTGTTCAAGGAAAGCGAAAGAAAGCCACACAGACTCTTTAAGAAAAAAGCGTATGTAGGATGAGTGGGTAAGAGCAGTAACTGTCAAAGGTCAGGGATTTGGTGGCTATGCAGTTGCAAAAAGAGTCCAGCTTGCATTTTACTGGAGGCCGCCCTGACTAATGTTAACTCATGCTAGGAACTTCCATTGCAGGTTTAGATAGCTTTGCACCACTGTAGAGCAAATGAACTCCATGATCTTCCTTTGCACATTTTTCTTTCTTATGGGAATATATTCTGAGGTAATTTAGAAGTAAAATCTAACTTCATCTTCTGAGATGCTACCTATGAAATCAGTGCTAAAAGCAATAGTGGAAGGGCAAAACTTTCATTGTAAAATCCAGATATTTTTTTCCCACTTCTTGATTCTTTGACCACTGTTTACTTATTGCTTCTGAATCTTAACTGAGATGTAAATTTCTGCTGTTTATAGTATTTTTCCTACTTCTATAATGATATATTGTTAGTTACCCATAAACTAGATGAGAGATGGCTAAGATAAACTGAGCGGAAAATAATATGGATAAAGCTAATGCCAAGGGAAGGAATGCCAAATTTGTAGTAGTGTAAATTCTGTCAGATACCCAAGTATTCACAACAAGTTGCCATCAAAAACTAAGGAGTCTTTACCAAGCAGTGAAGAACTCCAGTAGGAATTCATATTTTAATTAATGTTATTGGAGAGATAAATTGATATTACAGAGACCAGAATCTGTTCATTCCAAAAGACAGCAAAATTTGTTGCAAGAGAAAATTAATGAAATTATAAGAAATTCGTAAAGGAAGTAATTTGCTGTTTCTCAAATGAAATACCTGGGACCAGTCTTATCTTGACCTTAGAAAAAAAAGCATATTTCTTCAATTACTGTATTTTTGCTGGTTTTAGAAGGGACTCAAGCCCTTCTCATAGCCTAAATCTCTCTGGTTCTGTAGCCATATAAGAGTTATTAGGTGTAAAGACCCAAAAAGGGATGAACTGTGCAGCTTCTCTACCTATATTTTCTGTGGATTTTTACAATACTTTTTTTTCTGGAAGGGGCAATCAGATTACACAATGTTTTCAAGAAAGCTGGAGCAGAGGGAGATTTGGATGAACATCATGGAGCAGGTAGGGAAAGTACAAAAAGAGCATAAGCACAAATAGCAAAGCTGTTTTGGGGGAGGAAAGTGGGTTTCTGGGCATTTAGTTTTGGTTGGTGCTTTTTTTTAAATTTTTTGTGTTCTGGTTTGGGTTTCTTGATAATTTTATTTGTTCGTTTGTTTTTAATGAAGCTTGCCCAAGGTCTTTTGCTGTTGGCTTCATTGTTGTCCTTCTACACTAATTATTGAATTGTTTACCCAAGGCATCAGATACTAATCTATCAGATAAGGTGTAGAAAGCATAAGAACATATGAGACTAAATATTAGTGGGAAAAATGTGGCAGAAACAGATGAAAGAGAAATGAATAAACAGATGGAAGTAGGATAGAGGCAGCTTTATGCCTTGACAATAAGTTGTGAAAATTGTAGGTATAGCTTTAACAAAAATTAAAATGGTCTCAAAAGCCACACTAGAAGGCATTACAGCAGGAAAGCACTAGTCTTTTCTTGTGAAAGTGAAGAAATCTCTATGCAGCACTATTTTCCCTCTTACTCCAAAAGGAAATATCCTTAATGGATTTCTGCCTTCTCAGAGCATGAACTTGAGCAGTGATTTATTTATGCTTGGATGGCTATCTAAAACTAAGGAATGCAAATGTTTGCATTTGTAGATGTTAATATGACAAGCTGGAGAAGTCCCTGTCTTATCCTGACATATGCAGTCAAATGGAGAGGACAGAACAGACTGGGCTTACACAAGCTGAGTGAGACACTGGGGGAGAAAGTAGCAAAAGTGTAAAAAGGCAAGGAAAATGAAGTTGGGAAGGTGATTTTGAATTTCTTTCTGGATCAAACAAAAATGAAGCAAATGAAAAGGTGGTGAGATAATTGCATGTTCCTGAAGATTACTTGGTAAAAGGACCAAGAATAATTACTATGTGTCTGACACTGGCTCTATTTACTTCGTAACATTTTTAGCCATTATCTTACCATTAGACTTTTTTTACTTTATAGACATATTTACTTTACAATCAAATGACAAGAGCTATCATGAAACATGGTAAAGAGAAGGAATATGGCAACAGTGATTTGCAACTTTAATCATTACCAAAATAATAATTACAACATAGCTTATGGCATTTCTGACTCAAGAATGGTTTTCAGAATGGCGTACGTGCAAATCACAGACTAAAATAAAGTTCTTTCTTCCAAGGAGATTGAATTTTAAACTCAAGATATCTACTCTGATGTTATTTTTGGCCATGCTTCATTGAGCCTGGATGAGATCCCACTTTTACGCAGAGCCTGGAGTAATCTCACTTCAGTACAGCACTGAGAGACAGGAATATTATCTCCTCAGACCCCCTCCATGGCTAGGAAGACAGAGGTGGTGGTATATCTGAAGGAAAACTGTGAGGTTGATGAGCTAAAATGTTGTCTAGGGGTGTTTATTTTTTCCATTGACTACTAAAGCAGCCTAGAGTGGTTATAATCCTAACATAAACACCTCTGTTAATTGCAAGAAATTACATAAATTGCACTCAAGTCTGAATTAAAAAGCCAAATAGACTAAAAATAAATTCACCAGAACCCTTCCTGAAAAGATCAGGTTCTGATTGGAAGATCTCCTGTGTATACCACTTTTGTAAAATTATTTGCATTCCCACTCAGCCTCAGTATAAATAACATTCTCTTTCACTGTCTTCATATATTTTGCATTTTATCCTACGAGCTCTGAAATAATTAGTAAAAAAAAATATATATGATACCTTAAAATGAGGAAAATGTAATCAGTGTACCTTATAGTAAAGTGCTTACTAGACACGTGTCTTCAATACATTTGACTTGGATCATTACTTTTATGATAAGCGTATCAACAAGTAAAGAGAACAGATATGCAAATGATAAGATGGCTTCAACAAGTGAAGTACCTCAGTGTTACTGGAGATGAAATTATTTCCTGCAGACTAGTTTCTAGTGAGCTAAAGTCTTTGCTCAAAAAAAATTCAAATGATCTTGAAATAAGTCAAGAGAAAATCTAATAGTGAACTGGATTCTTAGATCCTGATTTCAATAAATATTTAATTAAAAGCTAAGAAAAAACAGGAAAAAATTACAAATTTTTTTTTGCTTCCCAAAATTTATAGAAAAATATATCCACTGAGGATATACACCTCTGCTTCACAGAGCAATGAATGAATTCACAGATATTTTTGCATGTGTACCACATTGAAGATTTCCATTCCCTTGCTCCTGTGATGACAAACTGATGGTCTAAACTGAAAAGTTTTTCTTGGGTTTTTGGGTTGGTTTTTTTTGTACAATATTAAAATTATTCTGGCCACTCAATTATTTTTTTTTTCCATTTCATACAGTGAGTACAGATCTTTGCACTATCAAATCTTCCTCATAACTCTCTCTTTTTTTAATGCAAAGGCCTCATTGAAGGCTACTTAAGTTTTATAATCTAATTTTTTTGCTTAATTCAGGATCACAGAATGTTGTTTGCTGTACCTGTATAGAGAAAGTATTTTGTAATGAGTCTGGTGTTTTGCAGGAAATTCTATTTTTTTCCAGGTTAAAAAAATTAATTTTGAAGTACTGTCTTACTTTTTACAGCTTTACCCATATTTTTAGCATAGTACAGTCAGTCAGCCCACTTTTGTGCAGTGCAGAGATGCTTGTCCTCATTGTCATCTCTCCCCTTGGGCTGAGGTGCTGTAAACTGTTTCTGGGCAAGTTTCAGATCTGCCTGATGTAGGACTGCCTGTAGCACACTTTTAGTGTACATTCTCAGAAGTGTACTGGGAAACAAAGTTTCAGCCTTGTCTGATATGCACCTCTTTCCCATAATGTTTACTCTATGTCTTTCCACTTCACTCACCTTGTGTAAGGGGATCTAGTCATAGCTACTTATGAAGTGAGCAAGTGATCACAGGTAGCTCTGCTCCACAGACAGTAAGAGAATTCCTTGCTGTTTCTCCCTCCCACAGCAGGCTGCAGAGTTACATCCAGGGAACTTTGGTTTGAATTGCTTGGAGAATTCAGATGCCTGCACAATGGTGACACTTTGTCAGACTGACACTGTCTAAGGCTGTAGTCAGCAAAACTAGAAGAGGCTTCTTCAATGGCTGGGACTACAGCTTCACCTAGTAGAATAAAGCAGGATAGCACCGCCTCTGAAACCAGAAGATATAATCAAGCTCATTCAGAATTTCCAAGTTTAAAGCTCAAACCCAGTAGCAGCACTCTTCTGCTTTAAAGGATATGGAAATCTCATTCCAGATATAAAGGGGAACTGGAAAGTCAAAGCTGGTAAATTTTATCTTCATGTGTTATCTCCTGACAAAGTCAGGTGTGCTTCATGGAAAACTGCAAGAGCAATTTGGGTACTCTTGCTTCTGGGATTATTGCTGCAAACAAATATGTGTTTCAAATTATTCATGAAGTTTTGAACAATGGTTTCATAAACACCAACAATCAAACCCAGAAATCACATGGGCAAGACAAGTGCTTTAACTTTTGATTGAGTTTTGCCAGGCAGAATTCTCTGTATAGCACAGTGGGGACCCAGGCATTGATTGACACTTTTCCATAATTAAATATTAAATCCTAAAAGGGATTAATGGTTTCTAGTAAGGTAAACATCCTGATTTCCCTTTCTCTGTTTGAAATCCTGCCTCTGGTGACACCCGTGGCAGGATTACTTTGCTCTGCTTCTATTAACATTCTTTAGAGCTCAGGCTACTCAGTGGTTTTCTCAGTAACAATTTAACTTCCTGCTCTTCACTGAAGAAGAAAAGATTATGAAATATTTTAAGGGTTTATTTGCAGTAATAAGAGAAGTGTCAGTAGAACACATGCCACAGGACAGCAGTTTGAAGGGTTCATCCTTAAACATAGCCACTGCAGAAATCAATATAAAACACAGAGGGACTGTGGATACACACAAACCTCTGACTCATTTTCCAGATGGAGCTGAAGTGAAATTATCAATCAGCTAGGCTAGAAAAGGTAACTCTGTATATCTGAACAATTAAAATTAGTTGTCTTGTCCAAAGAGACCTGCAAAAATCTCTTGTCTGTCTAATCATCAAAAAATGTGTGTGAAATCACTTTGATTTTTTTATCTGCTGTGTCTTAGACAGTGGATCAGGTACATCTTCTGTATAATTACCTCCATCCCAGTTAAAAATAGGGAGTTTCAAACGTCTCTAAGTGACTCCCCTCACATTGTAATGATAATAGTGTGAATTAAGGTAGAGGGAGGCCACATATGGAGTACTGTGACCTGTTGTTGGCTCCTCAGGACAAGAGACACATGGAGCTCTTGAAGCAAGTCCAGTGGAGGGCTGCAAGGATGATTAAGGGACTGGAGCACCATTCTTATGAGGAAAGGCTGAGTGAGATGTCCCTTTTAACCTTGAGAAGAGATGAGGGGACCTCAGTATCTGAACGGAGACTGTTGCGAGGATGGAGCCAGGCTCTTATCTCAGTAGGGCCAAGCAATGGGACAAGAGACAATGGGCAGAAACTAATGCAAAGAAAGTTCCATCTGAATATGAGGAAGGACAACTGTATTGTGTTGGTGACTGTGCACTGGAACAGATTGCCCGGAGAGGTTGTGGAGTCTCCTTCACTGTAGATATTCAAGAACCATATGGACACAATCCTATGGAACATGTTCTAGGATGGCCCTGCTTGAGCGGATGACCAACAGACCTGTCTTGTGATTCTTTGAAATATATCACTGAAAACTGCAAATTTTTTTTCCAGACAAGCAATGTTATTTCAGAAGACAATGGACTTTATGTATGTTTCTAAATGTATTTGCACATTAGTAGAAAGAAAAAGCTTTCAATATTATGGAATGGTTCCTTTCTCTTCATGTAGAAGAAATTCCATGATAGGTAAACATTGTAAAGTAATTTCTGTCTTTTTGTAAGTGGACATTTGAATAATTTTTTTACACTTCTGATGTCTGGAAGGAAGAATTTCAGATTCAATTCTGAGCTGCACAGGCAAAATCCTGATGTCACTGGAGTCAATAGAAACTTATCATTGACTTATATGACATAGAAACTTCACTCTGCACTAGATAAAAATAAACTCAGATGACTGAGTTTTGGATGTCTTCAGAACTGAAATGCATGATGAACATATTTTTATAAAATGTGATGCTTTCTTTGGATATGTCCTTGATGCCTGGAAGAAGTCCAAGAGATTCTATCAGGTTCATGTGCTCACAAGAAACTGTAGCTGCTGCCTATACTAGGGAAAACAAAATGAAGTCTGTTTGTGATAAGAGGTTCCTCATAAAATAAGTTGCTCTCCTGGTGCATTACTTCAAGTTTGATACCAGAGCAGTACTGATTCAAGGGAACCAGGAATGGGCTAAATTGGGCAGAAGAACTCCTGAGTGCAGATGTAAAGCAAATTTACAAGAGAATAATTTCTCCAGTGTGCTACATTGTGGAAGGATCAAATACTATATGTTGGAGAGAAATAAGATGCGATAAGAAAAGTGAATACTGTGATAATGAAGTTAAGGCATAATCTTAGATAAAAAATTAAAACCATAGATGTCATCTCTCAAATGGAGGCATCTCCTTTGGAGTTCAACATCATTGCAAAGAATGTGAGCACTGTCCAGAAGAGAAAAGCAAGGAACAAAAGTATTAAACTCTGTATCATCTGGCAGACAAACAAAAGGACAGGCCACTCCTGAATTCCAGTCCACAAGCCAATGCTTCAGAGGCAGACAACTCTGCTTTTACTACATTTAGTAATTTCACACATCTGACTTGACATGGTATTTCTTTCATTTCAGTGGACGACAATCAACATGTGCAAATGAAAATCGAATCTTTAAAGCTGCTTCCTCTTCAGAATGACAAGACTAAGCACTTATGTGGGTGGGGAAGAGAAGGAAAAGGTAGATTTCCTTGAAGACTATTATTTTCTCTCTCAAATGACAAGGAAAGCCCATCTGAAGCATTGGTCATGTGTCCTGAGGCTGTTCCTTGTAAGGTATCACACAGTCCTGCTTTTATTGCCTTGAAACCTCTGTGGGAGACATGCAGTGAAAATAAAAATACCAGTGGCTTGTTACTATGTCATTCTGAGAAGATCAACCTGCTTCTAACAGTGAATTATCTTGAATTATTGAGTCTAACTGTGGATTATCTTGATCTTTTCCCAGGTCTAGCTGGTGTCAAAGTGAAGCATCTGTAAATTAAGGCAGATAAGGCTAAAATTATGTTGGAAAAGCATCTTTAAACTCTCAAGGAAAAGCAGCAACTCTTTAATTTATGACAGTTTATGGACTGATTTTTACTTGTGAGTCTCACTGAATCCTTCAATCTTAATGAAGCATGGAGTCACTAGCCATGATGAAAACTGTCAGGATTTGGCCTACCTTAAAATGTATTTATGCAGATGGTCCTGTCTCCTTTAGAGTGAACATAATGTTGCATGTGCAACTGGGATGCCTTATAGGTTCAAAACCATCAAAAAAAACCAAGTGCAGTTTGATGCATGATCAAGCATTGGAACGGGCTTCCCAGGAAAGTTGTTGAGTCACCATCCTTTGAGTTATTTAAAAGATGTGTAAATGTGGCACTTAGGGATATGGTTTAGTGGTGGGCTTTGCAGTGCTGGGTTAACAGCTGGACCCAATGATCTTAACATTCTTTTCCAAACTAAATGATTCTACAATTAAATTGCAATTGTAACTGCATTTTTTGTTTCTACTTGGTTCAGCAGTACAAATAAGACTGAATGCACACAGTGAAATTACCCACAAAACCTCCCTTTTAGTTTTCCCTAGGAAATTTGAAAAAAAAATGGCTCATGAAGCCATTCATCCTGACTATCATGGGATGGTGGTGTGGGGTTTCATAGAGTCGGTAGTGTATTAAGGTCAAAGTGTCCTTGAGCACAAAGGAGGACAGTAGATACGGTGGCACTTGTAAATATAGATTCATGTTTGACAAAGCAAAAATCTCCTTATAATGCCACTGGGTTCAAACATACTCCATGTGACTTGTCAAACAGGTAATGGCTTCTGACTCCTGTGCTTCCAAACACAGACTGTTTAATGTAGCTTAAAGTGACATAATCTATATTTGGATTGGAATATATCTCCCTTAACTTTAGCTACCAAAAAGACTGTCTAATCTAAGGTAGCCATAAATGACCTAGCTAGATTTCCTCAGTCAGTGGAGAAAGGTCTTACTTCACCACCTGAACAACTTCCTGGACGATGTTCATCTTCTTCTGTTGTCTTCCAAGAGATCTAGATGATTAGCATAGATACCATTCAGACAGTCAAAATGAGACTAAATGAATCCAAGTCTCAAGCTAAACAGATAAATAAGAAGTCAATGTGAAATGCAAACCTAAATTTGATGAAGACAGTTATATCCAATCATGATGAGAAGGCATTCTGCAGAAATAGCATTGCTTTGACAGACAGATCACTCTGCCATAGCTTTTGCCAAAATTCAAATGTACTGGCAAGTCTCCAAGACAGAAAAGAATAAGTGAAGAATTTAAGAAGAGATTAACTACTGTGGTAGATGGTGATTTTTTTTTTCCCTTCCTCATGAGTTTTGTCACCCAGAGCAGGAAGACGGAGGAAGCATTGAACCATAACACTGTGGATGTGTTTGTGTACATGTAATTAAAATTTCATTGTTCAGTGTGTGGGTATGTAGATCAACTTGGTTTTTCTATTGAATTCCATATTTTAAAAATCTTACTTTTTCTCTGAGACAGTAATAAGCACTATAGATTCTAATAATTTATTATTTCTTTAATCTCTGTTCATGGTCTCCTAAGAAGGAAATAACTGTTTCTAAAGTTCAAAGCTTCCTGACTACTTTTGAAGTCATGACAGCACTGTTCCTAGGGAGGACTGTGATCTAGGCAGCTGTCCCCCAGGAATAAAAGTAAATTAATGGGAAAAAGAATCATAGAGATATAAAATGGTGCTTTCATCAATAGTGCTTTTCAGTTTTGCTTTATGATATGTCATCTGGTGTGGGAGGGGAAGCAAAGTTGCCTGTACTTTGAAGTGGTGGCATGTTCTGAAACACTCATTAATGTAGTTCATACTTCTTCTTAGGTACCTGATTCATTGAGGTGCTCTGTGCAGTCAGGTTACCTTGCAGAACCTAGGCCTGTGCAAGCAGCCTGGAGGGCAAAATTCTGACAAAGAAAACTATTAACTGGAAAGCTTTGGTCTTGAAAATATAAAATATTTTTCAAATAAGATGTTATAATTTTCCAGCTTTTTACAGAGATCTTGCAGCTAGCCTAGCTTTCGGAAAGCTATCCTACATTCAATTATTTACAACTAAGAAAAGTAGTTTTCTGTTTAGCTTCTTTTAATTTCAAATTGAAAAGTTAGGTCATAGGTTTAACTCTTTTTTTTCTCCATATTTGAATTATTAAGACAACAATTTTATTTTTACATTATGTTACAAACACATAAGCACATTCCTATAGTTTTTATCAGTTTGCACACACTTTCATAAAGTGCTAATGCCTGTCTCATACAGTTATTTCTAATCTTAACAGGGCATTTCAATGGTTCTTTCCATGTCATAAGCATTCCCTTAGTCAGTTGATGCATAATTAGCACAGTGACTCTTGTATGATAGCAACAAGTTATTTCCCCTACTATGTGCATGCCATGCAGCTTCCATCACATTTCCTTTCTTTGAATGGTCAAAGAAAGTAGAGGACGCTACAGAACTGTTAATTCCTGCGATAGATTGTACCTAATTACCTAAATATTTTGGTTGAAATGTATGATAGTTATTGTATTGCATTATTTTAGCTGGTAATGGGTGGTGTAATTTAGCTAGAAAACTGCTTGGAAATATGCTCAATACCTCCATACCCCCTGGATGGGCAGTTTTTGGCTGAGACCTACTAAAGGCATGAGGAACTTAAGTGTTCTGAGTTATTCTTGTTTGTTCTTTATGATAGAATCATCTTTGAACTAAATCCTGTTTGGGATAAACTCTAACATGTCAGAGCAATGCCTACTTAGATTCATATGAAATTCCCAAAGGAGAGTATCAGAATAGGAGATGCAAGTAGATGAACTTTCCCAGATGGTCTTCCTCCTTTCAGTATTTTGTGGGTTAAAGGATTCCTGAGAAAGTGCTATTTTTGTATTTAATAATCCTGGATGGACGTTTCTTCCATGTCTTTGTCCAGTGACTTTTGTCAACCATATTGTCTACTGGAAATCTACAACTCTGTGACAGGGATGTCTACAGCTTAGGGATTGCAGAATAAATCCCTCACTTTCAGAATTGCCTGTTATTTTATACTGACACTTTTTTTATTCTTTCATTGGAGGAGATCGTGACTGTCTGATCAGATTCACACTTCATTATTTGCCTTCATACACTATTCACTCTATTCAAATTACTTGATGAGGTACAGAATTATCTTACCTCTTACCTTTTCTGTCATATTTGCTTTTTTTCCAGGCTGTTTCCTGCTCTATAAATACACTTCTCATACCTAAGTCATTTCATAATTTTAATTAACCTTGATGTCCTTTGCTGAAAATTTCCCATTTCTACTTGTTTGGTACATCACACACAAAGCAAATGTTAAACTTGAATTTCTGACTTTATTGCTACAGTAAAACATTGAAGACTGGACGGTAACACAAATTTGTTATATTACATTGTATTGGGTTTGCATGACAAGGTTTTTTATTTTTACTGGGAGGGCTACAGGGATTCTGGGACTTTTGGCTGCATAGAGAACCCGCACTGCAGTAGCCTATTCCTGTAGGACTGTACCCTGTGGGAGGCATCCATGCTGGAGCAGTTCATGAAGAACTGCAACTCATGTGAAGGACTCAGAGAGGTCTCATCTGGACTGGAAGCTGGAAAATATCGCCATTTTCAAAAAGGAAAAGGAGGACCCTGGAAACTACAGGCCTGTCAGTCTCACTTCAGTGCCTGGTACAGTTATGGAGAAGACTATTCTTGGAGGTATTGAAAAACACCTGAAAGACAACACAGTCACTGGTCACAGCCAGCACGGCTTCATAAGAAGAAAGTCTTGCTTATCCAATCTGATTTCCTTCTATGACAAGGTAACCCACTTAGCTCATCAAGGGGAGCCAGTTGACGTAATGTTTTTGGATATCTGTAAAACTTTCCATACTGTCTTTCACAGGATCCTTCTGGACAAACTGTCCAGCACACAGCTGGATAAACACATCATGTGGTGGGTGAGCAATTGGCTCATGGGTCAAGCACTGAGGGTAACGGTGAACGTGGTGACATCAGACTGGTGATCTGTCACTAGTGGGGTTCCACAGGGCTCTACCTTAGGCCCTGTGCTCTTCAACACCTTCATAAATGACTTGGACACAGGACTGGAAGGGATACTGAGCAAGTTTTCAGATGACACAGAACTTGGAGGAGCTGTTGACTCCCTGGAAGGCAGGGAGGCCTTGCAGAGACACCTCAACAAATTAGAGGACTGAGCAATCACCAGCCTATGAAGTTCATATGAAGTTCAACAAGGGCAAGTGCTGGATTCTGCACTTGGGATGGGGCAACCTGGGATGTGCTTACAGACTGGGGAATGAGATGCTGGAAAACAGTGCCATGGAAAGGGCCCTGGGGTTCCTGGTCGATGACAAGTTGAATGTGAGCCAGCAGTGCCCTGGCAGCCAGGAGGGCCAACCCTGTCCTGGGGGGCATCAGGCAAAGCATC
>JAWWTY010000123.1:49381850-49418489 GCA_035222235.1 Margarornis squamiger
GTTGAATGTGAGTCAGCAGTGCCCTGGCAGCCAGGAGGGCCAACCCTGTCCTGGGGGGCATCAGGCAAAGCATCACCTGCTGGGCAAGAAAGGGGATTGTCCCACTCTGCTCTGCACTGGGGTGGCCTCACCTTGAATATTGTGTGCAGTTTTGGGCACTGCAAATTAAGAAAGATACTAAGCTACTAGAGAGTGTCCAAAGGAGGATTCACCAAATGGTGAAGAGCCTTGAGGGGAAGCCATATGAGGAGTGGCTGAGGGCATTTGGTCTGTTTCACCTGAAGAAGAAGAGACCTCATTGCAGTTACAACTTCATAGTGAGGGGAAGAGAACTGTGGTGACTAGTGACAGGACTCAAGGCCATGGCCTGAAGTTGTGTCAGGAAAAGTTTAGGCTGGATATAAAGGTTCTTCACCCAGAAGGTGGTTAGCTACTGGAACAGGCTCCCCAGGGAAGTGGTCACAATACCAAACCTGCTAAAGTTCAAGAAGTGTTTGTACAATACTCTCAGGTACATGGTGTGATTCTTGGGGATGGTCCTGTGCAGGTCTGAGAGTTGAACTCAATGATCCTCGTGGGTCCCTTCCAACTTGGCATACTTTGTGATTCTGTGAATCCTTTCCTCTTTTATCACTGTGGGGAAGGAGGTAGAGAAAATCTGGAGGTAGAGAAAATCTGGAATAAAGTTGAGCCCAGGAAGCAGGGAAGGCTGCAGGGAAGGTGTTTTTTTAAGATTTTGATTTTATATCTCACTACCCTAATCTGACTTGACTGGAAAAAAGTTTACCTAATTTTCCTCAAGTCAAGAAGATTTTGCCCATGACAGTAATTGGTGAATGATCTCTCTGTATCTCGACACACTAGACTTTTTCTCTCCCCTGTGCAGCTGAGGAAGGCAGTGATAGAGTGGCTTTGGTGGGCACCTAGCATCTGGTCAGGGTCATCCCACTGCATACAGTTATCTTCACTTTTGCTTCTTAAGACACTTATTACCTTCCATTACATGAAGGGGAAAGTAATATGTTCCTTTAATTTTTGCAAATCATCCTTTCTAGACATTCAAAGTACCAAATACTGAAATGGACAGATTACTATAATTCACCAGTTTAATTTATGATATTCCTCATGAATGCTAAGAAAAAAAATGCTCCATGAAAAAAAAAAAAAAAATCAAATTAAGCCAAGGATGGTGTCCATCAAGACTAATAGTTTAGATTTTTAATTTCCTATTACATTTATTTTCCATTTAGATGGCAAGACTACAGCTTCCACTGACATACTTTACAAATATCTTAGTTAAATAAGTATTCTTATCAGAAAACAGGGAGTAGGTAAGTATATAGTCTTACTTAAATTAAATAGTTTACTCTCAGTGATGAAGGAGGCATAATTAGGAGGAATTAGAATCCAGAACTTAGAAAAATCTAAAGTTTTCTTTCTATGATACAAATGTGTTATATTTTTAGAACTCTTTGGTGTGCAACAAGCCTCAGATTTTTGTTACTTCTACATTCAACACTTCATTGCAGTCCTGCTGAAGCTACTCTTTAAGCTACACTGAAACAAAATCAAATCCAAAATTATGCTTTCTGTCATTACATGAAACTGCACTTTGCTGATACAATAAACTGTTACTTAGACCAGTGAGACTGCAGGTGAAGTTTCTGATTTGAATCTCTTACGTTTTATGACTCAAGTCTTGGCTACCTGAGATAACACATCTTTGTCAGGGACATGCTATTATGGTTGAGTGTAATTGAACAGCTTGAGCCAGGGCCTTTCTCATATACACAAATCTGAGCTGCTCAAGTTGTACTCTGCAAGGGACACTTCCATTCTTACCTCACTCCTCTTAATCAGCTAGAACCCAGAAATTGCTTTTCAAGGGCCCCATTGTCTTAACTGAAGACAAAGATATTTTGGGGAAAAAAGGGTAGGAGATATACTAAACTAATGCATTGTAGAATTAACTCAAGCCCATGTATCTATCCTCTTAAAATCAATTACAGTAATATGTTCTATATATGAAATTATTTTTTTCTTATACAACAGGGGTAGGACTAAGGTGGAGGGAAAAAGAATAAAACGTATTATTCCATTTGAGCAGGAATAGAATGCAGCATTTTTTAATGGCTTTAGAATTCCAAATGCAGTTTGCAATGAAATGATACCAGTAAGTGTAATCACAGAATCAACACCAACTGGCTATTTCATACACATGTGTATCCAGTGGAAAATGAAATTTCAATTATTACACTTGACATCTTATTAAACTTTCCTATTCTAATTTATTTTTTTTCCTCAACTTTCCTGTCCTAATACTCACAAGAAAACCTTTCTCTTACTTGTATTTATTTATTCCTGACAGGATGGAATTCAATTACAATTTTTTATATTGGACCACTCTATCATTATAAATTACCTTCTTTTTTCTAAGCTCAAACCAGGTATTTAGGTGAAAGCACTCATAACTTCCAGAGATATTTTTGTGATACTTTATATTTGATTGGCAGTATAGCACAATAGTGGTTGAGCAATATAAATAAGCAATAACAATACATTTCAATGAAACTGAATCTCAGTAACAGCAAAAGTGTATTATTGCAGGTTGATAATTGACACAATTGATTCATTTAGTCTGGGGTTTGGACACTTTTATATATATTTTCAATCAAATCTCATTTAAGGTATGTTACAGAAAAAAAAATCCTTTTACTTACACATGCTGTTAGTACAATAAATCCCCCTGTAGGGTACTTTTGAATACATACTTAGGAAGACAGATAAAAGTTTTAAAACACAGCTATGACTGAAATGCTGTTGTAGTGTTCCACCAGATAAGACTCCAAAGAATCCTCCAAGCCCTGGAAATAGAGTCAAAGTAATAGCACCACAGAAGTAAAACATCCTGTAAACTGACATCTTTTGCTGTAACTACCAATCTCAGAACCCTTCATGTGAAACTGCTGATAAACAGTAACCACTCACCATGTGGTACCCTCACAAGAGAATAGTTGAACAACTTTGCAGAGATCTTTTTCTTCATTTCTCTTACTCTGACTGGATGTTTTGATGGCAGCAAGATTCGTGGAAGTGATAGGCCTCCATTATAACAATGACCCACAAGAAAGAAAGAGCACTAGCTCTCACTGCTAAAGGATGAAAGATCTGTCAAAATAACTCAATGACACTTAAGGTAAACCCTTGTCACTGGGACTTGGGCTCGATCTCAGGTAGATTCTTTGCAGGGCACCTTATAACTGCTTTGTCACATATGACCGAGTGGGAAGAACTTAAAGCAGGCTCTCTTTGCAAGTCAAACTACTCCCTATGCCCTTGTATTGATGTTAAGTTATACCATAAAGTCTGGAACCTGAACTATGATATTGATCCTTTGAATAGGCAGCAGCACCAACAGACTTTAAACTATTCCTTTAAGGAAAAAAAACGCACTCTGAGCTCAGTCCAGTTGTTCTACCTGCACTTTAGTAGTCTTTATAAAGAAATCCCAGGAAAGGACTAAGGCATGAAAGTTTTCTACATTTTCCACAGTATTCTAAAGAAAAAAATTTGTTGCCAACCTCAAGGTGACAAGCATAACAACAAAATGCTCAGTTTGTCTGTAGTAAAACATGACTTTACTGCTGAAGATATTTTTTTTTTGAAAGGCTAGAATTAAAAAAATCATAACTTCAGCTTTTGTTCTGAATAATTCTCCTATGTGCTCAAACCCCTACTCAGTCTATACCAGGAAAGAAAGCACACCTTTTTGATTTTTATAACACTAGCCAGACCAGAAACAAAAAAATATTTTACCATCAGTTAATTTTCTTCGAAACTAAAGCAATAATCAAATACTTACTTTATTTTATCAAATTCTGTTTACAATGAAAGGAAGCAAAAGCACCCTACCTAGTCTTTGGATCATGTTCTGTAGCCTCTAGAATGTAGAATAGCACAGCAGGGAGCATTGGTCAAATAGCATGACTGGCTAATTTTAAAATTCCCGTTCCTTTGAGTTTTGGTAACAGTGTCTTGCATCACAATTTTTTTCGGGAATAAGACCCTTTCCGATGCTTGCTTAGAGACGTTATCAGAAAGCACAAAAAGTACACAGAAAATTACAAGAGGTTCTAGCACACTATAATAAGATAAAGTTATGCTCTTGTGTGTTATGCTTTGAGTGTTACAAGACTATTTGCCCTGCACATTTGATAGTACTAGATACCACGCAGGACTATTAATGTTCCCATCTTGACCTCATAAATATTTTCAGAAAATTATCTGCTATTAACACACCCACTTTCTCTCCCCCGCTTCCCAAACAGATTTGGCTTAGTGTGAATGTAGGATGGAGTAATTTGACTTCTGCAATCACAGCAGACAGCTGTGAGTGATACACGACATGAAAATGAATTATTCCTGCTCTTGTTCATTGAGAACAGATAGTGCTGTGCAGTTATTATGCTGTGTTGTAGTCTGTGTTTGACAGGTATGGAGTACACAAAGATAAAATAAGCCCTTATACCAAGTTTTATTAGTTATTCTTATGAATAAAGATAAATAACTTTATAGAAACATACTATTCCTTAATTTCCTTTCTATCTCTTCCCTCTCTCCAGTCCTCATCACTGTGAGGTAATTCTAGCATGCTCCCAGTCACTCAGGCCTAATAGGAGAGTGCTAAACTGGATCCCTCTTTTCCCTTTCCACCCACTTGGAATGTTGTTAAAAATCACCAGTTATTTCTTAGTAAGATGAAGATGCTATATCATTTTTCTCATATTTCAGCTGTTGCTCTTCTGATAATTTATCGAAACTGTCTTATCATCTCTCTCCTAACCTGATTAAGCTTTCTTCTTTTTCTTTCAGGCTTTACACTGGAAGCCTTCTGTTCAGTTATCAATTTTTTCTCAGTGTAACTTGATTTTGAGCTCCTGTTTCACTGACTTAGAGACTCTCTGTGCCTTCTTTGTGAACTACAACCTCCCCATTACAACTTGGCACTTCTGCGTATTCTACCACAAGCTGCCAATGGTTGCTTGGAGTTCAGTTCCTTTTCCTCCCTGGCCTCTTCATCTCTCTCTTTATCTTTTTCTCTTTGTAATAATCTACAATTTTCCAATTCAACACATTATCATTTTCCTTTCCTTTCTTTTCTCTTCTCTGAGCTTTTCAAATCCTGTCTCACACAAGAAATATTTTATTTTATAAGGCATTTTATTTATTCTGAATTTACTCTGTGTCACAGAGGTACAAATTTGAGCAATTTGTGAGATTTACCCTTTGTCATGAGCGCAAATTGTGAATAGGGGTAAGCAAGAGTGGTTTTGGGGACTCGTGCATTAGCATCTGAGTCAGTGAGCCATGCTTGCCAGCTCTAGTTTGAATAAATCATTTTAATTACAGCATGATGAGAGCATAGAAGCTCTTCTCCACTGACTCCCCTCCTCACCTCCACCACCCCCCCCCGCCCCGATGCTTTTTGACAACTAATTTTGGAAAAAATCAACAGCTTGCATAAGGTAGGAAATACAACAAATGGAACCCTATAAACACATTAATTTCAAATTTGGGTGCCCGTAGATAGTGTCCTATAATCTCACATAGATAGTTACATGAACAATCTACTCTGAAACATTGAGTAGTCTCATCTCACAGTGATTGCAGTGGCTGACCTGCCTGCTTTCCATTTTAGTGCACTCCAGTGATTTTATGTGACCTACCAGCCACCAGAAAGACGAGTCTGGCTAGCCAGTTTGTGCCAATATCTGTCTCTGCTCCTGAGCAGTCCCTGGAAAGTAACTAATTTCCTCTTTGTGCTACCCTACACTGAAAGAGGCTTTTGCAAGTGCATATGAGTGCCCATGTTTTCATTTTGTGCATTGCTGTCTTGTGTGTGCTCCTATTTATAACTCTAGAGGGTCAGCACAAAGGAAGTGTTGTGGTCCTCTGCATGTGTTACCATTCTGTATAGGTCAAGAGCAGGTGAGGGAGGGTAAAGGCTTTGTGTCATCTTTATTTTTTCTGTCTCATTTCCTGGACCACAAAGATGTTGCTTCCAGCTTATTTTGCCATCTCTGAAGCTCTCTCTTTCCCTCATGTGTATCTGCAAAGGGGAAGTCCCTTCTACTTATGTCCAATCCCACTGTTCAGTGTGAGGACTGCAGCATCTGCATGGGACATGCCATGGGTGGTACAGGAAGAAGGTACCAGTCAAATGGAAGTAATTTTTTGCTTTCTCAGAATGAAAACAAATGACAGATCTGCTGTGTCTGACACTTCCTGAGCACTAGAGACTCTCTTTCCCTCTAGGGAATCTCAGGTTAATGAGATGGAAAATGCAGTCAGCAGATTCTGTGCCATCAGAAACCACCAAATTTGCACAAACTGCCCCTGTACCTCTGAACTGTGCCTTATTTCCAAAGCTAAAGGACTCTTAATACCAGATTCTTCGCTCAGTCCTGATTTGATTTATAATATTTTCACTCTGCCCTTCCTACTAATAATGTTTTAAAAAGGAAAAGCAGAGGAGTCTGCCTCACAGATACAGAAGTCTTTACAGTAATTTTCAGGCAGAAAATCAAATTGCCTGTGGGCTGTAGATTTTCATATTGTGCATGCATAGCAGAGGTCACCTTTAACATTAAGGGCATGAATCTCGTTTTCCCTCCATCATTTGAGCTTTGGTGTAATGTCATTAATAACTTCAGCAGATTCACACTGACTGATCTGTGGGGTTACTAAGACCATTAGTTTGGCCCAGACCTTGTATTTAAAGTGTAACTAATGGCAACAAAAACTCTTAACTGTGCTATAGAGAGAAAATACAATAATGAAAAGCTGCTGACAGCTTCTAGGAACCATATCAGACAGCTTACTTAATTTTATACAAAATTCTCTCATTACTAGATCCCAACATTATATCTGTCTGAGAAGAAAATTAACCCATTACCCCCATTTTACAGACAGAAGTGAAGTTCTGAGAGATAAAAGAACTGTCAAAAATCACTCAGAGGCAAAACTGTATGTTTTTTCTATCCCCTTATAGTTCATTACACTCAAAATATGACAGGCTGGATCCTACTGAGAGGAGGCAGAACAGCAATAGTACAAGACATAGAGAGAGGGATCAGAATGAAGTCTGCCTTTTGAGTTTGTTTTGAATTTTGATACTGGAAAGGCAACAAGACTTAGCAAGCTTGCAGTGAGAGAAATCTGTTTACTTTTCTAGCTACTCTGCTAATTATAGTGTTCCTAAAACCCCAAAATATTAGTCCTTTTGGGTGAAGGAACTATTATAGAGAAAGGCTGTAACATAAAAGAGCCAGAACCTGACAATTTCCAGGACAAATACAGTGACTGTTAGGGTTAGGGTTATAGACTCAAAACATGTCCTGCTTTAGCTGCTGTGTTTACACCTAGAAGCAGACAACTTTGACACTGAGGCTTTGTGTTCTGTTGAATAGCTGTGAGCTGCACTGTGACACCCCCATCTACAGTTCATACACCCTTGGAGCTTTCTGGGAGAACTCTGAATTGAATCTACTGCTGCTGATAGAGGCTTTTTGGTAACACATTTGCTTGTAAATAAAAAGAACTATACAAAAAATAATTGCAGCAGTGAGTCATTTCAAAATCATGACCCTTTTTCATGACACTTCTAGGGTCTAAAATATACAGCTGTCATATGCTAAGTGTGTCATAAGTTAAGTGAGCTCTACAAGAAATCAGTTTTTTTTCAGAAGTGAGTATTGGCCCAATACTATAGCTACCATCTCCTGTTTAATTCATATATGTCTGTGCTGGCCTTACCATAATATTCAGTGTGCTGAAATGACTGATGCTGCACTTTCCTTCCATCTCAAAACTTCCCAACAAAGACAGTCAAAATCTGCTACAGAAGTGCTAATTAAATTTAGTTCCAATTCCTCTTTTAATGGCTACTTTCTTCCACAGATGAGAGTAACCATTTCTTAGCAGCCTTCCAGTGTCCTGTCTTTCATAGATCAGATGTCTCCATTTGGCTGTGTCCTTTATGGACTAGAGCCAGCATCTCTGTGGCTAGACCCTGTAACTAATTTCTCTGCCAGCAGTTCTTGAGATTTGTGGATTTGTTGGCTTCTGAAAGGATTTCCTGCAAGATTGAAAGGTGCTTGCTTTTCTTGACTCCTTTCGGCAATGCTTTTCAAAGCAATACAATGACTTGCAAGGATCTAGAGACCAAGATTAAAACCACAGGGCCAAATAACTTGGTGTGGCACTAGGGTACCTGAATGCCTGCAGTACAGAAAGCAAAGTATGCAAATCTGTGACAGTTTGGTTAACGGCTTTCTATATTCCAAGCCATCATTCTTTTAGCTAAGGCAACCTAATTGATCTAACTGATATTTATGGTTGCCATGGTATAGCAATGTATCCATGTGGAGTATATCCACTTGTGGTGATCTGTAAGTGTGTGTTGAGTATATCCACTGGTGGTATGCATTCATTTGGGTATATATAAAGCTTTGGCCTTTGACATATAACCATGTTTCTGTTTGTGCTAATTGCTGTGACTAGCACAACCTGTTACTGCTACTATCCTTTTCTTTAGTATTGTGGTACATCAGATTTGGAGCAATACATTTCATCCTTTATATCCAATAAATCACATTGCAAAATATGTTTATAAAATGGCACAAAAGTGTATTTTTATAAACACTAAATTTTATCCAATTCTTATTGAATTTTCCAGCAGTAGTGTTTCTAGTATAGACAGGTAAAACCTTCAATAGGGACTTGCTTTTTTGGTAGTTCACTTTTAGATCAAAGTCTGCATATAACGCCTTGGTTCATTTTTAGTCCTGAATACTTTTTCTTGGAAGAAAATGTTTGTTAGTACACTAAAACTCTGGAAAAAAATGATGCACAAAGTGAAATGAGAACAGTTGAAAACATAGCTGTGATCAGTTAAATAATAGTTGTTGCTGGGTTTTGAGCTACAATATAGACAGATTTTTCAGAAGATATTTTCACACAAAGTGTTTAAGCAAATAGCACATGATACTTCATAAACTTGCATTTATATCTAACTGAATTATCTGAATACAGCCAAGTTACAATTATATAGCATCTACTTCTAAGGTTTACAATTATTCAGATCACCACTTCTGAGAGTTATAATTTTCTGCAAAAACAAAATACGTTCTTTATGGTCTTTTAATTGTTCAGACTGTATTTGAGTTTCCTGAACATGTACTATGCATTTACATATTTTTCAATAGCAATGTTTTCCCTGCATTGCAGATAAAAAAAGAAAAAAAAAAAAAAGAAAAGAAAAAAAAAAAAAGAAAACCAAAACAAACAAACCACCAGAAATTACTGAGGGAAACAAAAAATAGGCTTAGTTTTTATTTTCTCATACAGATTTTAGCCTTTATTTTGTTTTACCTCCTGCCTTTTTTCCCCAAAGTAATATCAGAATGGGATTAGAGTTAACTAGAACCTATTTTAAGTCAATGTGCATATCTATTAATGCTGTCAAAATACATTTGGGTTGCATATTTTTAATGACAGACCTTAAAGATTTTATCAAAGCAAATTTCATCAGCATTCATCCTAGGAAGGTTAAAGAGGTGCAGGTGAGAATTTTCAGTCTAATTTCTTATTATTTAGGCATCCATTTTTATTCAAAAGCAAGAGTCCTAATATTTCCCAGAAAATTAAATTACTAGAAGAACATTTGGCCAGTCAGCAATGTTTGTTGTTATCAAGTTGAAGCAATTTTATTGAACTTTTAATATGAAATGCATTTTGAAAGGTTTCATTTTTGCACAATGTTTCTGAAACATTTCAAAATGGTACTCTGAAGTTTTATACCATCAAAAAACCGCTTTTGCAATAAGAACATGATGTACTAGTGAGTGCTCCCCTATTATTCCACAGATAATGTTCTGCTAAAAGCTTCCTGATACATTTACTGGAAGGAGTATCTCATCAGGCCTTCCTCACTTATGGGGGTGGGTCTTCTGAAATGCGACCAAGTGCCATACAGCCACTTGCTCAATTCCTGACACTTCTATATTGGGGAGAGAATTGGAAGGGTAAAAGTGAGAAAACATGGCTTGAGATAAAGACAGTTTAAAATGTAAAAAAAAGCTGCTTGCACAAGCAAAGCAAACAAGGAATTCATTCACCCCTTTCCATGGACATGCAGGTGTTCAGCCATTCCCAGGAAAGCCAGGCTCCAGCACACGTAACAGTTACTTAGGAAGACAAACAACATCACTTCAAAAATCCCCCCGTTCCATCATCTGCCCCAAGCGCTACATGTTGACCATGATGCATATAGTCATATTCCATATAGTATGGAACATCTCTTCGGTCATTATGAGTCATCTGTTCCTGCTGTGTCCCTACTTGCGTACCCCCAGATTCCTCATTGGTAGGGCAGTACAAGAAACAGAAAAGGCCTTGACTCTGTGTGAGCACTGCTATGCAGTAATTAAACCATCCCTGAATTATCAACATTGTTTCCAGCACAAATCCAAACATAACTTCATACTAGGATCACAGAATCATAGAATTATAAAGTCATTTATGTTGGAAAAGACCTCTAAGATCATTGAGTCCAACTCAGCACTGCCAAATTCACCACAAAACCATATCCCCAAGTGCCACATCTTCCAAATACCTCCGGGGATGGTGACTCAACAACTTCTGTGGGTAGCCCATTACAATACTTAATAATACCAGGTACCATGACTACAATTGACTCTATGGCAGCAAAAACCAGCATATAAGTAAAGGCTGTGCCAGTATGAAAGCTGCATAAAGAATTCGTTTTCTTACCATCTTCATTCCAACTCCATTACTGCCTGTCTGAACCTGCCAAGACTGCCTGTCTGAACCTGCCAAGACTGTTGATATCACCTGTGGTGATATCAAAAGACCATCTAGGCGGTTGCCCTGCTGGGACTGCCAATGTACCTCTCTGATTTTCTCGGCTTTCCTTACTGCACAACCTAACTTTTCTACTTTCTCTTTATAAATGGTAGAAGCAGTTACTGTAGGATATTGGTTCTTTCTGGTTAATCTTGAAGATAAACAGCACTATTAAATTTATGCTAATGAAAAGAATTTTGCTTTTGCCAATATTGTTAGCGGTTTATGTACTCTTCTATAGGTATAATGTCATACATTCCCTGGCTTCAGTAGAATATTTGAGGAGTCTCAAATATACAATGACTGAATAAGACATATAATTTTTGCTCATTTCACTTATCTAAAATATTTGTCTATGTTGCTCTTTCTTTTTACATTCTAGCAAAAATAGTCCAAAAGAACTGTTTCAAATGTGCAAAGAAAGAAAAAAAAAAAAAAAGGATAGCCCCAGCAGGAACTCTCTGGTCTTTCAATTGCGAAAGTTAACCTGCTAAATTTAGACTTTTAGCCTAAACAAGACTAGTGGAAAGTTAAGGAAAACAAGGGTAAATTCACCACATGCTAGATAAATATTTTGTTTTGCCTAATGTTCCTTTCTTCTCTCTACAGGAAGAGAAGTTTTTTGTTCTTTTTGTCTGTTTCTTTTCCTCTGTTGTTGTCTTGCATTAAAGGGATTGCGTGCAAATTCCACCTAGACTTTGTTCTTATGCCTACTATACTTTTGCACTGATTACTGTGTCTCTGAAATTCATATTGACTAGAAGGATAGAAGCAGGTTAAAAAAAATCTGGAAGGTGAATGTTCAAGTAAAATCCACACCCAGTTTCTTTCAGCTGAGAGCATAATCTAATAGGGATTTTCATCATGAAGCAAAATTCTGTTTCTAGTCCAGTATTTGCTTTCAAACCTTCTCTCAGGAAGATGTGCTTAATAGCAGGGCAGGTTTTTTTTTTGTTTGTTTGTTTGTTTGGGTTTTTTTGCCTTTTTTTTTTGTTGTTGTTGTTGTTTTTTTTGTTTTAGTTTGGTTTTTTTGTTTGTTTTTGGGGTTTTTTTGTTTTGGTTTTTTTTTTTTTAAATCCACAGCAACATCCTTTTTTTACACAGTGGGAGAAAGGCAAAGGATGTCTGTCCCAAAAAAGGCATTTCAGTACATGTTACAAAACTGGTCCCATGTTAGCTGCAGAACATTGCCTGGGCTACTTCTCACATATTTGTACCAGCCTACTTCTGGTCTTGAGCCACACTGCTAAGCGGTGGTCTAAAAATAAGTCTCTGGATAAAAAGGAAGTTTTGATCTTCACTGTTGTCAATCCACACCAAATTACAGGAAGAAAATGGAATTCATCTTAGAATAATGAAACCAGACTTGCCTCAGACATAATTTAGGGATTAACAGCAGCTGGACCTGAGGCCATCATCTCCTCTCTTTAATTGCTAATCATCAGGATGTGTCTTCATTTGATCATTATTGCTCAGTTAAATCAAAAATACGCTAAAGACATAAAATTATAACATTCAACCACAGTCTTACAAAGTTTTGTCTAAATAATTACTTAATACCCAGGAATCATTTTTTCTGTAACACCTTGCATGAGCTATGGTGTAAGACATGCCATATGTTTGACATACTGTGTTTTTCCTATATTTACAGTTTCTTTAAGTTCTATAAAATTTAATGGAACATAAATATACAGTGTGTAAACTTCACAGAAGAAGACTTTTCATTAAACATCTGCCTTTCCTAAACTGTAGCCACTATTGAAAGTAATATATTCTACCAGTACTGAAAGACAACCTTTTTTTACACTGGGGATACACTGCTCTTTCAAGAACACTTTTAACAGATTGTACTTCTTTTTGTTCACTGTCTACTTGCCTGTCTGTGTACTCTTTCAATTGCACCCAACTGTCAAGATAAACTGATAATTTCTTTCTCAAAGACAGTGCGAACCTTAAAATAAAATCTACTTTTGGAAGACTTTGAGTATTTAAATGGAGTTATTTCCTGAATTCTTTTAAAATGTATTGGGTGGATTAGTTTCCAGATTTCAGGGGAAAATATAAAAATTCTAGCATAGCTTTCAGAAACTCAAATATATCATTAAACAGGGGGAAAAGCCTTTGTAGTGTATTATAACTCCAAGAAGTTAAGTGGGACTACTTAAAGTTAACAAACAAGTAGCAAAGACTATGATCAGTCTTCTTTATAGTTCTTCTTTTCCCTCGAAAATAATATTTCAGAAGGCATGGTTGAAGACAAAACAATGTAATATAAAAGAAAAGTAGATCAGTTGCATAAGGGACTCAAAAAGAAACAAGTTTTTGTTTACTGCCTGACTGCTGTCATAGGTTATCAAGCAAGAAACTAATATGTGGCAAAAGAGAAAGGTCACTCCCCACAATAATTCAGGAAATGTTCAGAAAGGTTACACATTATACTGACAATTGTGAACACCATACTTATTCCATGGATGAGCAGTGAGGCAGTGAGATTTCATTAAAACCAGGGTGATGTTATTAAACTTTTATAATTTGACTGTGATATGTGCAGCAATATTTTTTTATAATCTCAAGCTTGTGCAACATGCAATGAGGGAACCAATAAGTAGTGAATTACAATAATCAATATGTGAAATGACAAAAGCATTAATCAACTTTGCAACAGTGTCCTGACCTAGGAAGAAATTACTTTTATATAGATTATATAAATACTAGATAAATTACATATTGGGCCAAATAAATGGCTCTTGTAACTCAGTTGCTGATATATGCAGCTGGTGACACATTTGGATCTAGTGATGAATTTGGATGATTACATTTTGACATGATATCATACTGAGTCAGGCAATTAGCATAACAACATTTTCACAAGGACTTATTTTGATTTAAAATTTATGTAGATTCAGCTGTTCTTGTGCATTTTTCTTGTTTGCATGGGGCATTATATTCCTCCACAAGAAAAACAAGAACAAGTCACTGAGTTTTTCTGGCATGGATGTCCACAGATAGGTAAGCTTAGGTGTGTGTATTCCATTACTGGAAACAAGAAAATTGTGCTGCCTTTTTTTTTCTTTTTAAGTTGTTGGGTTTGTTTTTTTTGTTTGTTTGTTTGTTTTGTTTTTTTTTTTTTTTTTTAATTAAAAAGGACATCCCTTAATATAAAGCCCAAGATAAAAAATGATCAGAAGTGATTACATAAATCCAACAGGGGACCATTTGCAAGTATTCAACTAATTAGCCCAGCAAGGGAAAACTAGTGTTAAAATTTGTGTGTTGCAATTATCCCTTCAGAAAGCTTGTTTGTTTGAGCTTTTTTATAAAAATGACACAAAGGTAGCAGAGAGGGTGTTTCTCACCTCACTATTAATAGTCTCATTCCAAGTACCTGGAGAGGTGTACATGTTTATTGCAATTATTTATATGCTATATGTAAAAGGTAAGGAACAGGTTGGAAAACATCCTTACAGAAATGCTTTCAGATTGGGTTTAAATGAAGGCAGACTTAAGTATATCTCTTCATTAAAGACAGTACAGAATAGCACCAGTGATAGCTAAACATATACAGCCATTCTAATTTTCTCAGCTCTCCATTGAGGTGGATAAGACTGTTTCAAATGCAAATATTCTCCTTGAAGAGACACGAACAAGTCCACTTGCAACATTCTCCAGTGCTGAGAGAAATGACTCAACACATACACTGTTGGTGTGAACTTCTTACAGAAATGAAAGGAGGGGATGAAAATGAATAGCAGCATGGCTACTTTCCCCACTTGCATCTCTCTCAGGAAATACAAGTATCTTTGGAAAGGAAGCAAGAGCACAAACATAAACAGAATGCAAGAGAAGATTTTTTTTTTTTTTATAATAAGCATAAATAGCTGTCAGAATTAAGAGAGAGACTTATCTTGAATACTGCTGGGTTTACTAGCCAGAGCAATAGTTCTACATGGAAACTCAAATGAATTTCCTGGAAACTAGGGAAGCATTTAGAAAGAAAAAGTAAAAAGCTGAATTTAAAGCATCTCTAATACACCTTTTTTAAATCCTCACCATTTCTGTATTGTCTATATAAAAAAGCATATGAAAAATAAACGAAAATGACAGGTTGCAGCCACTATGCTGGCTGACACAGTGGTGATGCATATTGATCCTGCCAATATCTCAGAGCTCTTTGCTTTCAATGATTGCTTTTTTGACTGTTCTCTCAATTCTTGTTAACAAAAATTTCAGAGTGAGATTCACTAGTTTCCCCAAGTGCCAGTGACTGTGAATGGAGTTTGATTTCACTTGGGCTAACTCTGACTTTGATAGATGAGGATATCCACGAGATCACTGAATAATTCAGGAGTGACTCAAAGCCTGGCCAACAGTATTAAACTGAATTTATCCAACAACGTAGGCAGAGCCGTTATAACAAAAGTTGATTTAATATTCAAATAAGGAATTGAAAGAACAATGCTTTCCCAAGAAATCTTCATAGCAGAAGTGGAGACAGCAAAGTCCTTTAAACTTATTTCTGACCAGACAACTTGTTCTCACTTGACAAGGAGGAAATATAAGATGGACACAAATTCTATCCTAAAGGGAAAAGCATACGAACAAACAAAAGCCATATTATCTTTCAGTCACAGTAGCAGGGTTCTGTTTCAAGAGAACTAGGACATGTTATTTCAGTGTCTGAATACTCACCTTTTTCCACACTTAGTAACACATGGAAAGGACTGCATGTTATAAGTGATATTCCTACTTCTGTGGAAATGGGGATTGCCTTTCCCTTCATAGCTAATATTGAAATAAAATGCCCCACATGAAAAAAAAAAATAAAAAATGAATGACAATTCAAAAGTAGAGGACATGAGTGGAAGATCCAGGCTGCAAGGAAGAAAAGACAAATCTTTGAATTAGAAAACTGATAGGTCAATTAAGTCACACTGAACACTTCCAGATTCAACCATTTCCTGTTCCACCGTTATGATCATTATGAATGCTGAAGTGTTAAAGAAAGGAAACAGTAACAACAGAGAACAGATTGGGACTCATTTTGGGTAAGGTCTGCAGGCATATATAATAAAGGACAATATTAGTCCCAAACCACCAACAATCAAAGCTGCATTACTCAGTTTCTCTAGAATTTCATGCATTATATATTTCATGCAATATATATATATATATATTATATATATTAAAGAGTCATTGATCAAAAATCTGTCTTTATTCCATTATAATCAAGTTACTTCGTTCAGTTTCTCTGTCACTAGAAGATACATCAGGAGGTATAATGTTGAATGAAATGCTCTTTTTAAGTATCAAAAAAGTATTGTAGGCAAAATTCTAATTTTTTACAAAGAAGAATGTGCTTTGGGGAAGTTTTAAATACTTACTGCTTGCTTTTTGCCTCAGCCAGTACAATTTGTATGCTGGGCATTAGCACAAAGCCTGTCATAAATAGCACTTCCAGACAACAAGGAAAATTAATTCTGGCCCATCTTTATTGTTAGTTACTCCATAGCTGCTTGTTGTATTTCATCAGAAAATATTATCTGCCTATTATTCCTAGAAAAATATAGTTGTTCTATTATCTCAGCCTAAAAGTTAGAAGTAGTAAAATATAACATGCTTTGACATTGTGATTTATGGTACAAAAGTGCAAACAGGGGAAAATAGATATGAAACGAATCTAGCAAACTTAATGTGTACTTTGACAGCTTCTGGTTTATGAGAAGGTCACATGAAGCAGTTTGCTGGTCTGGAAAAACTTATTTTTCAACCCTTTAAAATTTTTTCTGATAGTTTATTTATTCAGTCTATCACCAACATGTATGTCAAAAAACTCACTGTACTACTGGAAAGTTGAAATAGTTTTTTGACAAGTTCATGCATGAATTACTGAAAAATCAGCATTGTCACATAAATAACCGATCCAGAAAGTAAACTAAATGAAGTCTGAGAGGTTTTAGGTTTTGTGTTCCAGGATTTCACCTTCACTAATCTTTAAATGATGGTGAAAATTTTCACGTTATGCTTATGAAGAGAACTTTACAAAAAGTAGAAAAAAAAAGGCAGAATTGTTTAAAAAAAAAAAAGTGTTCTTTTTGGCTGGAGCTACATATCTCAATTGTGAGGGACTTATTTTTCTTTTGAACTGACAGTACTCCATAATTCTGCTTTAGAATAAGCTTTGTTGTGCAATAAAAAGAGCTGTACTATTTAATTAGATTTATACAACAGGTTTAGAATATATTTTGTTCCCTCTAAGAGCTGATTAGACCATCACAATGTGACCTTCCAGGCTTCAGATCTTCCATGAAGAGTATTACAAATCCCCCTCTCCCACTGACTCAAGGAAGATGTGAGTACAAGAACAATTATTTTAGAATGTACCACCCATATGGAAAGTTCAGTTCTGTTGTTGCATTTAAATTTCTATAATCTGCTGTTATAGCTTTGTTCTTCCTTTGCAAGAGCATTGTTTGTTTGTGAGGGTTATCTGTGTGTTTTATTCTTGTTTGTCTTATCAGTCCTCAGCCTTCAAGCACTTCATAGGAGGAAGCATGACAGCTTTTATTACTAGAAGACAGAAACCAGCATTATGGTGCAGCCAGTGAATAGTATTTCTCTAGACTTGAAGAATCCTGATCTCATTTACAAAGTGCATTACTTTGCTTCCCATTCTAAGAGGAATACATTAATGTTTTTGAAAATGACATTTCATGATTAGCGAAGCACGACACCTACACAGTCATTTCAAATAAGATTGCCTGTTCTCAAAAGTGTTCTACTATGTCAAAGGAAACAATAGACTTTCTTGCAAGTCTGTTTAAAATTGAAAAACAATTATTTAAATTCACTTTGACTCGCAGGCCTGACTTTTCAGTAAAGGAATAAGCTCATATCTGTATTTTCTTTTCTAAGATTCTGTATTATATCTTATTTTTCAAAGACTTTCAACACTCTGTGGATTTGGGAAGCAATTTTCATTACTATAAGCATTAATGTTTCTGAAAAAGAATAATTTAAGAACATTGAAAAGTTAATTGACCAGAGATTCATGGGAAATATTTTGCCTTTTACATTAAATATGAGTAGAATGTCAATGAATTAAGATAGGATAGTAAAAGGCACCTTTCTAAGGCTTCATCTGTGATCTTGTGGCATCTATAACCAAAAATGGCTGAAGAGAGGGATATTTTCAGTGCTGGGCAGCATTTACAGTATCTAAAGGAGCAGTCTTTAAACCACTCTGCTGAAAATGAAAGGCACATGCCCTGTGATGTGGTGAGATAAAAGTGCTACAGTGTTCAAAGTGAGGAAGCTCCTTGCTTGGCCCAAGCCCTCACCTGAAATAAATCAGCATGTCTCCAACCAAGTTCAGTGAACTGGGTCATGGCAGTGGGCTGTTTTCCTCAGCTCCATTACCTACTCAGCTCCTTGTATTTGATCATTTGGACTCCAAGTGTCAGCCTGTCAGCGGAGTAGTAGCTGAGATGCCAATTAGAGGCTCTCATTTCAGACACCCAGCTCTCTGCTTTTGATGGTGACAGCACCTACCACGTGTGATACAGCAACCCAAGATGAGAATATTCTGAATAATGTTAATTAACTCCGTAGCAGGCTGGGCTACCCTCTCTTGCAATTGCACACACTGGTTTGTGTCACCATGTCTGAATTTTATATAGGGATCTAAATGCAAAAATTGCAGAGAGCTGCACTTCCTAAATGGCCACAAATCTGGGAACATACAGCACCACAGCATAAGTTTCCAGAGGCTAATGAGTGAAATGGAATTCCTTCTGTAGTTTTTTCCAGCCAACTTTCAAGATTACTCGCCAGAACACATACTGAAGTGAGTAGATAGATCAAGCATATATGTCTGTATGTAAGACACCGATGCAACATATTTTTGTTTTGTTTTGTTTTATGGAAAATATATAGCAGTAGCTGGAGTGAGTTCTGTGTTTGTAATACTTAATTCTGTCATGTGAGACATTTTAAAAAAGAACATGAAGAAAAAAAAGAAACAGAAAACCCATTAACCATGCTCCAATGACTGAGGAAAGAATTTTCAAAGATAGATTATTCACTCTTCAATGTCAGAAATTCATTTGTTTCTAAGTTTCATCTTTCAGAGACCTTTGATCTGATTCCCATTTCCCATCTTGCAACTTCAGTATGTATAATGTTTTATTACTTTCTGACATCTTGCCTCATGGTGAGCAGGTGTGACTTGAAAATAGTATATAAAAGCAATCTCTCATACTGTTTCTGATCCCTGAAAAGTAATCTATGCTTGAACCACTCATTTGAAAGGAAAAAGCATTTCTGAGGTCCTTGAAGCCTGAAACAACTTTCTATTCTGCTTTGGGATTTTGTGTGTGAAGCTGTTTGGCTCACAGGAACATTAGATTTGGTGTACGTATGCTATTTTGGTGCAAAGGGATACATGCATGTTCTTAGGGCAATTCCCTGGATTAAGGCCAGTACAGGAAAGGAAAAGGAGCTGTGAAAGCTGTGTAGCTGTGATTCTGATTACTCCGGTAGCACCACCAGAGTAAGAAGGGGAGGAGAGGAGAGGAAAAAGAGAAAGGGAGAGAAAAGAAGGAAGAAAATCTGCTTGTAACTAGGTCATGGATGATTATGACAATAAGAGTTGCTTCTCTGAAGTCATGGTTTCTGAAATTGAAAATATTGTGACAACTGTATTGTAGCAGATCTAAAGTATTGAAGCACTCCAAGATTGTTAACCTCCGAATAAACTGCATCTTCTCTTCAAGAGGAGTTTTTGATCAAAGCACTCCTTTGTTTATTAGGGTTTTTTTCCCAAGTCATATCAGCAATAGAAAAAATATTTTGACCATCATTTGGCAGATGATTATTAAGAGCTAATGATAAGGATTTGGGAAGTGGGGAGAGGAAAGTTTTTTTTCATTTAGTGTATTTTGAGCCCAAGAGATACACCTGTAATTAATGCTAGAGTTTTAGGAACATTAGCAGAATACTTAAAATTTTCTTTTTTTTTTTTTTTTTTTAAATTTGGAAACTGAACTGATTTCTCCAAATTGTAAATGTAATGATTCATTCTGAGCTGGCATCTTACCTGCAGTGCTTTTTGATCCTGCTAAAATGAGTGCTTTCCCTGAGCCAGAATATGTAAAGGAAAAATGATGCTTAACATAATGTAGATATTATTGGCATATGTGAAATGTCTACATGAATTACACTATAATCGGTAAGATACCAACATTACAGATATGCTTAGTTCAGCTTTAGCCATTATTTAGTCAAACTGTGAAGAGAAAAGACTGAAGGATAAACTGCAATGCTTTAATACTATTCTTTTAAAAATATATTCCTTTTAAGTGTTTATGCTTTTGAAGCAGAGTAAATTTTCTGCAACCGTAAAGCAGAAATTCACTCGTATTTGCAAACATATTTTCAGTGTTTGTGTTGATAGCTTTCCATGTGTTTATTTTGCACCAATATTTTCTCATGCTGGAAATATTTACCAAATCTGAAAATAACCTTGCATAATGTGCATGGAAAAGTTAGTCAAACTGAATTTCAAAGTTACTATCAACTTGCCCATAGCAATATCGCAGCTTTATATATCAAACTCTCTGCTGAACAGTTTCTCTATTTTTTTTCCTTCAAGCAAAAATGAGTGAAAGTGGGGTTTGAAAATGAAAGACTTAATGCAATGTAAACCAACGGATGTAATAAATTCTTTTTGTCAACAGAGCAGTTAGCTAGTTACAAGAATTTGGGCTTCTAAAACTATCCATAGTATATGGAATATACTAAGTCATGAAACTACAACACAGTGTGGTTGCAGTAAATTCTGTTAAAATACCTCTCCAATACTTCATTTACTAAATGCTAACATGTTTCCTCTTCAAGATAATTCACAGTTATCTTGTAGGTTATTGGAAGGGCATAAATTGAAATTAAAGATTTTTAACCAGTTTTCAGTGAACAAATTATTTTTTTTTTTTTTATTTTATGGTTCCACAGTTACATTCCAGGGATTTGACTAAAAGGGAATACTATATTAAAACTTTTTATTTTTTATTTTTCCCAGTTCAACAAGCACACATAGAAGGACAGTTCTCAGAATTCATTACTGAAGGGTATTTCAAAGGAAACATGAACATTTTCTGAAGAATTAACCATTTTAAAATTTCTGTTAAAACTGTTTGAATTGAGCATTTCAAAGAACATTTTAATATTTCAGAAGTAAAGCAAATCATTTCAGATTGGGGTAACGTTGCCTTCTTAGAAGAGACATTTCATATAAGTTAATTTGGTTTAAAAAAGAAAAAAAAAACTTTGACAAAATCAAAGCTTTTTGCATGAAAGGAACCAATATTGCTGAAAATAACCCTCATAAATAAATAAATAAATGTCATGATCTTAGTAATCCAATTTGCTATGTAACTTGAAAGGAATCTTATTGTTAATTACTTTTCCTACATGCAGATGTAGAGATGTAGAGCTTCTATGTAAGGGATGATCTTTTGGCTATGCTTTATGCAAAACTGGTAGTCTAAATAGACAAGGCAGGCTAAAGATGAAGCGGGAAAGAGGCAGTGTATAGGTCAGTGGTCATGTTCAACCTTAGCAGGATGGCATCAATAAATAAAAGCAGGTCCAAGTGCTGGTCTACTCAATGCATCTTTGAACAAAGACTTTCCAAAAGAAAAAAGCAAGCAGTGAACTAAACTAGACAAGAACCACCCATTTCATTTGTGATTCACATGCTTGCAGTGAATCCAGTTGAGGACTACCAAAGAGAAAATTTCAATTAAGGAGGATGATTTCTGCTTGTCTAGGTGGCAATCTCTTGCATTTCCCCTTGAATCTTTTCATGCCAGCCATTGTCAAAGACAGGACAGGTGTATAAACAGGCAACTGGCCTAATCAAATATGAGCATTTCTGCATGGTTATAAACACTACTGCTAAGCACTTCTCCAGAAAAACTGACAATGTAATAAATGTTGCCCAAACAGCCAGAAACTCATCTAAATCAGCAGATATTATGACCACCTGCAAAGTAAGTTTGAGAATCTGATTTTCTACAGATAGGGCAGCTATTTGAAAGGTCTAATTGTGCTAATTATAGTAAGTGCTTCATAATGTGTCGTCAGAAACACTGACCTACTCTGCATAGCAGGTGCTCATTAAATGTGCAAGATCTGCTATTAATAATCATTTACCCCTTGTGGAAACTGTGTAAAGTAAATAATAAAGATAAAATGTAACTTCCCAAGAAAATGATATTTCAATGCAACCTAATTAAAGCTCCTAGTTGTTTCTTCATATTGAATGAAATGAAGAAAGAATAAAGTGACCCTGCAGTCTGCTGATCTCTTAGAAACAAAATATATTTCCCAATAAAAGACGTATGTACTAATATATATATACCACAAATACAAAGTCCGTTGGATGTTCTGTTGTAACCTATTTATGCTTTCAGTATTGTTGTCCGTAAAAGCTGCATCGTGTGTCTGTTCATAAGTGTTACTGAGCATGTCAAAGACAGAATGTACACATGAGTTCAGGAAACTTGGTTAATTCTTGATAATGCCAGTAGGACAAGTTATGTCCTACTACAAGGCATCATGTGGCATGAGGGAGAGGCTGTACATTGGTCATATGTTTCAGACATAGAGAGCTTCCCCAAGGGCTAGTGGTGAAATGTCAGTACTCAAAAATGACAAAATTACTTATATGGAATTGGACTTATTCCAGCATTTTAAGTTAACTGTTCTAGACAGCAACAACTAAGAATATTGTTAAGACCTTTACACAGGACTCTGGTATGCACAGTATTTTCCTCTGGCCTGCTTCCTCCTCTTATATCAATACCTTCATGCTTTAGTCTTCTCATTATCAAATGTGGCTCTTCTTAGTTTATCGATTTTTTTTACTTTAGTGTAGAATTCTTATAAAACCTATGACTCTGCTTCTTTTCTTTACTAAATAGTCTCTTCCTACAGCTATAGGAAATCAAATAAAATCAAGATTCCATGTAGGAAGATTTTTACTCCTTATGCTTTACCTCTCAATAGTTTTTGCGTGTTATATTTTGGAAACATATAAAACCTGCAGAAGCAGACACAATGGTGAGTGGTCATGACAACAGTCATATAGACAGGACAGCCATATAGAATAATTCAGATGTCTCTTTTAAACTGAGGCTATTCAAACAAAGTAAGTTTATTTTAATACATAGCTTTAGGGACAAAAAATAAAAGTCATGCCAACAGACACATATCCTGTAGCCTGGGCAGAAATGACATTGAAACAGATGTAAGAGATTAACTACCAGTTAGAAAAAGTCTACCTTTTTTTTTAAAAAAAAAAACCAGGTTTCTTTAGTTTTGGATTTGTTTTTTATTGGTAGAGGTGACTAACAATTTGGAAACAAATTAACAAAGGAAGTGTCTTTTCATCTTAAACTCAAAACAGAATATTTTACTGAAATATTTACTGAGATGCACTCTATTGCACTCAATACATGTCTTATGGAGTGTGTTATAGAGATGAGTGGATGACCTGGTGATCTTTTATATCTTTAAAAATCTATGAATCTACAAGAAAGTTACAAAAGTTAATTGATTTCAGCACCTTCTACCTGCTGTAGATATGATTAAGTTGGAAGCAGTATTAAGTATTCTGGCAAACTTATTCTGTCTTAATCTTTATTTCTTATCTTGTCAGATCTCATTTTTGCCTCCATTTAATCTTTTTTTTTTCTTGTTAGTTTATAAATATTTGAACAAGTTCTCTCAATTCATTCAAGAACTTCTATTCATTCATGAGGAGGTTTGAATTATAAAACAAATAGGACAAAGCTTTAGTCCAGAATAAATTCATTTATAGCCAAAGCCCTGTTTTCTACTCTCCCAATATAGAAACATCACTCTTCTCAGCTGTTTTAAACCATTACCAAGGGCAGATCCAGAGTCCTGTTTCAGTGAAAGCAAATATAGCTGTAGTGTCCTTAGCCCCTGCCACAAAGCCACAAAATGTGGCATCTTCAAGGTAAACTACCTTGTGCTCCTATCATGAGTAAGCAACTGTGCTTCAACTGTAAGCACCACTAAACTTAAATTTCATAACAAGGGCTGATAAATAAAGTGCAAATAAAAAATAAAATAAAAGTGCTGATAAATAAAGTGGTCTTTTTTTTTTTTCCTACATAATTGGAAACCTGGATGTATTACCACAGCAGGAGAAACAGGTACTGTCTAGACCCATTTCCTGTATCTTATAAATATCCATGCTCATGATTTCCAGGAGTATCCTGTTGTGTTGTTTGAGGCCAGCAGAAGGTGAATAAACTGAGTTATAATTATTACAGACTCACACTTTGAGAGTGCATTTTTCCCATACACAATTCCAAAGAAATGCACTCACTTTCTTGAAACACATTTAATATATTTTAAAAATAGTCCAGGAATATTACAACAAGCCCAGGTGGTTAATACCACTAACAGATGTGCAAATTTTGTCTGGGGATTACAAAAAATGAAGTTTATTAAATTGTGTCATATGGCAGATGGGTAGGAGCTCTGTGGAGTATTTGGTTGGTTACTCCATAGTTTCTGCAGTCAGAGGAAAAGCCCCAACCTGCATTTTTGCATACACACAGTTACTGGAGAATGCCAGTTTAAAGAAAGAGAATTGAAGCAAAACACCTCAGGGCTTCTCCAAGACTGTCTGCTCTCTATTGGTTAATGCTGAACGTTGTCTTGTGTCCTGTAAAAGAAATTAAGTAGGGATACAAGTCCTTTCAACTAAACAGCTACTTCCACTGATAAACGTGGGGGTTTTATCTTACTATTTCATCTGCTCTGCCCAAATAGCCCTATAACTTTCTCTATTAGCTGTAATTACATTACAATAGTTATATGAAGGCTCAAACAATGCTTCTGATTTTAGAACAGCTTCTACAAATAAATGGAAAAGCTCTCACAAATCTAATTTCCTATTCTCAGTTTACAAAGGTCTGCTACTTGGTGACTCATAATCTTCCTATGAGTTGCAGAAGTCAAGAGACAGAGAAAAGTTTATGTTGAACCAGCAAAACAATTATCTTAAAAAGAATAATGTACTTTTCCCTGCTAACACAAATTGTATACGTTGGTGGTTGCATGTGTGTTTGTGAAATCAAACAATACAAAAAGTAGCAAAAGCATAGACCTTGAATACCAGAAATAGGACATAATCCTCCTAACTTAAAAAATTATCATGATTATGGATTCTATTGATTTCAGTCCAAAATAATATTATGCATGTTGTCGTTAAGAGCTAAATAAGAGTATCCAGAAATCATCAATGCATTTTATGTGAAAACTTTTATACCCTTAATAATGTAATTATTTCATTTATAATTGCAAGAAAATGATGAAAAGTTGAATAATATTTTTCTTATCTATTGTTGTAGTAATTGGAATGTAGTTACATAACAAGTGGCATATTACAAATTGAGCTAAGTAGGAATATGAATATAAAAATGGCTGCCATCTAACACTTTCTGTATGAGATCCTGCATTAAATTACCTATCAATTTGTCAAATGCCAGCTGTGGCAGCTAAAATTTTCCATGTCAGCAAATGCACTTCAGACACAATTTCTTTTGGAAAGTATCTAAAAAAGAAAAGCTTCCAGCAATATCAGCAAAGACTAGGGATTGGTTTATGTTACATTGAAATCAAAAGACTGTAGAATAAGGCCTTCCGAATTATTCCTGCTTTTGACTCAGGAAAGTATCTGTTCCACCGAATGCCTACAAACACATGGTCAACTTACTAACCTGTGAAAAAAAACCTTACTGTTTTTCACATTTCCAGTGTTCCTTCTGCTGAAGAGTGTGCGAATTGCCTCTGAAACAGATGAACAGTTTCTTCCTTGAAAATAATACTTATGACTACTATGAGCAATGGGTCTCTGAGAATGCACTTTTTACTGCTGTAGGCGTGGCTATTGCCGGAGCCCGAGAGAAAGCACAGCAGCCTGCAAGATGGACAAATGCAGCCTTACAAGGCAAAAGATCTAGATGGACAAGAAGTATGCTGTGAGAGGGGAACATACAGTGAAACTAAGACAGTAAGGCTGAAAATAGGTGAAAGCATGCAAAGAGTTGAATAAAGAACAGAGATTCTCCAGACAGAGGTTCTCTAAGCAGTTCAGAAGAGGACTGGGCAGGGACAAGCTAAAGGGACAGGAAGAAGCCTCTTCCCAAGTGCAGAAATGGATCCACATGTGGCAGAGACACATCAGTAAACAAAGCTGGAAAATCCTTTGCTAAGGGATGTGGATCTCACCCTCCACTGGTGCTGATTCATACAGAGAATGAAAACACAGTAATGCTTATCATCTACTGTCCCAGCCACAGCAGCTCTGCTCTGAACATTCAAACCCTGCTCGTTCATGGCTCAATGTGTTCATAGTTTTCTTTTCTTTCATGACTGTAATCTCACTGCCTTTATGATCTGATTAGTAAGAGGAGAACAATCCTACCCTCTCATCTCACAGGCAGATTGGAAAATGATGTGTTTTCTGCCCTCAGAGAAGGATCTTAACAGTTGGCAGTAAATAAAGCAGAAGACCACAAGTTGACAGAGAAGCTGGCAGGAAAAATAAATAAGTACTGACACAGCCTGTTCTTCCCTTCAGTACACCCAACGAGGCAGAAATCTGAAACAGAAAGTGATTATTCAGTAAAAAGCCATGGGAGGGAAGGGGTGTGTCCACAAAAGCTAGCTTTAGTACTGAAGATTTTAACCCTCAGTCCTGTTATCGACTGGCAGAGACAACTCCTTGGGACAGAATTTATATGCCTTAAAATGGGCTCTTACTCAAGAATTGCTCTGCAAACAAGGTTGCCTCTCCCTCTCAACTGAGGAGAGACCCAGGGCAGGTAACACTTCTAGAGTTGAGCTATGCTTTATGAATGTTCCTCTGTGCCATACTGCAAGTGTCTAAACTTGTTCTGCAGGAAAAAGAACCATCAATTATTAAAAACAAGAAAAAACAACCCCACCAGTAACATTGAAATAAATCTTTTAATGGTTCTTCTTCCATAAATGCTCTGTGAATTTTAATGATGCAGGAAGTTTGAAGAGCTGTCTCTGTTTCTGAATTCAGCTGAGACATGTGCATGATTGGAAACAGCATGAAAAATCCCTAAAGGATTGATTTTCAAGTGAAAGACTAATTAATTTTTTGCAAAAGCAATCCAGTACTTGTTAAAACTTTGGGTAAAACAATATCATTATTTTTATATAAGGATGTTTGAATCTTTCTTTACATACAAAACCATCCTGAAATACAAAACAGTCTTAATTTAATATTTTGAGACCCAACAGTGGAAGCTTTCTGAATGTGTTAGAACAGCTTCAGGGAAAGAGCTGAAAGCATCAAACTGACTTGAAAGCTATTTTCCACATGCAGCTCAGCAGAGAAACTGGAGACATGCTTGAGACAAACAGCAGGTCAAAGGCTGGCATAACAGACCAAGCAGGGGTTAATCCTGCTACAAAGTAGGTGGCAAAAGGCAAAGCTGCAGCTCTGCAGTTCATGGCATAGTGTTTGCACTGGGTATGGTTTTAGAGAGGAAGTTAGTAGAGAGGATTTGAAGAGACTGGCATGGTCAGATTGATAATTCCATCTAGGTTGCAATATGGAAGCACAGGTTTTATACCAGTGTAGGTCAAAAGCACTTTGGACAATTAAATTCAGCAGATATATTGTTGTAACTGCAGCTTCCTTCCTTACATATTCAGCACTGGGAGGAGGATTTTTGAGTGAGGATCCTCAGACTGTATTGTGAACTATGACAAAGCCACTTCACTGAGCTCCCTAATTCCTTGCTGTCTTAAAGGTGACCATATTCTATGGCAAAGGTCTTCATTTGAGAAGGTGTGAAGGGGAGCTTATCCAGGCATTGCTGCTTTTCCAAGTGCCTAGGAGGAGGGACGTCTCACTGACTGAATTACAGGAACTAAACAGTTTTAAAAAGAGGATTGTTGCCTTGATTCTCTGTGGGTCTCAAGTCCATGACTCCATAAACAGTAAACAATTCAACCTGTATAATATAGAGCCCCTGTAAAATGAGCAGGAGAGCTCATATGTATGAAGCTCTCTGTTAACTCCTTTTTCAACCTCTGTTGTTGCAGGTTTTGCATTTACTGAACCAGCTCTGCAGGCTCTAACCTTTTCCATCAACAGAACCAGAAAGGAACAATAGCAAGCTGAGCTATGGATACCAAGCCAAGGACTCACCATATGGTGTTTTTGTTACACACAAGGGGAAATATTGCTTTAAAGACCAAGGGTCGAATTCGTCCCTGTTGTAAGACTATTAAATTCAGTGGTGTTAGATCAAGCATGAAGTCAACAGCAAACTAATTCTATGTGATGGGGAACAGGAGTCAAGGTTGGTTTTTTTAATAGCCCAAGGATGTCTATAAGGTAAACTCAGTTGAGCCAAGTTTATTTTTTTTATGTCTAACTGACATCTGTTCTCAGAAAGCCTGCAGCACACTGGAACTGTTTCCCAACCTTTTTCCCCTCTATAACCACCATGTACTTCTGTGACAGCCAGAGATGGTGAAAATGCATGTTTCATACAAAAAATGGGCACCACAAATGGCCAGGCAGATATGATGTTAAAATACCCTGACACTGCTTTAGTGATTCTGTATTCAAGAAAGAAATACAAGAACAAAACTTCCCAACAACCAGTTGTGAATTTTTGTTGAAATTTATTGACATTGGCAGCAGATGAATTTTAGCCATTGTTATCACCATGCCTGTTAAAGAAATTACACTGGAGACAATACACTCTGAGCTAGCCAAGCTACTGACAGTCTAAGCCCCTCTTTTACATTTTCAGAGCATTTGATGTGCAGATCAATTAAAGGGCT
Organism: Margarornis squamiger; assembly: GCA_035222235.1. Taxonomy (NCBI): domain Eukaryota; kingdom Metazoa; phylum Chordata; class Aves; order Passeriformes; family Furnariidae; genus Margarornis; species Margarornis squamiger. The sequence goes on from JAWWTY010000123.1 coordinate 49,410,708, forward strand.
TTTTTTGAGTCATCTTCAAATAGCACAGCAGCTATGACACACAGAACCCCCATAATGCAGACATTCAGTAAAGTGCACGTTGGTTCACTTTTATCTTTACAGCATGTTATCTCATTTTTACAGGGAGATGCTACCAGAATGAATTGGTTGAAATGTAAAAAGTAAATGAGGAACCTGGCTTTTAAACTTCATGAGCTGTTAAATAGATGGGGAAAAAAATTGGTTGTTAACATGAGTCAGGTTGTCTAACCTGTCTACTGCTGTGGGTTAACTTTGCAATAATATCTGAGAGAAATTTTAGAGGATATTCTTGAAGCCTGGGATAATGGCTGGTGAAGCTGTACTCAAGGTAATGTAAATCAGCACTTATATAACAGGAGATAGTTAAATTAAACAGTATAAATCCTAAAGTAATGTAACTGGAATCAGGTCAAGTATATATTTTATTTCATAGGTATTTTAGAACTGAATTCAAGGAAAAAAGCAAGAAAAAAAAAATTGTGGCTAAGCTTCCTACCATATCAATGAATGATAAGACCCATCTGCAGAATCAATTTTTTATTGACAGAGCAAAGACAGCTGTGATCCAGGTTTAAAGAAGTACAGTTGTCCCGGGACTCTGTTGTGAAGCGGCAGAGTGAGCACACAAAGATGAGACCTGACTTTACGAAAGAGTTGCTCTCATGGGCTCCTGTTAGAAACCAAAACCAGTCCTAGTGGATGTAAATTATTCATGCCTTGTCTATGTTACTGGTTCTGGTCCTGAACTCAGTGTAACCAGAAAAGGTAGAACTGAAAGAGATGTGGTCTAGTAGAACAGGACATGCTGCTCTTGTAAGGACTGAGGCCAAAGGGTGCAAGCAGGAACAGGGTTCATGTAAACCCTATAATGACCTGATATTTTGCTGGGAAAATGAAGAGAAGCTCAAAGCATTTCAGTTGCTAGTAGTTACTTTGGAACTTCCATGTATCTCTTATATTCAACTTCCAGCTGACCACCTGGTGGCAAAAAGCAACTGGCAGAGCTGCCTGTCACTGAAGCTAGCAATCTCTAACCCTCTCTCTTGCCAAGTGAAAAATCAGTATTGATAGTCCTACTATATGTTGCTTCACTCTCTGGAGCTCCATTGCTCCTATCTGCCACTGCAGAAGTCCTAGGTCACACACAGTCCTTTCCCCTTTTCCTGGAGCTGCTGTCTTTTCTCACAGGCTCTCCTCCAGAAGGTGGCTGTGGCTCCCAGTGCTGGAACTGCTTGACTGGCATCCAGAGTCCACCTTACCGTCTTTCTTAACTCCACCATTCACTCAAATTAAATATGAAACATTTCCTTCATCCTAGATTTCTTAAATCTTTAGTGAACAGTGTCTTGCATCAGGAAACATCTGTGAGGTGCAGGACCCAGGTGGCCCATGCCATATTGCTGATTGAGACTAAGCTATTGCAGCAGGCTCATGCTGACAGCATCAGTATCTGTTTGCAGGCTGCTTCCCTGGGCAGCAGTTGTGGCAATAAGTCCGTATTTTGTCTCATTCAAGGTCAAGTGATTTTTATCAGACATGCACTTTGCTAAAGTCCTCTTTTGCCAAATACCTTAACTCTTCCAGCCTTTCATGTAATTTACATACTGTATGTTTGCCACTGAAATATTATTATTGAGAGATAATGAATACATTTGACAGGCACCTAAAGGCACTAGAAATAAAGATATTAGATTTCTTTCACACTCAAGGACTTAGACAACCCTGCTCTTTTATCTGAGCTCATTAACACTGTGTTTTTCTTGAACCTGTGATGTGTAAGAATGCAGAAAACAAGGTCAGATAGATGTATCGAGGTAGCTCTCTTTGCTGGAGTCCATCGGTATTCCTTTTTTTTTTTTTTTTTTCCTCCTAAATATGCCATTTTCCTCTAGGAAATTTATATTTTTGTCTGCCTGGCTTTACTTTTGATATTTTCCAAAGTCTCTGCATTCTATTTGTGCCCTTCTCGTCTTTTTCCTCCCACTAGTATGTTTTCTATGTACTCTATATACCATGAAAGTGTTAGAGTTGCTGATAAATCATCACAGATATGGAACATAACCTAGATGGCACTCTTGAGGAACAGTCTCTAAACAGGCGAGCTGAGAGCAGTGGGGAAAGAGGAAATGAAACAAAGGATTTGGGATTGCTGATCAAATAAAAAAGTGTATTCTGCTTCCTTGATGACATCTGCTGAGACATAAAAAGAATACAAAACTATAGAAAAAGTCCATGCAGACACACAGACACAGAACCATTATTTCAACAATTCAAAGGAATTCAACAATTTCAAAGGAAAGGTTTTCATAGCCTACAAGGGAGAAAAGAAGGAAATTATTCCAGAATATCCTTTAATCTATACTGGCATATAACTTCTCTTTTTCCCTCCCTTTTTATCTTACTGTAACCCAGTTACACAATGTGCAACACTAAAGACCATGACTAGGGATCCACTCCATCTCTCCTGTGAATGCATCACTAATGATTTGGAAACACTTACTCTTTCTGGGATGCCTTAGCATCTATGCAGACCAAAAGCTCTAGCTTCCAGCAACTTGCTTGGATGACTGAGAATGCACTGACAATAATAAACAGAATAGTTCCTAGGGAACTCTCATAAATTTTCAAGGCTATAATACAGCTAGCTAATCACCATAAAATAGCTGGACGTTTCCTAGGTCAAGCAAGGGTTACATCTGCACCTCATCAGCATTTCTCACAGCATCTCAAAAATTGTCTTCAAGGAAACTTTTCCAGGAAAACTTTGCTATGGCAGAAACCCAGTGACAATTGTTAAAGAAAAAGAAGTGCAAGGTGTTTTGAAGCCATTTATTGCCACATGTGAAGGACTAGCAATATATTTTAATTAGTGAGATCACCATACACCATACTCCAATTAATCATTTGTTTGATCCAGGACTGCAGAGGCTGAACAGCCCATTCAGGTTTCATACCGTTGGTGATACTACTGAATACCTGTCACCTAATTAGTATTATTTGTGGAGGCCTAAGGAAAATGTCTCCTGTTGAAGGTAGACACGACCAGGCTTATGAGTTTATAATAGCACTGTATTTTTAATACAGCATCTGTATCATGTAAAATGTAGAAGCAGATTAAGAAATTAAACAAACGTGTCATCACTCTACAAGGAAGCCTGGAAATCATCTTTTTGTGTACCACTTTCTTCCATCATGCCTTCTCTAGCCTGGTTTCAGCCACTTGGGGAATCCCAAAGAAGTGAAATTTGAGGAGAAAGATTCTCTTCGCATTGATGAGGAGTTATCAGTTAGGGTGGAAAACAGGCATACCTCTCTGTTTTCTAACAGTAGGGAGCTGCCATAGCTGCATTTTCTACTGTAGTGTCAGCAATATGACATATGGTGATGGCTTAAGCACCTCTTTTTTGTTATTTTTTTTAATAATGCTAGAATTCGAAAGTAACCTAGATATTAAGATGCTATCTAATGTGCATGTGTTGGCCCATATGAAAGGATCTATTTGGGTACCTAAACACTTCTGTTTTTCAATATGTGATTTGTCAATTTTTATGGTTTATTGTGACTTCTGATTCCCATCTTTATTAATAATGTACGCCACTGGAAAGAATTACGTAGCATATATATTTTTTTTTTTCTTTTGGCTAAGCACATAGGAAATTGTATTCAGTAGTAACAATTGAGTAAATAGTCATTTTGATTTGTCCTTATCAGTGAAAGAGGTTAAGAAATAGGCATTTTATCAGCCCCTGATTAAGCTACAAGCATTCTGTTTAATTCAGCTTGTTTCAGCTTATTGACAAACCCATCCTAGACAAACACCTTATTCTTGATTAGTTAAAGAAAAAAAAATATTGCAATGCCATTATTTAATATCCAGTTGTGCTGAGTTTGGCTGGGATAGAGTTAATTTTCTTCACAGTGGCTAGTATGCTCTGCTATGGAATGATGCTGTTTTCACTGAATGTCTCTAAAGTGAATGAAAATAGGCTGTGGAATCAGATATCCTCATAGTTAACTGAGAAACTGAATCCTTTTCATAGGTTTACGTCTACTGATAGTCATTGGTACTGGAGCATTTAATCATGACCTAAATCTTTTTAGCTTCTTAGCTCTGACTAGAGAATGAATTTGCATTACCAAGAGAAGGGGGGAAAAAAAAAAAAAAAGAAAAGAGATACTAAGTAGATTATACAAATTGTAAGATAGAGTGAAGCAACTATTCTCTGGTGCAAATTAATGCAAAAGATATATACCTTAAGCAACTCCTGTTTTGTCTTTTGCATGATTGCTTTTCTTTCTATACCCTATAAACAAAAATGAGGTGCTAGGTGAGGAAAAATAACTGGCACACATCTACACATTCCAACTCTGTTCACTGGTTATTGTTTAAAAAGTGAAAAAAATTCTGCTTCAAAAGATTACACCAATTAAAATGACATTTCTTTAAATGGAAATATGAAAGAAGAAATGACATGAATATACTTCTGTGGAAGAAGATAAAAAAATCTTTTCTTCAGTCTTTGCTTAAGTTGTTATAAATACAGCTGTGGCTGCTCAGACTTGTGTGTGACATGAGTGGTGAATTTTGTCTCCAGTATCTGGTCTGAGTCATATTTTGTGGAGCTGTTCAATACAAAAAGATTATGTTTTTTTCACTTTCTATACACTTTCTTCTTGTCTACAGTCTTCTTGGCAAACATTATGCATGTTATCAAATGGCCTGTGGGATTAAAAACTCATGGAAATGTTACCTAGGTGAGTTCATATTATGAAAAAAGAAAATAACATTTATTACAGTATTATCAAGCCCAGTTATGCTCATTTGCAGATTAAGGTGAATTGTGTATCCCTCCTACACCACAGTCTACTGTAAACTGCAGCTTTTATCTCCATTACTTGGTAGTTGAATAATTTTTGTTGTGATTTTCACTACTGGCTATGAATCTTTCCTCCATTAAAACCATTTTTCAGCCTTATCTATATTTCCACCATCTCTTTTTTTTACACAGTAAACAGTTTCTATGTCTTTATTACCATACAGTGTTTACTGCAAATAGTGTCTCTTCCCCCATATAAGCCACAGGTCCCCTGAAATTTTGTCTTCTTTACAATCTGCAGTGTTCTCCTCTGCTTTGAATCAAAGAAAATTTCTATATTGGAAAAAGACATCTTCCTAATGCATTTGTTGCCAAAAGCACCATTTTTGTCTATATACAGGAAAGTCAATTGTCTGACATAAAAGGGCAGTTAAAAAGTATTATTTGAAGTATTTAACATTCACGCTTGTGTTGTCTTCATTTGAAAAGCTACCTCAGCTGCCATGTCCCAGTAGTCTGATAAAATAGAAATTGAAAGACAGGAAATACCATTGTAGCTACTCTTCTCTCAAAGAAAATATATTAGAAAATCACAGAGTCATAGAATGGTAAGGGTTAGAAGGGACCATAAAGATTATCTAGTTCCACTTACCACTAAACCAGGGTACTCAGGGAGCCATCCCACCTTGCCTTGAAGGCCTTCAGGAAAGATTCTTAAGTGAACTGTAAAGCTTCTGTTTCTCCTGATCCTACCTTAGACCTAGAGAGAAAACAAATCCTTGCGAAGTGAGAGTCAGCAAATGAACATTTTCTGTGTGGCCTGTAGATTTTCTAAATTATCCACTTTTAGATACCTGGCTTATAAGAATTAAAGTAGCAGAGAAGCTTTAGCACTTCAGGAGAAGTATCTGAAATGAAAGTTGGCATTTCAACAGTGAGCTACCAAGCAAGACTATTAGAGAACACCAAAGATAGGATCAGTTGTGTAGACACACTTAACAGTCCCACATGGTATATTTCAGATAAACACTTCAAATTGTGTCAAGTTTATCGCTAGCTAATACGCCATAAAGTACTGCCTAGAGAAATAAACTACTGATTCTAGCAAGTCATCTAAATCGCACTCAGACAAGATTGTTTTCTAACTTCTTGCAAAAGTTTTGTGTGACAATCTATTTTTTCATAGATTTGGAACCACATGCTGAATTACTTAATAATCTATGCTACAACTTTCCCTGTAAAATTGTGCACAAGCCAAAAACTCCAAAGATCCTTGCCAGACCACTGTGCAGAGAGTCTGTTCATCAGCAAAGAAAATGGATAAGTAGGTTGAAAAAGAAGACAAAAGCTGGCTAAAATAAAAACCAAATATTTTAGGAACACATAGAATTTCTAGTAACCAAAACTGCATGTCAAGTGTAGGAAACTACAAGTATCCTAAGGAAGAGCTGAGTACACAGGGGTGGCCTGGAAATGGTATCTTACTTTCACTGCCAAGTAGATACTATCATATATCTCCAGAACAGATCAACTTGGGCTACAAACCAACCCAGCTATTCACTGAGTACATATATATGCACATACATACAGAATCATTTCTCCTTCAGCTGCCCTAGCAAATGACGGAACCAACAGCACTGATGGGACCGTAAAGTTTGTCATATATAAAAGTCCTTGATGTTGCTCCTCAAATATCCTCTTACCAGCAGCAGTTTGCATGACAATTGACAACTGCTGGTCAGGCTTTTATATGATCCTGGCATTACTGGATAGCAAGTAAATCAGCTAACAATACAGTCAAATGTCTTTCTTTGCCAATGCCTGTTCCGTCCAGGTGCAAGTTGTCAGCTCCCCACTACTTTGCCAAGCTAGAATTCTATCAATAAGTCTAATCTCTGAGTCTCAGACATCTCAGATATATTTGTGTATGCTAATTTCTGATAAATTTGTTCATTATCTTTACCAACAATCATACTATATAGCACTTGTATATATATATCTATGAAAGGTTGATGAATCATGAAGAAAAGTCTTGCAAAGAGATAGTACAATGACTTTAATACTACAGATTGTATGCATCTGTTTGTATGGTTTATTTTTTCATGTATAAGTTAATTTTTTCAAGTATAAGTTAATTTTTTCCTGCACCAGTTTGCCCCTATTGTGGGATTGTTTGTTGTTAATTGGTTTGGTTTGGGTTTCTTTGTATAATCCCAAACCCACAGTTTTAACAAAGCCTACTGCTGCCTGTCTTTATAAATAATTTCAAAGAACACCATACAATTTTTTTTTTTTTGTAATCCTACTGGAACTTCACAGTAAAACACATTATTTTTTCATTTTCATCTTTATTTCCCTCTGGCCTGACAAATACCTTAATGAAATTCTGTTTCAGATGTCTTTGCATCTTTCCCACCTGCTTTTCTCTCATACCTCTGTGCTCTGTAGGCACAACTACCCTTTATGACTGTCAGAGGATACTTTTCAAAAGATAGTAAAAAATTTTGCCTGCAGTTTTCCAAATATATGGACTTAGCTTGAGATCCTTTACCTCCTTCTTCTAACTGACATAAAAGTGAAAGGGTCTCATCAGATCCTCATTTACTTATGAATGCAGTCTAAATCATGTAATCCTTGGCAAATTGCTGAGCCCAAGATTAAAGCAGACTAGTCTGCTCAGCAAGACTCTGTCTGCCATGGGAATTTGAAAAGTACAAGCCAGATATCCCCAGACATACACTATAAAAATCTTCATCAACATAAAATTTACATATCCGCTGAATAAAAATCCCCGCCTGCCTTACATCAGGTGTTGCTGTTGTTTGGAGGGATGCTGCTATCACGGATGTTGTGGGTTTCCCTGATTGGGAGTTTGTTTTTTTTTCCTAAGAGGAAGATTGGCTTCTGTTGCAGTCTCTGGAAGTTTCCCTCCATCCTATAGAGC
>JAWWTY010000123.1:49418568-49495060 GCA_035222235.1 Margarornis squamiger
CCTAAGTTCTGTTTTGCCCGTGGTATTAATCAAAGCTCTTCTTCGGGTTGTTATCTCTAGCCGTAAATTCCAAGCTGTTTTTTTTTCCTTTCCCTCTGGAAGGTGAAAAGGTGGGGGGAAGGGGGGTGAAAAGGCCCTGAAGGAGTTTTGCTGGACACCAGGCATTTATCCAGGGTCAAACCATGACAACGGATAAGTACATAGATGAGGGGACTTGGGAGGCAACAGAGTAAGAAATGTTTTAAATTAAGTTTTACACAGAAGTCTTGTCTTTTCTTTCGACAAAGGTCTGATGGCAGTATTCATATATTACGGTCCACCCTTCCCTTATACGAGCTTAAGCATTCCAGTCTATTCATTCACATATAATCTATGTAACCACCAAGAAAAGAATGACTCTGTCTTACTTATTCCCTCCACCCCCACCAGCCACTTACACACAGAGAAGCTCCCTGCAAATTTTTTCTTCTCCAGGCTAACCAGTCCCAGTTCTCAGTCTTCTTGGAGCATTCTCAGGTACTGAATAAAGTTGAGATGTTCAGTTCCATCTTTCCTTCAGTCTTCACCAACAAGGTCTTCCAGGACCCTGTGCTTAAGGAAAAAAGATTCCAGGAGAAGAACCACTAGCAGTGGACAAGGATCTATTTGTGTATTTCTTAGAAACAATTAACATACACTAGACTATGACAGCCAATGGAATACTACCAGGATGCTGAAAGAGCTGGATGGCATTCTTTCAAGGCCAATTTCTATAATTTTTGAAAAGTGATGGAGAATAGAGGAGGTCCCTGACAGCTGAAGAAAATAATCACCACAAAAAATTAAAGACTTCCATTGAAAAAGACTTCCATTGAAACTTTAAAGTTTTTTCTCTGTTGTGCTTATTAAATGCTGTAGAAAATGCTTTATAGAAAGTAAAATATTTCGATTTTGCTCATTATTCTAACATTGATTTAGACATAAAGTGAACATTCGTAGCTGCATGTGTTCAAACTCTCACCTGAAGTCCTTATTATACTGGTACTACATCAAAGCTTTTACATACATTGGCACAAAGTTTCTGTGGTCACATAAACCTCTGTAGTTCCAGCATTTGCTATTTCTCATAAGCAATGAATTGGAATATTTTAGGAAAATAACAAAATGCATCTTTTTAATGAATTTTTTTCCATGAATTTTAAGTCCTCATATTTTTTTCATATTGTTTTATCAGTTCTGCATGCAATTGAAAATGAAAGTGCTTTTGTGTACTTACATTCACTCTTGATCTGCCTATTTATTTAAGAGAAAGGGGAAGGATTGAAAATTTGACAGAAAACAATTTGAATTCTGAGTCCTGAGGTCTCTGTATTTTACAACTGTTTGGCAAAGGTCCAAGTTGTATTTCTTTCCAGATTGTTCCCTAAATGTAGTTTTAAAGCACTCTCTGAAGAATAATCTTAAATGTGTTCAAAATGTATGAGGCTTCTTTTATTAAAAATGTGTAAAAGTTTAAATATTCTAGCTTTAATCTATTTCCCCAATATGCCATTTATTTCCAGATGATGAATATTATTTTAATAACTTCAGATGTCTTCTTTTGTGAATGGAAGTTATCAATTCCCAGAAGTAAATTCAGGATTTTCAGGAGTACATGTTAATATCATTGCAGCCCTTTTTTTTTTTATTTTATTTTTTTTTTATTTTTTATTTTGCTTCACCCACAAAAGAACTTTTAATTTCATAAACCTACCTATTAAACCAAATTTTTAACTCAGGGATTAATAACATTTACTCACTGCTTAGTACATGAAGAGACTTGGGAACCTTAGAAAGGGAATCATTGCAACTAGCATGGCAGGATGGAGCAGTAAAATAGGCAACCATGAATGAAGGAAGACTGGATTTTAAGAATTTGAGGATGAGAGATTTGAACATCTGTGGCAGATTGAGATTCACTGACCAAAGCTTGTGCTTCATTCTTTCCAAAGAAGAACAAGAACAGTCCTTTTATTTTTGGTGGTGCTGTCCCTTTGCAAAAACTTACGGGTTATGAGTGGCAGTGGGTGGGAAATTTGAGAACAGAGGGCAGGAAGCAAACCTGCCTCTCACACCTCTGTGGTGAATTAGGCCACATATTTGTTCAACTGCAAGGGGAACTGTAGGGCAGAAAATAATGTTCATTCTTCCTGCTGACACTGCAGTAGGATATACTTCAGGATTAAGTTGGTTTGTGCATAGGGATTGCAGTGTTAGACCAAAGACTGTGACATTCAGCTGGAGGAGTGGAAAGCTGGGAAGAACCATATAGTCTAAAACTGTGTCTAATGAACTGACTTCTTTGGTAGAGGTGCCCATTTTATGACTTCTGATGTTCAATTTAGCTACAATTTAGTCCCATTAAGCTGGTGTGGCATTAAAACAGAGTTACTCCAGAAAACTCCTGAGGAGTTTACCAGATAAAAAAACTGTAGTAATTATGGATAAAAGTTTGTGGATTATTCTTTTGAATCATTACCTATCTTCAAAGCATAAAACTCAATTTACTTTAACTTTCTAATCTCTGATTAACATTCTATCTTTATAAGTTAGGTTTATTTGAAGGAAAGCATTTGACTTCCCTTGTTTCCTCTCCAAACAAATTGTAACCCTTCCTAAGATTACTAAAGGGAACATTTTCCTTCACAGTAGAAGAAAGCAAACTGCTCTGTTTTGTTCATTAGTAATTTGTGGAGAGCAGCAGGAAGCCATCACTTACTGTTCATGCATTTTACAGGCCCTTGTGGTTTTTGACACCACGTTGTTCACTTTGCTATCTTGCCTGAAATTGATGATTATATTCCAGTATAAATACCAGTGTTTGCTGTTTGCCATTTCTGGTGGCCATCCATGACTCAATATTTAATCAAAATTTCCTTCACTTCATCATTATGTATATTATGCAATGTAGCACTGTAACATGGACAGCTACTGCCAAAAACATTGAAAGATGATTACGCAACATTATTTTTTGGCAGAAATATATCCTGTTTTGGTTCTTCTTCTATGTCAGCCAAAATGGTTTAGTGACTGGGTTGAAAAGTTGCTGAAGAGGCAACTTCACATCTGTTCTAAAGGAAATTGAAACTCAAAGACAAAAGGATAAAACCAATTTTCACTCCTATGTTCTATGAACATTTCAGAACAAAGATATGTCTGGTCACATACAATCATGGATCTAGACAACTTTCTAACACTATAATGCCGATACATACTTTACTTTGTTTGTACACATTTTTGAGGTACACTGAGGAAGAATAGAGTCTATGTAATTGATAGTATTCAGAAATCTGAGTTATTCTTTTCATATTCCTCTGAAAAATTCAATGATTATAAGTAACAATCCGCTTAAAATTCCTTTGAATATTTGAGCACTTTGAGGTTTCAAATGAGATGAAGAACATGTCTTGGATTTACATAGCAGTAGCCTGTTTCCAAAACAGCTGCAGATATCAAATAAAATATAATTAGGGTGAAATAAATCATTGTTGGACAATAATACCCATTCCATCAGTGAAGAAACAAATTATTTTAAAATAGTTTTCCTAATTTGTTATTTTTCTCTACTGATTCTTAAAGATGCCTATTTAGAGACCATTTCTGTTGCAATATGGTGTGCAGTGCTTTACCCAGAAATCATTTTAAACACTCTGTATTTCTCTGATGAACTTATCTGCAAGATCAATAGAAGACACTTTAACTTAAAGAGGTAAGGGGTTTTATGGTTTCTTCTTTCTTTTCTAGTTTTATGAAGACTATTATAGAGGTTCCCCTTGGGATGCTCAGTTTAAAAATTACAAAAATAGAGTAATATTTTGTGAGATGCATTTCTAGTTTTATTCCTTTACATGGTTTGCAGATTCCTAGGACAAAAAGTTAAAATGGTTTGTCAGGTTCTAAATAACTAAAGAGATATTTGTAAATCTCTGCAATGGTAATGAAATATGAGTTCCAATATAGTGGTCAAAAAACCAGTATGGAGAAAAAACAGAGAGAATGAGGAAACATGAAAAAGACTGTTCTTCATGAACAGTGTAAGTTTTTTATTGTACACTGTGTAGATGCTTTTCAAGGCACACTTTCTGCATGGCTCAATTCTCTGTGTCTTGCTACACTTTGTCACAAAGGGGTAATGTTTGAACTGACATACTCATAATTTGACATGATACCCTCAGATTTTTTTGTTGATCATCTCTCACTGACTTTGCATCTGCCCTGCCCTGTGAGGTGAGGGTAACTTGAGAGAAGGCTCAAATCTGCTAAGTTCTTGTGCAAATTCTCATTCCATGTAACCAACTTGTTATAGCTCTAATTTGAAATGTCCACCTGAACTTGAGGCTAAGCTCAGGACACACACTGTTGAGCCCCACTGAAGTGCAATCTGCCCCACTAGTGCTGGCTCACAGCCCACAATGGGACAGCTAAAAGACAAGTCTAGCACCAAGAACTTGAACTTTTCCCCTTTCAGAGCATGGTGCTCAGCTTAGGTCTACTGTGAGAAAAAACATCTGCATGGCTTTGATCCATCCTGAATAACCATGTAGACAGACTCCTATTGACTTTCCACACAGTAACCTATTCCAAGGACTGGTTTAGCCTTGTTTTCCCAGCAGCTCAGCTAGTGTACTGGCATGATATGTAGTTTGCATCTGTGAGGTTTTCAGGCACTCAGGGGAAACGTGGCTTTTCCTAGCACCCAAGTTTCTCAGACAGAGAACAAAACAGTCTATCAATTCCCAAGGTGCCCCTTAAAAAGACCAATACTAGGTCAGAGTATGCATTTTTCAGATTCTCAGTTGTCTCATCTGCCTGTTTGCTTCACGTGACTAGAAGCACTAGGAATCTAAACCACTTCCCTGTATGCAGGTAATACACATGGATTTTCATGGAAATAAAGAATAGTTACTGCAGCTTTTCAGAGTCAATCTTGAAAAAATAGTGTCTTAAGAGACAACTGACTTTACATAATTTCTTTTTTTTTTTTACTTTGCTTTCTTTTGACCAAAAGATTTTGCATAAAGCAGTAGGTGTAAAAAGCTATGGATGAACTTTCTTCAATTTTCAGTTTGTACTGTTGCTTCTAAATTGTCTGAATATTTAGGCTATTTGACAGATTCTTAAAATGACTCTGTGCTTTCTTAGCCTTACCAAACTCTCTTTTTCAGCATTCTTCACAACTTCTTTTGTGCACAAGGTAAGCCATGATTACTTTAGCTTTCCCTCTGAGTTTCCAGTACACTGAAATAGTAGTAGATCAGCATTAGAAAAGCCAGCATTTACTACTCACCTCCCCACAGGATGACCTGAAGATTCAGATCAAGCATTGGCGCATAGCAAAATCCAGTGAACAGTATGATCACTTGAACATATTCAAGATTTTCTGTTTTACAAGATTATTCTATTGGAATTATTTTATTTGGAAAATTATCATTTTCGCAACAGGTTTTTTTTTTTTCCCTTCATTTCCTTGGACGTGCCTAGTTCTCCATAGGAGTGAGGACTAGGGTAGACTCCTCAGAGAAACAAATGAGCAATAATTTACCTAACAATACCCTTCTAACACAGAAAACTGATACTGCTTGACCAAAATTGGCTTTTATTGACTGGTAGTGACCTACAAATAATGACTCTGCATCTGCAAACTGTTCTACAACTGGCAGCAGAGGTTGATTCTTACTTTTGGTTTGTTTTGTTTTTTTTTTGTTTTTTTTTTTTAATTTTTAGCTTGTCTCCATTCAGCAAAATCTGGTAGAGCTTAAATAAATAATTTGTTGTGGGGGTTTTTTTTCAGAGAACTGCAAAAACCAACAGCCCCCCCAAAAAAAAGAAAAGCATTCACAAAAATAATGTTAACCGTGGAAAGCCATGTAAGCTTTATTTAGTTGAAGTGTTTGGAAAATTGAGAAACATTAAGGAGTTGAAGATAAAATCAATTCCCATCTTTTCTGGAAAATACATTCTTGTAGTATCCGTTGGATAGTAAGAAGAAGAATTGCCCCGAAGAGCTATAGAACATTTCTCATCCTAAGAAATACCCATTTTCATCTACTTGCATTAATAATACCCTTGTGCAATGGCATTTGCACTTCACAGAATATATTTCATCGTGTCATAACCTGACTAGAGACATTCAAGATTCATCTGCACCAGTTCATGTTGATTTTACTTATGCATGATATTTTCATGATCATTGTGTAAACCAATGGATTATCTCCTGTGTCATTGTTAGAATATTGCTGTCATGGAAGGTAATACCTGATGCAGTAAACCAGCAGAGCACAGCTCAAGAAGCAATGGGAAATGTCAGAGCAAGGCAATAAAATGGCGCAGCTGCAGAGACATAACTATGATCAATATGCAGGCTTTCAGTAAGGGAGTTTTCATCCTGTGACCTCACTGAATGAGAATGACAATATGAAAACCAAAGAGGTGAAAAAAAGAAGATTTTTCCATTTCTTGAGCTAAGTGACCCCAGAAATTAAATACTTCATGTCAGTCCTAGGTGAAGCTTTTTTTTTTTAATGATATGAGCGACACCTAGTTCCCAAAAAGTGCACTTAAGAGGAGAGGAAAAGGATGGAAGGCCAAGAAGTCTGATATAAATAGCCAATAAAAAGGCCAAGAGTTTTTTTCCAAAGGCTGTTCATTTTACACATATTTTCACTACTTTGAAAAAGAACACTGAACAGCTGACTAATTGTAAAGTATTAAATTTTAATCATGGTGTAGTCTATACTGGGATTCAGATATGCGGTAATTGTGAATACAGCAAGTCTAAAACAGAACAAAACATGCATATATATGTATAAACACAAATATACAGGCACTCTTAGAAATAAACAGGACAAAGTAGTTCAAGAGTTACACTCCCAACAACCAGAATAAAAGTATTAGACTTTTACTAAACAGCTATTTTCCAGCTTTGTCATACCAATATATACATTCAGACTACTTTACAAATCACCTGGCTATAGAAGACACAAAAGTCACAACAACAGTGGAGAAAGAGTGAAGAAATCTAAAGAACAAAGAAGCAGCAAGAGGAAAGAACCCTTAGCTTCAGTCATTTTTTTCTGACCAAATTATGTGTCTGCTTCATTCAGTTTTGCACAAATGTACAGAAAATTTTTGAGATTTGGTAGTCGTCAGCAGCACTCCCTCTGTGTTCTCTTTTTTGTCTTCCCTTCCTTCTCCAGATTCTCTGCGTTCTGTGTATCTCAAACAGGTCCAAAAATAAACCCAAAGTTTTTATAACCATTCATTTATTCCAGAAAGAGGCTTAGCCACTCCCACATGTGCTGCAATTTGTGAAGAGCCCCATCTCAGTATACCAGGTGTGCCCTGGGGTGGCTGGTGCATCAAGCTCTGCAGGTAGTGAAAGGCAGCCACTGAGCGACAGCAGGTAACATCGTGCTGGAGACACCTGTGTAGTTGGGCTGATGGTGGTGAGGAAGTCATTAAGGACTGAATAAACAGATTTGTGTATGTCTTAGCTATAATTAAGATTAAATAGTCAGTAGTATTTGCTTGTGAGTCTGAATGCATGATGCTAGAAAATACTTAAAACCTGTGTAACTGTTACAATAGGAACACAGAAATTAGGCCAAATCTACTCATTGTCTACAACTTTTTAAGGATTAGTCAGCTTGTTATTTAGAAGAAAAGCAATGCCAGACCATAAAATCTTATTACAAGCCATTACAAAAATTGCTATCCTGTGAAGATAAGGTTTAGTTAATATCATAGTTTAACTTTCAAGTAATCCTTAAACTTCCTGTACCAGCTCAGTATGCTAGTATCAGACCTGAGCAAAAACATAACTTTTAAATAGTCAAGTTTTGTTCCTAGATTTGAATTTGTGAGTCACATTTTTTCACTTTTGGGTTTTTTTTGTTTCTCTTTCACTTGTCCTCTCTGAGATTTCTGACATAACCCTTGAGATGGAAGTATTACTGCTCAGCTTATAAATTAGTTATTACCTTCACCTAGCTTCACTTCTTTCTATCTGTTCCAGAAGCAACCTGAGTGTGGTGTACTGTATTGCACTAGATTTAGAAATGCCACAGGGCACCATAAAGTGCATTTCTGTGACCATCTGACCTGTCTCCCTAAATTTAACCCAATAAAACACCATGTATTTCTGCATTTCACAGCTGGAGATAGGAGAGGAAGAAACTTCAAGTACAGATAAATCATGATGCAGTTTTCAATTTCAAGAGCATCACCAACAAAGAGGCACAAGTCCAGGTAAGTGATGTCAGTCACTTTTGCCCGATTCACCACCATTGTAGAACACCCCCAAATTTTTTAGGCACAATTTCTCTTTTGTGAGAAGGACAGGTGATTTGGCTGTCACCAATTGTCTTCTTGTTTTCCATGTGCCTTAGCACAGTTTCCAGAAGGACCTGCTCCATGATCTTGCTATGCACAAAGGTGTGACTGACAAGCTGTAGTTACTCAGGTCTTCTTTATTTCTCTTTTTAAAAATGAGGATTATAGTTCCATTTAGATCACTACATGATTATAGAATTCTTCATAATAATACTGCATAATCATTTTCTGGTTTGTACTTAAATTGATAATCTCAAAGCTTTCCCAGCTGTAATTCAGGGGGCTTTACTACAAGAAAACATTTTAAAATTACCACCCACCCCATTTACTGGAGTTGTAGCTGGAGGACATCTCTGTCCCCCTATTAGTGATCTTAATCAATTCTCTGCATGCCGGAGAAAATACAAATGAATAAAGTATGCCATTGCAAACATTCAGACAGAGTGTGCTGGCTGACCCCCATGACCCACATGGCACGTTAGCTAGAGACCAGCCCCGGGGTACATAATGAGAGAGCTCATATAGAATACAAAAAATAATGAATATAAAGGACTATAATTAATATAAGACAAAGAGTAAAATGCAAGCAATTGATATGCTTTCCTAGAAAATATATCTTGTCAAATGGTTCAGTTTAATTATTGGAGAAAATTACAGGTTTGATTTTTAGAGGTAATGGTACCAGGCATTTGACTTACAAGCACCCTGTGTTCAGATATTAAAAATAGGGCTTTATTTCAGATTTTTAAATGGTGCTGTCAGATAGAATCATCAGGGAATATGGGCAAGGTTCCCCACAGGCTCAACAGCCTTCAACACTTCTAGTCATCATTCAGAGTAAATATGAACTAATACGTATTTTTAGTGATAAAATGAATTGACCACACTGGAAGTGTAATCAATGCAGAATTCAAACCAACCATACAGATAAACTGGAACCTTTAATAATTTGTTGAGCAAAATATATGTTTAATGTAGCCAGCTGAAAACTTTCACATCCAGAAAGACATGAGAGCTATGCAAGAGGAGATTGTGAGAGAAAGGAGTGAGTCTAAAATAGATGTACAAATCTCATGGGCCAAAGGAGAGAACATCAACTTCCAAGATGTGGAATGGGCAAAAATGGCACAAGAAAGTTTTCACTCTACAAATAGACAGCAATGAATAGGTTGAGGGAAGTGATTTTTAAGTATGGTATGGAAAATATTCAACAGTTTTAATGTTGTATTTTAAAGGCATGTTGACAGATGGAAGGTAATTACAACACATACCATTCCTAAGAAATAAAGTTAAAAAAATAAAAAATAAATGCAAGGAATACAAGATCCTAAGGGTCTTCTTAAGCAATAATCAATGGTTATAAATTGACAATTATTTCTTTATTTTGTGACTGCAAATGTGACTTAGTAGCATACAATATACTGAAAAAAACAAATTCACTACTTTTTGTCTTATTCAGTGGAACAAGTATTTCATACACAACCAGTTAAGTTTCACACCTGTGGAAAAATATATGTGCTAAAGTATACAGGAGATCAGGCTAAGTCAGCTAAGTGTTATTTCCTGACTTTAATTACATGAATCAGTATGTAAAATTAGCCTCACTGACTGTACCTAGCAAAATGCAACTATCCATAGACACCAAATTAATTTTAGAAAGGAACTATAATCCTCTTAGTGGAAAGGAAAATGAAATGGAGATAGTATAATTGAAATGACAGAAACAAAATCCATAGCCTAATGAAGAGTTGAAAAAATTATTAGCAATGAGTATTGTGCCTGTTTGTTGCTCTTTATTTGATTCTTATATTATTTTTATCTAGAACACGCAGTATACTAATATGGATTATTATCTGACTAAAATTTAGAGATATAGCAATTCAAACAATGCAGACTTCTACAGAATAACTATTCACAGACCATGTGTATTATTTCAAGACATAAAAGGAAAGCTCATTCCAAAGCAGATAACGTTCATGTACTCATCCTACTTCCTTCTAAGATTATTTTCTGACAAGGAAAGAAAGGATCTACCTATTTCGGCTTTGCTGATGCTTATTTTAGTGCATGTAAGAGGCAAGTATACTTTTCAAAGAGTATCAAGTTTAAAGATTTGCTACTTTTTGTGAAGGTTTGCTGACATCACTAAAAATTAATGACCATGATTAGCAGCTGCTAAACATTCAGGTTTATGCATCTAAAGCACTCCACTATTGAATTTACTATTAATAAATGGATTTGCAGTGTGTCTCTGGGCTGTACCCCAAGGGTAAATAACTGCCTTGCTGCCTTTCCTAATTGAATCACTGTGATGAATCTCACTCCAGAAGAAAAATGTGATGGTTCCCAGCTGCCGAACTGAGACCTGGTGGTCTAGACCCATCTCCAGCTTACCTTACTGATGTGCCTGTCTCCTACCATGTGCAAGAAGATTTTTTGATGGCTCATGTGCACTTTACATATAGCAGATGAATGATTTTCAGTGTCACCTTCCTGAAACTTGCATAAAAAACTAACTTTCAGACCATTTATACATGGTTTAATTTTTTTTTCATTTGTTGTTTTTTCTCTTTATGGATAATTTGGGTTTTTTGTTCCCCTTTCTCTTCTTTTGAAGGGACAACTTCCCACTTACAGATGTCAAGAGAAAAACATGCTCTAATTGTACAGGAAAATGGAGTAAATTTAGGCTGTTACAAATAGTAAATAATATCTGCTATGTACTGTTTCTGGCATGATTATTCAATTTCTTGGCAGGATGATTCAATTTCTTGGCAAGATTGCATCTTCCGCTTCTTACCAGCTTTGCCTCTCTTAAAACAAACAAACAAACAAGCAGAAACTAAAAAGGAAGGAATGTTTCAAAACAAGGACAGGTACTACCGTCCCTTGTGACCATAGAATAAGAGCCAATACACCATTTTCCCTAGTTGACTTCCACTGACTCTTAGTCTTTCTATACATTTCAGAATAAATTATGTCAAAGGTCTGAGTACTACTGAGGAACTGAAGAATCAATGAATGCATTAAATTATTACTTGTGATGGATTTTGCGTTGATATTTTGTTGATTTAGACACAAACACGCCATTCACAGAGTATCACTATGCGATAAAAAGACCACTTTCATGTTCATCTGTTGTTTAATTGAGAATATTCCATTTTAAAAAAAAAAATTTGGTTTGTCAGCATAGAAGTTGAAGAACTGGAGAGAGATGGAGGCAACATGAATAGGAAGATAAAGGAGGGTTGAGGTTCTGAAGTATCCCTTACAATAACATTCTTAGCATTGTAGCAGATAGTATGCAAGAACACCTGTTCTTGTTCCTGCGGAGCTCTTACCCTTTCATACCTTTTCACCTTTCAGATTAGTACTGATGACTTCATTTCCACTGCTAGTGTCACCCATATATCCTCTTATATCTGAGAAATGTAAACCTAACATTCAGTTTACTTTTAATTACTACAAAAGTAAAATATTGTTCTTTCTATCCTGCTGATCTCCAGGATCAAAAATTCATGTATTTCAGTGTTCAGCAAGTGGCAAAAAGTTACATTTTCCCACATACACATATTGCGTTTTATTCATAATGTGCAGCTTCATCAAAATTAACATTTGCAAAATGTAGGACTATTGTCATTGACACTTGAAAAGTGAATATTCCAATTCATTATTGTAAGATCGCTTTAGGAGTATAAAGTCAGACTGATGTGTAGTAAATGCATATTAAATAAAATTAATTTCTTCATAGAATCATATTACACAAAGCAACCAAAATTTAATGGCTTGCCTCAGTTTGGGTCCTCTGCAGTGTCCTCATAGACCAAAACATTACCAATCCTCAATACCAAAGGAAATATTAATTTAGAATCTTTCAAATGAAGAAAGAGGAAAACCATCTTTTGATTTCAAATAAAAAGAGTTTGGTAGATATCAGCATATTATTTAAATGGTCAAAATCTCACCTTTTTGGTCACATTATATTTACTGTTTCAGCTTTTTTGTAATAATAAGATCGATTTAAAGTGTCAGATGCAAGACTACAATGCAACTACACATTTAGCTTTATCTAATATTTTCAAAATTTCCAGTGCATTGTTCTACCAAAATTCTTCTCTGAATTTTTCTGTTAATTAAGGATATTGTGTGGGTAGAAGGAAATGACACTCAACAGTGTTAATTACCTAAAAGCTGTTTAAAGAATTACTAAACCCTCCCTGAGGAGCTCAAGAAATGTGTATAATAATCCATACCATGAAACCCTTAATTGACAGGATCTCCATCGCCTATGGATTGTGTTGTGTATTTTAACTAATGAGTCCTGAATCCGGAAGTCCGAATCACTGCTTTAGGGAATATGTATACAACAGCACCTTTTTTGTTAACAGCAATTGATTATCAAATTAAAAATATTTAATAGAATAAAGTAAAAAACTTTTTTGTCATAGTTGACTTTTGCTGGGGTTTGGATAATTCTGCAATGTTAACAAACATATATTTAAAAATAGTTCTCATGTTGATTTAACATCTATTTGACATGCCTGAAAATAGATCTGATAACAATGAACCCTTTTTCAGACTAATTATGGGTCAGGACACCCTGCAGAAAGTAGGAAATTGGAAGAAGCTAGCTTTGAAACAGAAAAAATAACAATAAATTATTAATTAGGCAAGATGATTTCTTTTTCATGATTATGTTCACAAATAAAACCTCTAGACTACAACTAGACAAAAAACACAGAGCTATGCCCCAAGTCAAATCTTATGAAGAAAATAGTATATTATATTTCACTGAATAATACTATGAAAAACTTACCAGCCTAGGAGTATGATCTGCTTACATACATGTTGCACACAAATGCCTGAACTGTCTAAAATTAAACTCTCTTGTCTTTACGAAAATTTTTACCAGAAGGTCCAGGAAAATGAAATTTACCTTTCCTTGTTTTGTTCTTAGTAAATGTCTGAAACATTTAAGTCATCTCATCTATACCTGAATGGGAAAGCAGGTACATTAGCAGCACATTCCACTTATCAGGGTGATTCCAGGACCTGTTGGAGTAAACATCATTCACTGCTGACACAACAACCTCCCTCTGATAAAAACGGGTAAAGGAGCCCATACATGCAATGTCCTTCCATGCATGACATGGAACAAGTCTGCGGTCAGCAAGTACAACCAGAACTGTGAGCTTTCAGGCACTCAGTGTATATACCAACCAAGATTTAATATACACTTCTCATTAGCCCTGCACAATATTTGCTCTCTCTATGCTTATATCAGCTAGTCCATCAATCTGGAAACATAGTCCTGAGACAGTGTCTTTTAGATCAATATGAAATCTCCAGAGTTTTCAGAAATATCTAGAAGAAATCAGATGTTTTGATAATGTGAAATAATTAAACCCAGGTAGCTCCCCTTTGCACAAAGCAGGCAGCCTAATGGCCAAAGTTAGGCCCCAGGATTGAAGGTAAAGCCCTAAAACCTTTTGTTATGTTTCTCAGATCAAGCTAATGATCATGCATAAAACCCAAGTGGCTGTGCTAGTTGTTGAGATACAGGACTGTGATGCCGTAAGCAGTGACTGACATGCCACACGGGGCAACTTCTCAGACAGAACAAATTGTCATTGATCCTCTATTCTTAGCAGACTTAGCTGTCCAAGTGAATGAGCAGACCCAAGAAATTTCCAGTTTCTCTGCTTCTGACTCATCTTTACAATGAATTGCAGTCTAGGAATACAGTACAGTAAACCTCTTCAAAGACCACTTTGTTTTTCTGCTGATGCTTTTTCATTTGCTATCCTATTACTATTAGTGGAAAACTAATATGAGAAATCATCTCATTGCACCAAATTTTGCAAGGTGGACTTGTATGATGTCTTGACCACTGCCAAATGCATAGGCAAAGGTACAGAAACAGGCATCTTTCTAGTACCTCTAGTACTCAGGACCTTGGAAGTTAAGGACTTTCTAAACTAGAGGTTGCATATCTGGGTTTATATAACACTTTTTTTTTTTTTTTTTTAATAATTTATTCCAAGATTATGCCTAATGACCTTTTGAAAACATATGAGCTTTTGGCAACTACATTCTCTGGCAATGGGTAAGTAACTAGATACTATATGTAGTTTGTTCTTCAACTTTTTATATGAATATTGACATTACTGCCTCTAGAGCTATATTGCTTGAAATGCTGGTTAACTATTTCCTATGACCTCTATTTTGCTCATGATTTGAGAGATTTCTGTCATATCTGAGCCATTCCCTTTTCTTGTCTGAGGAACTGAATCCATTTCTGTCTTCTTGAGGGGATGCTGTTCTATAACTCTGTCCATCTTTCCTGCTTGTCTTTCTACCTTTTTTCAGTTCTGCTATGTTTTTTTAACCCGATTTCAGAAAATTGTGCCTATAAAGATATGACCATACCAAAGAACTATTCACTGGTATAACCACTTGTTTTCTCTGTCTTTTATTTAAGGCAATCTATTATTGTCTTTCTACAACTTCCAAGGATGGAGATAACATTTTGGAATCCTACCCAAAATGTCTTAAAGATCTTATTTCAGAGTTATAATGGTTACTCTAAGACTCCTCATTAGGTATGTATAGTTTGATTTGTTTTTCTGTGAAAGAACTACTTTGTGCTTATCAGTGTTGAATTTCATCTGCTACTTTATCACCTAGTCAGTCAGCATCAGGAGATGAATCAATGTTTCATTAATTTAATGACATAGTAAAGTGTTGTAACAAGAAGATCAATCTAAATACTATAAAAGACCAGGGGAAAACTACTTGGCAATCACAATGAAGCAAAATTAAATCTGCTTCCCCATTTAGTGGCTTTTCACACAAAAAAAACAATTAGCTGTGCATTGAAACTTCAATGATGTTTTGGGGTGTTAAAGAGATTATCTGAAATATCGTCTAAAATTATTATTTGAAATATCTCCTCAGCTTGTATTTTAATGGAAGAGACGACGTCAGATGTGATGCTTTATTATCATTTGCTGGGTTTGAAAGCAAAGAAATATCATGCAGGATTCCCAGAGTGGGCCATTGTCTCCTTGCCTTGATGGAACCCATATGATGTGCCTCAGGACACATCCTTACATCTACTGCAGACTTAACAGCAATGGAAAAAAATAAGCTAGGACAGACCAGGGAAGTTCTCTTTATTTCTATTTTGCTTCGCAAATCCTTGCTGTTCTGTGTATTTTGTCTTGTGAAATGATACAGAAACAAGCCATAAATAATTATGCCCTAAATCTAAAAACAGTGTAGTAACAATGGCATACAAATTGACAGGCACAATAACTGACTCCTACTTTACTCACAAAGATAAAGAAATATTAGGATGGTTCAAAAAACCCCAAACAATTGTCTGCTTTTGGGAGCGATTCTCTTCATAGCCACAAAACTATCCTCTTCTAGTATGATATTAGTGCATTAATAGTGTGTTTTGAATATGGACTTTATTACAGATCCATAATGTATATGCTTCTGAGGAGATTTAAGGCTTTTTTTTTTTTTTTCTTCAGTCCAGTAGGAACAGACTTTAACACCTCTCGTGAGGTTTTCAGTAATTCATACAGTCAGGATTTGGTGATCTTAAATCAGGTGCTCAATTTTTTTCTGTGAAAACAACTGCCTGTAAAATTAGTATTCAACACTGCTGTCACTGCACAGATGATAAAAAAATTGAGAAACTTGAGAAGAAAATGAGGTTCAATGATCAATCATTTTCATCTTTCTAATTCTCCTTTAGGAAGATTCTATTTTTGTTAACCTCATATTCTGTAGGTTAAGGGAAAGACACTGTTCTGACAAAACGTACATGGTATGTGATTCCCCAGGCTTAGCCTGCAACTCTGACTGCTAAGTGAGCCAGCAGACAGGTGCTGAGCATTCAAAGCTACTAAAAGAACCCTTCTGAATACATTTTCTGTTAAGAACTTCAGGGCTTAGAAGAAAAGCAGGATGTAATTTCATGCCAAAGCAGTAATTTCTGCATTTTATGTGATAAAATCCAAGGTCAAAATCATCATGGCAGTTGAGGATCCTTGATTGGTTAGTTTATAAGTTTTAAACTAAAAGCTCATAGTTTGACTCACTAGTATGATGCAACAAGCCACACTTCTTAATCAATCCATTATGATAATTAAAAATCTGAATCAATTAAGCAAATATTCTCAGTAAGAACTATTTCAATGCATGGTTTGATGACAAAATACTGGTCAGAGTCCAGAATGAAAAAGAGAGTTGCAGTCACAAAGAACAGAAGAGAACAGATGGACTGGGTCGGCAAAAGCTGCCTGCTCCACATCTTCTGTTCACAGGAGTATATTGTATGTTGTTGACATGAAAAATCTTGTTTAGAAAATGTGCAGTTGAAGTAAATACTTGGGCCCTGCTGTATACAATCAAGCTGCTGAAAGGCAACACCGAAAGGAACTATAAGAAATCCCGAAGTCCTTTGTAGTGTCTGCGATTTCAGGAAGGGATTTTACCAATGCACCCTTTTGAGTAACAGATAAAATACAGCAGTAATTAGAATTAAATATATTAACAGTGCTAGCCTCTAACAGCAAGCAGATCTTTTCTGTTGTACTCAAAAAATAGTGACTGAAAACATCCATGTCAAATATATAAAAAGTCTTCAGTATCAAAGCATCTTAGAAGGAAATTTCATACAACTTAACAAAAGAATTTTAAGAAAATGTGCTTTTCAAAACACAAATTACTGTTCAGAAGACATATGTTAAGAGCAAAAGCTTTGACAACATAACAAGCTCAAAATTCTGAGATAAATGGGGACTTCAGAAAATAGCAGAGTTTTTAGAAAATACAAAACAAATTGGATTTTTTTTTAATGCTTCTTCCTAGTAATCATTTTAGTGCTTCCAAATTGTTGTTATTTATTTTAAAAAAGACTGGTGATGCAAATTTAATATCACAGGCATTGCAAAATCTGTTATGAAAATTTGCAACATATTGAATGACATATAAAAATTTTCAGCAATCATTTGTCAGGTGTCAATGTAAATTGCATTAAAATCCCACAAGAAAGCTTTAAAATAACTTTTCCCCTCAGACTCTGCTGAGAAATACTGAGTTTATATGCTTAGCCCTGTTCTGATTTTGTTTGTGTAATTTCCTGTATTGTTCTTAACACTATAGTATTGAGCATATTTTGTTAGTTTGTTAAGTATATGTGATGCTTGCCGTATGTTTTTCATTTCCTATCCTGTTCTGCCATAGTATGTGTGATTTTATGTACATACAGAATCACAGAATATGTTGAGTTGGAAGGGACCCACCAGGATCATAGAGTCCAACTCTGAGCCCTGTACAGGACCATCCCCAAGAGTCACAAAATGTGCCTGAAAATATTGACCAAATGCTTCTTGAACTCTGTCAGGCTTGGTGCTGTGAACACTTCTCTGGAGCTAGATAAAGCTGAGCAAAATTTTTTCTCAAACAGAGATTTGTAATGGCACTCTCTTCCTCCAGAAGCTTTTTCTTTCTTCGTAAGGAGGGTTACAGTATAGGCTCCCCCTGAAATAGTTCTTTTTGCCATGAGCCTAATGATGGAGATCCTTTAAGAAAAAGTAAACAGTCCAGAAAATAGCTGTCCACGCTCTCTTTGCTAAGGAAATGAGACATAGATGACTTGGAAGCACTTTGGAAGCAGAGAAAGAGATCTCAGACAAGGCCCCAGGAATATCCCAATGACTTTCTCTCTTCTCTACTTCTTTTCTTCTGAAACAAGATGCTGCAGGGTGTAAGACTGGCCTTAAGGTTCAGAAGGATTTCCCAGTCCTTTTTGCTGCTTGGAGTCTTAAGTATATAGTACAGTATATAGTATATACTATACTACATAGTCTGCCATTACTTGCTGGAGAAGCATGATGGTGTTTGGTACAACTGCTACACGCTTGGTGGATGGCTACTGCAGGCTCTCCTCTGCACGGCAACCTTCCCCTTCTCCTCCACAGAGCCCCAGTGTATTTGTTTCCAGTGATTCCCAGTTCTGCACTCACCAACAGTTGCAAGACCTACAAAGGATTTTTTCCATCAGGAAAAATAGGATGTGAGCTTTTTCACATTATAAATAAGGTTTCAACATAGGAATACTGGTTAACACGTTCAGTGGATGCCACCCAGCTGCTGAAAAAAGTATCCTTCTAGAAATAAATTTTATTTGAGGCATAAACTATTTGAAAATGTGACACTACTGCATTTACTGCACTTTTCCCTATATTTCTGTGAAAGGTTTCCTGTACTTTTCTTTCCTTTTCTGCGACCAGGTCCACCTTCCTCCCCACACACCCCCCCCCCCGGTTCCCTTTTGGTCTCTTTCTTATCCAGTTTCAAATGCCATTTTGGCTTCCACACAGTCAAATTTCACTGAAGTGCACTTTTTCGAATACCACATATAGCAAGATTCTGTTTGTAAGCCAAAAGAACAACTGTAACTTCAGTCCAATAAAAATATGTTGTTCACCAGCAAGGTCAGAAGAAGAGCCCTTAGAAGAGTAGTTGTATTTTATTCAAATTTCTGTTGCATAAAGCTATTGACTTTTTTAATAGCAGAGTCAATTAAAAAGAAAAGATCTCACAAGCTCCATTCCCTGCTAGAGCTCCAACCCTCTCAGAAGCTCTCAGTGGTGCTCACCTCCCACTGCAACCAGCATCACACTCCAGAGGTCATCTTACCACAGCTGGTTTGGGAAGGAAGCAAAGAGCTTGTTCACAGATACATCCTCCTTGCAAAGAACATTTAACCATGAGACCCTATTCGATGTGAAGGGAATCTAGCAAGAGCATCTTGCTACTGCAGTGGTGCCCTTAGGAGAAACCTCATCTGTCAAGGTGCAAATGTCTTTCATTTTCTTCTTCAGTTGAACAAGACTGGAAAGACTTGTGGAAAGTGTACATAAACTAGCTAAACTGCAACATTTGTCATATTCCGATAAACATCATAGAGAGCTCATAAAGAAACTGACAAATTAACTCATTCAAGAATGATGGAAAACAAACAACTTAGAAAATAGAAAAATAAAAATATCTCCCAGTGTCAATACTGTGAACAGTAACTTAAATATTCATTATATTTCTTTAACAAATTCTCTCAAAATAGTGGAATGACACTATGTAAATAACTGAAGGCTATGACTTGTGATATTTCCAAAACGTTTTATAAAGGAAAATGTTTATGCAGAACTATTTGAGTGGCTAAAAGCTGAAGGTTAAATTCAACAGATTTACATGTGAAAATTCCTAGTGCCACCTATTGGCAGAGACTACAGACAGGAATTAGTATGGTGCTACATGCCCTCACATACACTTTTCCTTTGAAAAATGGAGAGAATAAATGTTTGCATTTCACATTTACAATACTGTTCCAGATTAGAATTAAACTCTTAGGAGGTACACCGAGAAATGTTCATTCCTGATTAATGCCTTTACTTCCCAAGTGCTGCTGCTACCTGTGAGCCCAAGGCAGTGATAGATGATACTCTGCACTACCAACCTACAACAAGCCACTCAATGCCCTGAGAGAGGGCTTCTGATGCATTTGTCTCATTTTGCAGCACACATAGCATCCTTTCTATTTTTCTAAGATAATCTATAAATGAAAGGCTTAAATGAAGCCTTGTACAACAAACTAATTTGGACTGAACCTTTTAAAAAACTCTGCTGATTATTTGCCTTTTCATGGCAATGCATTTAAGTAATCATAATGTCTGCATGAAAGTCTATTAATATCTCTTTACCTCAGTACTTTGACATTTGAATAGGAATTTTCCTATTTAGTTTTTATACCTCAGAAAACAAAAAAACCCCAACCAATGAACCAAAAAAAAAACACAAACCACCCCACTCCCCAAAAAAACAACCAACCAACCAATCAAAAAACCCAACAAAACAAAAAAAAATTAACAAAACACACACACACAAAAAAACCCAAACAAACAAAAAAGCCCCACACCCTCAAAAAAACCCAACAAACAAAGAAACAAAAACATGAAAAAAAATCAAACCAAAACAAAACCACAACAAAACAACTGAAAATGAAGAGGAAATTATTGTGCTTTGTTAGCAGTGTTTATGTACTTACAACAAGAATGTAGAAAAATAAATTATGGAAAGGAAAAGCACTTAAATGTGGTTATTTCCTGCCCTAAATCCTACCTTTTCTTCTGCTGAAACTTAAGGGGGAGGCAGGACAGTTAAAGGTGGCAAATTGCCCTGCTGAGGATAGTAGGAGTCCTTGTGGCAAAGGAGAATGTAGAAGCAAATGCTCACAGTAAACAGGGGTGGCAGAGCCTGGTGAGACTTGCTTACACCATCTGCAACAAATACACTTCACTCAAAATAATTCAGCAGCAGCTTAGCACCTGCAAACACAAGGGCTCAATGTTTTTGTTGATGTAGTCCAGAACAACTCATTACTGAGGCAACATGGGGAAAGGCAAATTAGCAGAGAGGGCCTGGCAAAGCACAGGGACTTGCTGAAGCAGCTGTGCCCCAGAGTAGCTGTCAGGGATCACGTGTGTCCTAGAGGGTGGGGGAAAAGGAAATGCTCGCAAACAAAAGTTGGCTTTGAAAATAGTGAGAGCATTTTCATACCATCACTTTTTAAGCCTAGCTTACTAATTTCCAGTTCAAGTTTTAATTAAACTTGCTAAAAAATTCCATGAAAAATGGAGAAAACAGCACAATTGTGGAGGTGAAGTCAGGAGGATTTGGCAGATATCTCGTTCAGAAAATGCTGTTTTTCAAGCAAGCCAGTAGCAAATATAGTCAGTTCCAAGTATCGTACAATTTAACAATACCTCAAAACTTCTAACTGTTAATAAACTAAATCACAAAATTAATTGTGAAAAAATGTGCTGAAACTGAATCTAATATATAAAGATAAGTACCATATGGTATATTTTAAGATTTTGTCATGAATTGGTCCATTATTTTCTAAGATATGAATGTAAATTAAAATTGTATATTTTTCTATTTGAAGTAATTTTTAAAACTTTTCTATTGTTGTGCATGTCAGAACAAAATCTCACTGTTATTCTTCCACTGTGTTGTTAGGAAACCAACCTTCTATGTGAGAGGGAAAGGAAAGCTAGTTCTAGGAAAACTTAAAAAAATAATAGATATCAAATGACTTCAGTGATTATCAGACTGCCAAAGCTTTTCAACTGCATTAATGAGTTCACCTTTCTGTACAGACTACTAAACTCCAAGCATTGGTGGAACCAATTCACATAAAATGCATATTAATAAATATTTGCACGAAGATTCATTTTATTTGTAAAATATAACAGCTAGGGAAGTAGATATCTTTAAAACAGACTTCTTAAAATGAAGGTTTTAATATCAACCTCATTGAAGTGTGTGCTTCCTCTGAATTTAACCTCTGACATCTGCAAGGGGCTTCAATACAACGCTGAGTTTAATGTGAATATACACATTTTTTTCCAAATTGGATTTTAATGAGTATCAAATTAGAGATCCACTTAGTATTTTTCTAGGTTTGCACTAGTTTTCAGATCCAATCTAAAGGAAATATAATGAGAAAGTCCAGAATTTTGGAGCCTACAGAACAAAGATAAAAGATTAATGATAAGGTGTTGACAGTCTGTCTTTAAACTAGGGCAAAAATTTGCAGGTAGTGAATAACGTACACATACAAAATCCACATCCATTGAAAATCTGCATGCTGTTTCATCCTTAAATATATTCATTTTGAATGCCATGGGAAGTAGCTATGACTGTACATTTATCTGAGATGCACAGTTATTGAGTAACCACACAGCAGCCTGCTGATCCATATAGGTACAGTAGTCTCAAGGTATTAATAAAGGATTAATGTTGCTGGATGTATGCTGTCCTCTGTTTTTCATAGCATCCTCACAGATGATGACATTTCCAAGCTATTGGTGCTGGTACTTGTTATCCCCTGATATTAAAATAAAAAGCAATTATTCATTTAGTTCTCATCACTTAACGCTTGCAAGCAATAATTTTAAAAAAAAGTGTGACTGCAACCCTTGTTGTATGTCTTATTTCTAATACCATAAAAGCAGTGAGATGGAGAAATCTAAGCCATTGCTGTATGAAAAATATAACTTGTAGGTATAACAGTGAGTATTGCTATATTTTTTCTGAGGATTACTTAATCATGATTTTTGGATTTATTTTTTTGTTAGAGTCTGCTTATCCAAGAAGATATGAACTACTCCTGTTACAATCAACCATATCACAAAATCTTTTTCATCATCTGCTGGAGAAACACCTTGAAGCATTCTGTGGTTCATATCAATACTGTCATAAACAGAAAAGAAAACATTCCAGAAGCACTCACAAGTTTGAATGGAACTGTAGATCTTTCAAGTTGATAATTAAACCTCGGAGAGGGGGGGGAAAAAAAGTGTTTCACTTGATAGGGCAATAGCATGGGCAGAGTATGTGGAAAAGGGAAGTGGTAAGACACAGCCAGATAAGCAGGCTGCTACAGTTCTGGCCATAGCTCTGGGCTTTGCAGTGACAGTCTCAGCTCCTTACTGCCTGCTATACAGAGCTATAAGCTCTGCATTTAACTAAATATTTTTACCCATTTGAAAAAGAAAAAAATGAGCAAGAGTAATCTGGAACGAGTCTAGAATGTTCACTTGACCTGGGAAGAAACATTATGATAGTGTCATTCAGCTTTTGTGGCTTTTCTTTTTTTCTTTTTTTTTTTTTTTTTTCTAACTTAATGTCTTCTGCATGTCTGACTGACTGGCACATAACTGTCCTTCAATACATTTCTTTTTTTGGATGACCTGACATGGACACATTTCTTTACTCACCTTGCATCATGCATTGATGCAAAAGACAGCCTTGAAAAGTGTCCAGAGCACAGGCAGTGCTATACAAGAGCAGAGCTTCATCTGACTCTCAGTGCTCAGCAGGGAATAGGCCTCCAGCACCCACCTCCATCTGAGCATCCTGTATAGATGTGTGCTTTGCTGGGCTGCCCTGTTTATTTTCCACTGCCTTTTTCCAAGCCAAACTGGACATGGGAAGCTCACTGCTTATCTATAGCCTCCTGTTCCCAGCTGTATGTCCTCTCTTTAACCTTTTGAGTTTCCTGCATCTATTCACTTTTGCTAGGTGTTTTTTTCTGCTTATATAATTACAAAGTGCTGAATTAACTGTGGACTTTAAGAAATAAGAGGTCTGTACACCATAAGAAAATGTATATTTCACCATTCTGATTGCAAAAATTGTTTCTAAATGTTCACATAACAGGTACACGTACACAGCACAAAATAAGGGGCCAGATCATTCACTGAAGAGAACTTGTAACAGAGAACCTGATCTGGTAATATTTCACTGACTCTAGTATTATGTTTTTAAAAATTCTAACGAATACAATAATTTACAGATGCAGCAAAAATTATAGTTTTTCTTCTGCTACTTACATGGCACAGATTAGTTACTATTTTTTATTTCAATGACTTATTAATTTTAAAAAATCCCTTAGGACAATTTTCTGGGCATTTTATGTGATTTGGGAAGCTTGCAGTCCCACCTGCAGCTTATCATCACTTTGGCACTGAATTTGTTTTTGACCTTTCCAGATCTAGATAATTCTGCCAGGCCATTAGCCAAAAATTACATAGGACAGAGATAAGCTACTATTCAAAATCACAAGCAGCTTTGGTGGGTTATGACATAAAAATGTTTCTAGATTTTGCAAAAATAACCAGTAGTGAGGGACTTTTCGGTGAACAGGAATCACTGCCTGCCAAGAGAAATGTCTGTTGTATATTGTCTTACTTGAACTGAAAAAAAAGACTACATGGGGAGAGCTTCTCTAGTCATGAAGCTAATGACCAGGAATTCTTGTCCACAAAGGAAAAGAAGCAAAAAAAAAGACAATGATGATTCATATTACAGCAGATAGACCATCTTGATGGCAATTTGTGAGATGCTGGATTGTTATATTATTGGATTGGAACCAGTGCAAGTGTGTGTGCATGTGTGTGTGTGTGTGTGTGCGCAGGGGGTGGGATCAGGTAGAATCTCACGGAGATGAGGTCAGGCTGTAGCCCCCATGGCATCCTTTGCAGCCTCATGGTGCAGTCCCGGAACAGAAGTCAGCCAAAAGGCAGTCTGGGAGCCCACCCACACCCCACCCACTGGAACCCCTAACCCAGCCTCTGTTTGGCTACACACCCCTTTGTCTGGCCTGGAGCCTCAGAATGGCCAGTGGGCTGGCAGTCCTGCCTGGGAGGGGTGGCCACAGGGGCCCAGAGCACATAAAACCAGCAGCATATGGTCTTCATTTCTCTTGAGACCTACCTCCACCATGTGGAAGCTGGACTTGAAAAGAACTCTCCTGAGCTAGCTGTGATCTTATCTTAATCTCTTTTCTCTCTTTGTTTACACCTTTTTCTTCTCTTAATCTCTTTTCATAATATTTTAGGTAACTTAAAACTGGTGCATTGGATTTTGCTAAATTGTGTGGGTTAGCATATGCTGGGTCAGAGCTTTGTGGAATGCTTTGTTCTGGTTGTATGCTACCCACTTGAACTTTTGCTAAGATCTCTTATTTTCTAAATTTTCAGTAAAAGTATCTCCTGAGAAAATGCATGCATTGTCTTCTCTTTAGACTCCAAGGAATTAAAGAACTGAGAGCTCTTCAAAACATTCGGTGGGTGAATTTTTTGAGCCTTGTATATTTTAAAAGTAAAACTCCTGGCTGAGCTTGTCACTCCAGAGCTGGGGTCTCAACTTCATTAAATGAATTTTCTGACATACTCAAAGGAAAAGTCAAACTGAGACTTGACAACCTACCAGTAAGAATTATTCAAATTAAGGTTTGGCTTAAAAAAAATCCAGTATTGTTGGCTGGAGACAGAGCACAAATCTAGAAGGTAAGCTGCAAAATAAAAAATTCTGCTGAGCTAGAAAAGCAGGGAACAAAGCATTTACTGAATGTGATCAAGTACATTTCATTCATAAATGCAATAAAATGGTGGGATCAATGAAGCTCATCTACACCAGTGCATGTAGCATGAGCAACAAAGAGAAGGAACCAGAGGCCATTAGGGTATTTATCCTAGAGAAAAGGAGACTCTGGGCAGACCTTATCACTCTCTAAAACTACCTGAAAGAAGATTAGGTACAGGTGTGGGTCAATCTCTTCTCCCAAGTAACAAGCAATGAGACAACAGAAAATGGCCTCAGGTTGCAGCAGGGGAGGTTTAGGTTGGATATTAGGAAAAATTTTTTCACCATGGTCAATCATTGGAACAGGCTGCCCAAGGCAGCAGTTGACTCACCATCCCTGGAAGTATTTAAAAGATATATAATGGAGGTATTTAAAAGATATATAGATGTGGCACTTATGGGCATCCTTGTCAGCTTGGCAGTGCTAGATTAATGGTTGGACTTAATTATAGTAAAGGTCTTTTTGCAACCTAAATGATTCTATGATTCTGCATTTTTCTGGTGTAAAATATGTGTTTAAGTACTTTTGCACGTCCATTATCAAAAGGCTACAACTTTCTGGGAGAATTCTTCCTAGTCTTGAATTCATATTGCTCTTGATGATCTTGAGGTTTAAAAAAAAAAAGATTTCATAATTTATGATGATGTTTGAACATATTTAATAAATAAAAGGAAAAAACTTGGACTTCAAACAGAGTTAGTTCTAAATAAGGACAGAAACCCAAACTTGCAGAATTAGTAGGGAAGACAAAAAAAGCCCCGTTTATGCTTTTAGCCAGTCCCAGTCTTTATTTGTTAGATTTTTACCCTGAATTTGTTCAGTTTAAGAAGAGTTTCAAGAAGTTGCATTTCAAGAAGGTGAATTTCAGTGTAGGGAATTGCTTTTGTCAACCCCAGTCATGCTTTACTTTTCAATGTGCAGGCACTCTATTAGCTCAGCATGGTTTTTTGCTGTAGTAATGTCAAGTGCCAAGAGCAGAACAGTAGTAGTGCTCCTCATGGTGTTACATCTGCAAATGTTTAATGAATAGTGCAGTTTGCACATTTCAATACATTTTTAATTATATTTGGCAGAAAAGAGAAAGCATGACCTAGCTTAAAATGTATCTCAGACAGACCCCTGGTATTTAAGCAAGAAATTGCCTCATTGGAATACAAAAACTGTCTAATTGGTTTAGAGAATTCACACTAGGATTAAGCTTTCTAAATGTTCTCATTGTAGATACTGTGGTCTGTTTTCTTTCATTTTATCCAAGGACTTTTGCAGTCACATCTTCTGAAGTCTCCACTGGTAATGACAATGTTGCTTCTTATTTGTCAGTGAAAGTGATTGTGTCAGTCAGGGAAAGTGATGGTATAGTCCATGGCTGTGAGGTGGCTCTGACCAGCTGGCTTTCGTGATGTTTTTCTCATAGGTTGAACTCCTCCTTTATCTCCCACCTTTGTCTCAGTCTGCACTCACCATTGACAGTACAATTATTCGCAGGATGTCAGCAAGAGATTTTCAGGAAAGGGTACCAAAAATAATTTTTCTTTCATGAGTGGATGACTTTGTCTACAGAATGAAGCAGAGAATTGCACCTCTGTCCTAAGGAACTGACTCCTGCTGTACAAAGCTCCTCTTCCAGAAGCCAGGTTCTCTTCACAGCATCTGTCTCATTCTCAGTTAACTGAAGCAGGGAAGCTTGCTTACTCCTGGAGATGTTTTCTCCAGATTTTTTTCCTGCTTCCAGATTTTCCAGAAGTTATGCTCAATCTGCATTTTGAGCTTTCATCAGCGTCTGTTTTGTCACACAGTAGTATCAATTCAGAGCAGTGTAAAACATGCAGCACACGTTGCTACAACACACTGATGACTAAAGCACACATAGACTCATCTGGCCAGTCGTTGAAATGCAGAAAATCTGAACTACAACATCTGCTTTATATTTTTAATTAGTTTCTCATATATTGTATCCTTCTTTTACTGGTTGTTGTTTTCTGTTATGTATCTATGAAGCGCTTTTGGAGATAATTAATTATTCGTATGCTAACTATTTAGATCTTCCATAGTTATTCATATATTAACTATTTAGGCAAGCCTTATTGGAAGATCTCTACATCCCATTTCATGTAATGTCGTACCATTGACTTTTCTGTAGATTTACACACAATGTAGTCTCACAAACTACAAGACATCCTACTTCTTAATTTGTATCACTGGTGCTTAAACATCCCTGTTATCTGCTTGGCACTGCTACAGAAATGAGACTTCTCATGTAGAGCTTGTGGCCTACATCTAAGCCTATTTCCCCCTATTCTCTGAAAAACTCCCTCCTGCCATGCAACGTTCCTCAAAGGAGGTCAACTACCAATCCTTAACTTTCATTATTAACTTGTATTCAACTTTGTTATGCCTGCCTTCTAGAAAGCTGAAGTATCATGACAAGCCCCTCTAACAAAAGGTAGATGCATTCAAAGTGTATACCTTTAATAATTCAGATAAAATGTTTTGGATAGGTCTCTCATGTTTTCTTTCGTTTCCATGTGTTTATGTCTTTGCTGCATTTATAGACAGGAATTGTAATCCTTATGATCTTTTATTTTGCTAGACTAAAAATCAAACTTTCTCAGTCCCCAGTAATACATAGAGCTCCCCAGTCTTTTCAAATCCTAACAGTCTTTCACTCCACCCTCTTAGTTCTGTATTTCCTGAAAATATGAGGGTAAAATTTCAACAAGGGGTATCTCCAGGCTGTTATACCTTAACATTAATACTTTACTGTCATTACCATTTTATATTGGGAATAACTATTCTTAAGACTTAATCTGCCCAACAGATAGCCACTGGGTATTAATGGGCTGTATTCCTTCTTTAATTTTTGTGTCTAGAGAGTTCCCACTTTGTCAAAAAGTCCTATGTGTGCTTTGCATATTGTGCTGCTATCTGCAGTATTTCTCTGAGATCTTATTCTTATTCTCCAGACTTTGAAGGCATTCAGCTCTTCCTGTGTAACATCATAATCTTTATTTTAACAGTGTTTTCCGACCCAGCATCTCTGGCAACTTTTAAGTGTTCTCTTGCTCTTTGTGATGAAGTCATTAATACTAATTGCCTGCTTTTCATGGGAAAGCAGCTTTATTATGCAACCACTGTTCTCTAAATAGAATGCACAGGGCTCTTGATTTTAACAACCTGCAGCCAGCTTTCACAGTTGATAACAATTTGCAGATAAAAATCAATCAGCCATACTTGACTGGGCTGTATAACTGTCCTACCATGCTTAACTAGGCTTGTAAAATCACTCCTTGTCCAAAATTCCTGCTGCTTTTATTTACGTAATCTTTTTTCTTTCTCTTTTTGTTAGTGATTTGAATACTCTTGAAAATTAGTAATTCCTTAAACCAGAATTATGATCTCAAAGTTAGTCTTGTATATATGTCAAATTTTCAATCTTCATCCCTAAAAGAAAAAAAAAACAAAACACCACACCTAAAAATGTGTTTGTTTCCTTTCAGAATGGTACTTCTAAGATTTTCAAATATTTTGAAAACTGACATAAAAATGACTTAGGATGTTATTTTAAAACTTGTTTATAATTATTTTAACTATTATTTTACTATATTATTCTATGTAAATGAAACTCATATATTCAAAAAGTCTGGGCTTGTAGTGGACTTTGTAACAATAAGAAATACTTTTTAGTGCTTTGTTTCTGGAGTGTGGCATGGGAGATTTTAAAAATCTATAAAATCAATCATACAATTTTTATGAATGTTACGAGATACACAGCTGAAAATAGCTATGTAACAGTATGTAAGTTTATATGGATCCCACACTGCATCAATGAGAAAATACATTAATTCAGTATTTTTATTAGAAAAAGGAGGTGGGAAAGATGCATGGAAGAAAATCCAGAGAGGCCCTGAGAGCAAGGACTGATCATTTTTCCCAAGCTCCTTCAGGAAGAGGGAAGCATTGGGAAAAAAAAAAAAATCATCCTGGTATGTTGTAAATTAAGACTTATTTGCTGAATTTTAGCTTTCTTGTACACTTTGTGAAGCAAATCTAAAAACACTTTCTTCTGTGAGGTGCCACTAGGGAATGGCATGTGCTGAGGTCTGCTGTCTCTGAAGTGAAGGGATAGAGATACATCCATTTTCTTTCTTCTTCTGTGTAGTTGCCTCTAGATCCAAGGGTAAAACTTGTGCAGAAAGAAAACCATTACAAACACTAAAGTTAAGCATAACTTACAGTGCCCTGGTGGATTTGAATCAAAGTATACAACACTTAGCACAATAGGATTTTTGAAAGACTATTTGGAGAAGTACCACTGCAGGGAAATGCTCAGCTACCTGAACCTTATTCTTCCTGCACCAGCAGTGTTAACTAGGAATTTACAGTTCTCCCATTCTGGTGTCCTCAGCCAGGTACTGAAGTGGAACACGACATAGCTCTTAACACTGTATCTCTGAGAATATATTGTAAATGATGCTTCAGAGGAAACTGTAATCCATAATACTAGATATCTTGGGAACAATTGCTCTTACTTGTCAGGTGAAGTGAGGAGTTAATATCCTAAGCAATAAGAATGGTATCTTTCACAGGG
Organism: Margarornis squamiger; assembly: GCA_035222235.1. Classification (NCBI taxonomy): domain Eukaryota; kingdom Metazoa; phylum Chordata; class Aves; order Passeriformes; family Furnariidae; genus Margarornis; species Margarornis squamiger. The sequence goes on from JAWWTY010000123.1 coordinate 49,448,517, forward strand.
AGTTTTGCAGGTAAGTTGTACTTTGCACAAAAAAAAGTATTCCCCTGAACCATTCAAATACGTTAATCTCACTGTCTGTGAATGCTTTCCCGTATTTATATTATGGGAAGGGCATGGACTAACACTCTTTTCATAATTTCTGATTTAATATCTATCTTTACCATAACAGCTTTCATTCTCTTTTGACAAAACTGCTCCTCACTCCCTTCAAACTAATTAGTCCTGCTACTTTCATTCTTTCTTTTTAGGGAAAATTCTCAATCTTCTAGACTTCAATAATTTTAATTGCCCTTCTCAGGACTTTTTGTGTATGTGAGAAGGTTTAAATTGGTCCCTCTGATATGCAATACTTTGCATTTCTCCATGTTGAATTTCAGCTGCCCTTATGTAGTGTAATTACATAACAGCTTTAGAAAGTATTTCTTCTTTCTGCCCAAATCTTGTCAAACCTAAATAATTTCATCCTTTAAAGCCTCATGGCAGGATTGATTCTGTTTGATTGAATCAATGAAGAGCATTCAAAAATCAGATGGAAGACCATGTCATCGATTACAGAGTAGAAAATAATCAGAGGATAGTAATTTCTGTGTATTATTTTACTGCACAAGAGAATGTGAATTAACTGAGGGATAATACAAGCTGTGCTGGTTTTGCCTGGTATAGAGTTAGTTTTCTTTAGCATAGGTAGTAAGAGGATATACCTTGGTTTTGTGCTGGAAAATGTTAATGACACGGGGGTGTTTTTTGTACTGCTGAGCAGTGCCTACACAGAAACAAGGCCTTCCCTGGTCTTCATCCCACCCCACCAGCAAGGAGGCTGGTGAGGCACAAGAATTTGATAGGTGACATACCTGGGACAGCTGACCCAAAGGATTTTCCATACCATATGGCATCATGCTCAGCATATAGGGCTGGCAGATGAAGAAGGAAGGGAAGGACTTTCAGAGAAATGGTGTTTGTATTCTCAAGTCACCATTACGTCAATGGAGCCTTACTTTCCTGGGGATGTCTGAACACCTTTCTGTCCATGAGAAGTGCTGAATCAATTGCGTGGTTTTCTTTGGTTGTGTGTATGGATTTTGCTTTATGTGTTAAACTGCCTTTATATCAACGCCTGAGTTTTCTCACTTTTATCCTTTTTGATTCTCTCCCCCATCTAACCAACAATGAGTGAGTGCCTGTGCAGGGCTCAGTTGCTGACTGGAGTAGAAGAACAATTTTTCCTTCCAGTGCCTCTGAATTTAGAACACATCTGTTGTTATACTTCATTACAAGAAAGCTGAAACTTTGTTCCATCAGTGACACTTGAATGCACTGAAACTGAAAGCATTCTTTATATATGTAAAACCTTATAAGTACATACACACACAAGAACGGAGGAAAGAAAGATGATTAGTAAATTTATCTAGGAGAAATGGCACATAGCAATCCCCTAGTAGGTTTCAATAATTTTTTTTTTTTTCATGTATTGACAAAGAACAGAGGGCAAATATTTTAAATACATGAAATACCTTCAAAGCAGCTTTTCGATAAAAATATTTAGATGGAATTATGTATTCAGAAGTAAACTACAGTTTCTCTTCATATTGGGAAAGACAGATTTTCTGTGACTTGACATGGAAGAAAATCAACATTTCTATAATGCACTTTAAGAATAGATCCAACATTACATTTGAGCCTAAAGTCTTCTCTAAACCTTAGGTGGACAAACTCGTGTCAAACTTACTGATAAGTTCTGCTTTGAAATCCAACGCTAGTGTCAGTGGTCTCCTCTCAGACAAAAGTTTTAGAGAAAAAATTTACTGGCAAATGTTCTAATTGCTATAGCTTTTATCAGAAATGTTTCAGAGAACTTAGTGATATGTTCAAAAACTACTGCTGTTTATTGGCAACTTGATTTGTCAAGAATTATGACTCTGTTTTAGCCAAAATACTCTCAAGAATGTTTAAAGGTTGCAAGAAAACTGAACTCCTTTATCAATAACTAATGTTTACAAATTCAGTTTAATTCACTTGTTTCTGTAAAAAATACCCACATATAAAGGCATTCCTTGTCAGTTAGGATGGGCCAGTCTAGGAATTATGCATATATCTTTACATGTGTTTCAACTGATTTCTAGAAATATCTGCATTTTTCTTTTGTGAATCATAAATGATTATATCATAGCATATAGAAGCTGCTTCTTTCACTGAGATTACTTTTCATCCTCTTTTTCCATTGAAAGAGATTCTTTACCATCCAGTGACTATTTCCAAATACTTCCAGTTTAGAATCAACTTTTATTTAAGTTTGATATTCCTGTTTCAGAAATCCTGTTAAGGCATGATTTCTGCAACAGGTTTCATTTTGCCTTCAATTGTTGCACAGTTTAATTTCTATTGACACCAGCAAGATGTTTCTTGTCTAGCAAACCTATTTAAAGGAGTGGAAATCTGTTAAAAATACCTTATTTAAATAACATAATCTAAGTGACAAATTTTAGTGACAAACTTTACTGTGAGTTTTTGGTTTTATGTATCCAAAAGCTATGTGTAAGATAAAAACATTATCAATCCCTTTTTACTACAAGCCACATCCAATACAGTGCTCAAAAAAAAAAACATGCATATATATATCAAACTCTAAATTTATGTTGTATGCATCAAATTATGGCAACATCATATCCACTGGTCATGAGTTGTATCAAATAGAACTCGAGTGGAGTATGGGGTGAGGAATCAAAATTAGAGTGGTTAAGCAGTGGCAGTAGTTACCAAGCAAAGTTTTGGACCCTTCACCTCTGGAGATTTTCAGTACTGAGCTTACACTAAACAATTTCCCCAAACTTTGAAGTTAGTCTGCCTTAACTACAGTCTGGGTTTGTTCATCTCCAGAAGTCCCTTCCTATATGAACTTCATTGTGGTTCTAAGCACCCACAAATTTGAGGCATGAAAGCTGTAGGAAAGTTTTGCTGAAAACTTTTTTTTATCTTGCATTTTAAAGTGTCATTTTTGATCCAGAATATAATTTGTGGGTGCTAGGACATGTTTGACACTAATGCTGGTGTATGGTTTTTGTTTGGTGCAAAGTTTAGATGAAATGTGTTTGTGAATTTGCCTGCAAAAGGCTCCTGAATGCCAACATTTTACACCCACCAGCCTGGAAACTCCAGAGGGCTGAGAAACCCCACAGGATTACGTAGGCTCAGTGAGGTCTCTGAGATACCTGATACAGCAGTTTCTGGTGCTGCAAAACTGCAGGATTCTAAAAGCAAAACTTTTAGACATGAAGAATAATAACATCCCTAGCTAAACAGCTAGTGAAGGGCAGCCTTTTGGGACTGCACTTGTCTACTTGGATGCCTAGGATCTTATTTAGCCATTAGTTTACAAGCTCAGAGGCATAACTTAGAAATCATTATTAGATTCTGAGGTATTAAAGTACATTTCCTTTTGGTTGCTCTGCCCATTTTGTTTTAATACCAGTGCGTATTACAGACATAAATGTAGTTCCAGTTCCAGAGAGGTGATCATTACCTATTCTACATTGGAAGAATATAAGACTTTGAAATCAGAAAAATATGCTGCTCAATTTGTGTATTAGAGAACTCCTGTCTTTGGATACCTTGCAATAGGATGTTTTCATTAGAAATTATTTGGATGAGGATATTGAGTGCACTCTTCATAAGTTTGCTGGCAACATTATGTTGGGTGAGTGTAGATCTGCTGGAGTGCAGGGAAGTTCTGCAGAGGGATCTGGACAGTCTGGATCAATGGGCTGAGGCCAGTTGTATGAGGTTCTGCAAGATCAAGTGCTGGGTCTTGCCCATGGGTCATAACAACCCCATGCAGTGCTACATGCTTGGGAATGAGTGTCTGGAAATCTGCCCAACAGAAAAGGACCTGGGGATGCTGAACACAAGCTGGAAGTGTGTTCAGGTGGCCAAGAAGGCCAATGGCATCCTGGCTTGAATCAGAAATAGTGTGACCAGCAAGACAGGGCAGTGATGATCCACTAGTACTCAGCTCTGGTGAGGCTGCACCTCAAGTCATGTGTTCAGTTTTGGGCCCTTCACTACAAAAATGATCTTGATTGACTGGAACATGTCCAGAGAAGGGCAACAAAACTGATGAAGGCTCTAGAGAGTAACCCACGTGAAGAGCAGGTGAGGGAGTTGGGTTTGTTTAGTCTGGAGAAGACAAGGCTCAAGGAGACATCATAGCGCTCTACAACTACCTGAAAGGCGATTGTTGCAAGGTGGGGGTCAGCCTCTGTTCCCAGGCAACAAGTGATGGGACAGGAGAACATAGTCTCATACTGCACCAGGAGAGGATCAGGTTGGACATCAAGAAGAATTTTTTCCCTGGTAGTTAAGCATTGGAAAGGGCTGACCAGGAAGGTGGCAGAGTCACCATCTCTGGAAGCATTCAAGAAACAACTGGACATGGCATTTACTGCTATGGTTTAGTTGGCATGGTGGTGTTTAGTCAAAAGTTGGACTCTATGATCTTGGAGGTCTTTTCCTTACCTCAGTGATTCTGTGATTCTATACTTAAATCAGTCTTACATGGATGACTAATAAAAAGATTGCAAAATGCTTGGATTTTAATTTATTACAGTGAAAAGTTCCATAGCCATTGTCAGGACAGGCTCATGTTACTATTGTTCCTTTACAAACAGATTTTACCTTAGATCAAAAACTCTGAAATGAAAAACAGTTCTTTCAAGGAAATCCAGAATTCAGTAATGCATCTGCAAAATTGTATTTATTAGTTGTAACAGTGTATATGTTTTCTCTGTCTACATAAATTTTGCTTTTTTGTGTGCTTTATTGTATATAATAGGAATATTAAATTCTTCTAATAATATAAATTTGATTAGTTTACATCAAGGTAGTTACCTAAGCTTTGCATTTTGTAAGAAATCACTCATTTCTATTGTAATGACCTAACGAATACTAGAATTTGTCTTCTGTGGAAAAGAAATGATCATTACATAGATACTTTGTCTCATGCACCTGCACAGAAAGAATCTCTCAGCAGCATTTTTCTTGCTCAACCAAGAATCCCTTGAGCTCTGACTTCAGAGCCTTTGCCTCGTTCCATTTGCTTCCTGATAGACTTTCACTACCTTTGTGAATTAGTTATCTTCTGGAAACAACTTCCTCTTATAAAGCAAAAAGGGAGTTTTACAAGACAAACTGGAATATCTCATTTGGATCTTGGCAAATGAAGCAATCGGAGGAACCAGAATACTGGCCAGACTGCTAAGCATTTATTTATGTTAATTGAGAATCTCAATCAATAATTAGAGTGTTGCTGCCAATTTCTATGCATATATATAATTTTAGCTTCTGAACTCACAGCCAGCCTCTTTTTCTGCAAGAAAATTGCCTTTAGTCCCTGAAGTTCCCATCAATGCAATGAAGGATACATCCTCTACTTGGCCATGGCCATTGCAGGTGTTGGAGGGTCTGTTTGCCTCCCATGGTTGTGCCTGAACTGCTAATCAGAAAACAGCTGCTGAAAAATAATGCCCCTGAGGCAAAGCAAGGACAGCAGATGTAGCAGACTTGTTTTCTTTTTTTTTCTACAGATGCTTCTGAACTGCAGCCTGGATGTTATTACAGAAGATGCCTCAGAGCAAAGGACAGACAAGCAAGGAAGGTACGTACAGGGGATTGCTGTGAAAAGAATGCAGAGGGGGAAAATGGGTCTATCCTGAGCTGCTCAGCACAGTATGCTCACAGAGGCTGTGAGCTGCAAGTCATGGGAGTGTGTGACTGGTTTCCTTGGAAATATGTAGTGGTTTGACCTTGCCTGGAGCCCATGATGTGGAGACATCCCAGACTGGACAAGAGGGTGTCTGAAACCACTGACTTCTCTAAAGTTATGCCCAAAAACCAAGACTACATAGAATATTCTGCAGAGGTGCAAGTTCAGGCATAGGAGCTTATGGTCTTCCCAAATCAGCATCACCTAAAAGACACTTTAGGAGAAAAAAATCTCACATATCTGGCAGCTGGGCCATGCAAAAATATCTCTAGTGTCTCAATAATTTCAGTGCAGCTTTGATCTCACCCAGATTTTACTGAGGCTGCCATGATGCCACTTTACTGAGACCCAAAAGAGACTTATCCAATATTTAAATTAATACTTTTTTTTTTTTAAAAAAAATACATCAATTCAAATATAGCTAAATATGCATACCCATACTTTACAGGAAGGGTCATACTGTGCCCTGTTCTGAGCTAACATGTTTTTTTTCATGTGGACAATGCTTTTGAATATCAGCTTCTATGCCTGAAAAGTGAGAGCTACAAACATGCTTGAATACTGCTTGAATTATAGTCTTGGAAAGGTATGTTTTGTACGATACAGGAAGAGGTTAAAATAAGGGTATGCAATAAAAGGATTATCTAGTAAAACAGGTTACTCACTAGCTGTCTTTGCCCACAGTCTCTCCCTTCTTCACTTTCTAATCACATAAGGGAACTTTATTTAGGTTTCTGCATTGCTTTGAGATTATACTTCAGACTTTTTTTAATCTATATAATTGCTGTCCTTTGAAAATTTTGTCTTTGGAAACTGTTCCCTAGCAACAGTGTATTTATCATTCTCAGGCGAGGAAATGACATCTTGCCATTCAGACACACTAATTGTGATTTTTTTATTTTTTTTTCCAGGCAAGGAAATAGCATGCACTCAATGCAACATTAAATTGGAAGGAACAGAATTAAGAAGGAATAATGGCAAACACAATTGGAAAAAAAAAAAACCTAATCATATCTATTTGCATATGATGATTGAGTTTCTTCCCAGTGAGGTGGTTGCTGACTTATAAAAACAAATGGATAGTTCCCAGACACCTATAACTGACTAATATCAATTATTTTTAAAAAAGCAGAGGTAGAATAAGGAAAATTTAGTGAATTTTTACTATGTCTGAAGATATTTTGTAATGAAAATATAATTCATCTTTCTTTGTAAATATCAGCAAAGTGTCCTCTGTTTGTATCTGATGCATGTGAAGAGAAGACCTATGCATATTACCTACTGGTGACTATGGGTCCTTAATTCCAGTGATAGTTGTACAGTACTGACAGAGATTAACTTGCCACACACAAGATTAACCTGTGTGGAAGGTCGTTAGGGTGGCATTTTTTCACATTTTGCTCAGTGCTTCTAATGCATCCATTTTAAAATATTTTCTCAGCATGAACTTCAGAGACACTAAATGAACTAGACTTCAAAAGTATTTCAGATTATTCATCATGCTTTGTTACTAAACAGCGGAAATAGTATTGTCATGATGGCTTATCTTAAACCAGACCATTTTGCCTTTCTGATAAGTGGGGTTGCTCATCGGGATGGCTGTTCTAAACAGTTCTGCAGATCTCTGTGTTTGTATGTGACTGGGGACAAATATTGTCTAAAGACATAGTGGAGAGCAATTTCTATAATGCAAAGTTACTACTAGAATCTGTTCATGCAGAAATCTATAGATATGCATAGTTTATTATGCTCTGTATTGTACATTCTTGTATGTGGCTAATGTGTCTGTCCTTGAACAGGCAGAGATCACCAGTATTGAGGCCATGCTGCTGAAAATGCAGCTGCGCTGGGCAGGGCACATCTCCAGGATGGAGGATCACCGCCTCCCTAAGACTGTGCTCTATGGGGAACTCACCACTGGCTGCCGCAAGAGAGAAGACCCAAAGAGGAGATACAAGGACTCCCTGAAACAATACCTCAGCCTTGGCCATACTGACCACCGTGAATGGTCCACTCTGGCCTCCAATCAGGAGAAATGGAAACACACCATCCATAATGCTGCTGCTTCCTTTGAGAACACATGCAGAATCAGTCTTGAGGAAAAAAGGCAATGCAGGAAGAACCGTGCCTCTTCAGTAGTGCCAATGGAGACTTTCCACTGTGCCTTTTGCAATCAGACTTGTCTATTTAGCCATCAACATTGGTCTTTTTAGCCATCAGAGCACTTGCAGCAAGTGTGGGTAAAGCCCTTCCCAAATCTTCATTTGAGAAGCCTAGCCATGATGATGATGATGACAGTCTTGTATATTGACAACAGATTGGATGTATATTACTTGAAATCATTTGATCTTCAGTGTTCAACTGTATCATACTGGACTTTGAGGTTTGTATTTTCTCTTTTTCCCTGAGCTTCCCTGTCCTTTTAGTGATCAATGAAGCAAGCATTTTATGTGTTGTAGGCATTGAAGGCGAAATACATTATGGTACTATTGGGAGAAAACAAATTGATTTTACATGAGAGGACAAAATTCATTATTGTCAGAAGAACAAATATTATTTCTGCATTTCCTTTTAATTACACAAATCATCAGTTACAAACTGTTCACAGAATAATAGCTTGATTACCATATAGACAGAAAATTAAGTAAAAAATGTTAAAGAACTTGCATCTAATGTTATTTAAGTAAAAATTTGTATTTAAAAATGCTCATAAGTCTTTTCATCAACCTCCTTTGTCATGGTACTTTTGATCAGAGAAGAAGGAAGAAAATTAAAGTAGGATTCAGCTGTGAATTTTGAACTCTGAGAGTTGTGTTATCCATGAATGGCCTGATTTAAAAAAAAAAAATCAATAGAGAAAAATTATTTATTTTATGTTTAAACTAGAACAGCTTTGTAAAATATGAGAAGTACTTCACAATGGCAGTGTAAAAAATCTCTCCTTTCCTGAGCTTGATGTTGAAGAAATAAATAATAGTAATAGGTGTCTGTAAAAAAAACAAGTTCATAGTGCTGCTTTTAGCATATTTTCATAGTTTTGTGGGAAAGTAATCTCTCTCAAACTAAAATCTCTTTTATTAATAAATAGATGCACCAGTACTGTGAAAGGCAACTCAGTGGTGTGCATCTGGGAGTCAGTAAAAATGTATTCATGTCAAACTATTTTTTGCATTAATATAACAGCACCAAGACATAAATTTAGTTTTGATCTGGTGTAACAGCTTGAGCAAATGCCCCTGAGCTTGGGGATTGGGGCAGAGTAGGGAATGGAGTAGTGGACCCTGCAAAACCCCTGAATGTCTGTGGGGTCCATGGTGTCTGGATGCGCAGGCTTGATTTTCAGCAACTTGTCACATAGTTTTGCCACTTCTGCAGCACACCAAGGTGGAGGTTATTCTCTGTTCCCTTCCTATGTGGCCTCAGATCCACAAGTTTTCCTTTTTCTGTCTGCATCTTACCTTCATGCTGATCTCTGCTCTCTGGTATCCAATGACAGGATGTGTGGGAATGGTTCAGAGCTGCACCAGGGGACGTTTAGACTGGACATTAAGAAGCATTTCTTTACTGAAAGCATGGTCAAACACAGGAATAGGTTTCTTAGAGAGATGGTCTATGCCCCAAGCCTGTCAGTGTTTAAGATGCATTTGGACAATGGCCTCCACTAAGGGCAAATCATGCCTGACCAATCTGGTGGCCTTCTATGATGGAGTGATGGCAACGGTCGACAATGAAAGACCAACAGATGTAATCTATCTAGACTTCTGTAAGGCCTTCAATACAGTCCCACATGATACCTTTATCTCCAAATTGGAGAGATGTGGATTTGATGGATAGACTGTTCAATGGACAAGGAATTGGATGGATGGATGCTGTCAGAATGTTGTGGTCAGTGGCTCTGTGTCCAGGTGGAGGCCAGTGACAAGTAGTGTCCCACAGGGCTCAGTCTTGAGACCAGTGTTCATCAATATCTTCACCGGTGACACAGAGATCCTGTGCACCCTCAGCAAGTGTGCAGGTGACATGAAGCTGAATGGTGGAGGTGACAGAACAGAAAGGTGGGATGTCATTCAGAGGGACCTGGAAAAACTTGAGAAGCAGGCCTGTGGGAACCTCATGAGGTTCAGCAAGTGCAAATGCAAAGTGCTGCACCTGGGTGAGGGCAATCTCAGACATGACTACACACTTATAGAAGAAGTCATAGAGAGCAGCCCTGCGGAGAAGGACTTGGGTTTCTTGTGGATGAAAAGCTCGACATGAACCAACAGTGTGAGCTCACAGTCCTAAAGACCAATGGCATCCTGGGCTGCATCAAAAGAGAAGTGATCAAAGGAAGTTAAGGGAGAGGATTCTGTGCCTCCACTCTGCCCTTGTCAGACCCCACCCAGACTGCTGCATGCAGCTCTGGGAACCTCAAAACAAGACAGATATGGACCCGTTGGAGTGGGTCCAGAGGAGGCCATAAAGGTCATCAGAAGGATACCTATGAAGACAGGCTGAGAGAACTGGGATTATTCAGCTTGCAGAAGAGAAGGCTTCAGGGAAAACTCATTGCTGCCTTGCAGTGCCTGAAGGGAACTTTTGAAAAGGAGGGAGAGGAACATTCTCTACAGGCAGATAGTGACAGGAAAGGGACGGGCAAATGTTTTAAACTGTAAGAGGGCAGGTTTAGATTAGATGTTAGGAAGAAATTTTTTTACTGTGAAGGTGGTGAGACACTGGAAAAGGTTGTCCAGAGAAGTGGATGCCCCATCCTTGGAAATGTTCAAGGCCAGGTGGGATCTGCCCCTGATCAACCTGCTCCAGTGAGTGGCATCCCTGTCCCTGGCAGAGGGGTTGGAACTGGATGAGACCTTCCAACCCAAACCATTTTACAATTCTATGATTCCATGATTCAATAACATGCTTTAACATTTGGTTGGTCTTGAAGTGGTCAGACAGTTGGACTAGATGATTGTTGGAAATTCCTTAAAACTGAAATAGTTCTATTCTATTTGTTATGATCTGTTTATTAAAATTATTAGAAATGCCTCTGCCTGAATGTGAGGGCTTACTCCTTTGGTTTGGTGTGGAGAGACTTTGCCATCACACCCCCTAAACCCTTCTCTCCTGCCACCAGCTGAGCTCAGCTAAGGCACGTTCTTAACACAGGTACATTCTTCCCTGAGCCTTGTTTACTCTTTCTCAGGCTCAGATGATTAGACAATAGTCTCAAGTCCCCCTTCACAGTCCAAATTCTAGTCAGGCTTTGGTGGTCCCCGACAGGCAGTTTCTTCCTTGGAGTTTGACAAAAAGTCTTTTTATGATTTTGACAACATTTAAGAAATTACTGACAGTTCAGTCTATTACACTGTTGTAGTCTAGTCTACTCAACTTTTCAGTCATCGTCTCAAAAAGGAGAATGTGGTCATTTTGTATACCCTATAAGGATGACCAAAATAAGGTAGTGATATTAGTGCCTCTAAGTTCTTGCCATTAGTTGTCTGTCAGCTTTTGGCTATAATGGAGCCTCTGTAACAAATTTCATGAAGCAGATTCTAAGAAGACCTGAAGACTTCTGGGACATATTTTTAAATAAGTAGTAAAGGGAAATTTGCATTACATGCTTCATTTGATATATTTCTTTCATATCTAGTGTTATTTATCAAATAAAGATAATTTATGACATGCATTTGTTCAACATAGTCTTTCTATAAGAAATTGGAGTTGTCTTGACATGACAGACTTCAATTCTTTGACTGCATAGGCTGATTCAAATCCTTAAGGTTTCAATTTTGAAATTGGCTTTCTGGCTTTGCAGTGCTTGCCAACAACCTGTTCTTTTGACAAATGTTTTTTCATTTAAGTTTATCTGTTGGAAAATTTGTGGAAAGGGGAAGGCCTAGGCAGAGTCAAAGTGAATAATTTAAAAACTGAAGATGTTTGCAGAATATGTTCTGCAGTGCTTCCCCAGCTCCACCTGAGATGTTTTAGTGTTTTTGGGACATTGTTAGATGATAGTGTATAAAGAAAGCAGAACTGTTTGAAAAACATGACCTATTGAGGTAGGGGTAAAGGTTCTAGGAGACTCAAGCTAATTGAAGAAAGATCAGCTGTTGGAAAATATTCATAATCAAGATAAAACTTTTCATAATGTAAATGCAAATTGTCTTACATTACGCTTTTGAGTACTGTTGCATTTTTGTGGCACCTGATTTTTTTCTGATATCTACTCACTCTGAGTCACTGTCTTTTATCTCCTGTTAAATTCTAGTTACTTCACTGACTTTAGTTCAAGCCTTCAGATGAACTTTAATGTCCTTTCATGGCATGCCAAAATTAAAGTTGATTTTCTGTCGAGGACATTGGAGGAGAAAATAATGTAAAATCAGTCCTTAATTCCATAATCATCTCATATACTGAAAACTCTATGAATGCTTTCCTTTACATTCATGCACAAGATTGTTTTCCAGTAACTGAGATTTCAGAGAAGAAAGCAGATGTAAGTTCCAGTGATGCTCAGAGGGAACATATCCTCGTACAGTCCTTCCCTCGAATTGTGTTTGACTTTGAAGACTTGTGTTCAAAAGTAAAATGACTGACAGGGCTGGCTGGAGTATTTTATTCCTTGAGTCTTACTCATGATAGAGTTTTCTCTGACTTGTACGTTTTTCTTACTCTTAAGAAAGCAGATGTTACAAGCAGCTGCAAGAGTGATATAACTATTCTGGTGGAAATGGGTTGTGCCATGTCAACTGCATGACTATCAAAGCCTCACTGCACTATCAAAGCCTCGTTATCCCATCTGCAAGAATCTGAGCATTGTTTAGGAAGTATCAGCTACTGTTAGCAGGGATGATCCTTCTGAAATAAAATGGAAATCTATTAGGATGAAATTCCCTTATGAAGTAGCACTAATAATTACATGTCCCAAGGACTAAAAATACCTCTTTGACAGTATCTAATGTGCTTGATAGGATAGTGGGTATTTAATTCAATTTCTAGCAACACTTTAAACATAAATTAGCTGATTGGTCCCAGTAGACTGGAGGCTATGGTTTTAATCTGCAAAACTATCAGCTCCCTTTCAGAAAAAAAGCACAAGCTGACAAACCATACCAGACTGAGCTGGAATATGTAGAATTTCACAGGATTTGACTGGCTGGCTTCTCATGAAAAAGTTTCTGTCAGTTGGGAAAATTTGTTTTTCTCATCACCTTTTGACTAGATCAGTTCTTACCTCCAAAAATAGCTCATTTTTCTGATTGTTATCTATCTTAGATTCCATCATCCAGATTTCTTGTGCTATGCAAACAAGGTTGTGTGCATTTTTTTCTGTTCACTGATAGTTTTTCATTTCCATGTAACATCAGTTTTAGATCAGTATAAACTAAGCAATTGTATAGGAGACATGAACACCAAAACTTTGGTATACATTTTTTGGTTAATGATTGAGAATAAAGTTTGAAAACTATAAAAGCACCTGAAATGTTAGTAACCAAATCTACACTAAACTTCATCAACTTGGTGCCTCTGTAGAAGGATTTGCAGCCATCAGCTGTCTCAGCCTTTGGAAAACCTGGTATTAAAGCTGACAAGTACTTTATTTTTGGCGTGATGCTTTTCCAATTGAAAAGGACCCTTGTTTCCTCACGTTTTGAATCTTGCATTCCCCAAACACATAGATGAATATATCAGGGGAATTAGCTTTGTCTGTATTTGGTCAAGATGCTGTGGATATTTTTCCTCTACCTATGTGCTCTAATGAATTTCATCAAATATTTGGCACTCCAAACCTGACTTATTTCAAAATGATCTTTCTTGAAATGACACCTGAAAAGCACATGAACATTTGAACTAGCATTGAATTTGTTGGAGAGCACTCTTGTGTAATATGCATTTATATCAAAATATGAATGAAAATATTTCCTTTGAACTGCTGATTCAGTCTACACAATTTTAAATATTTTGGGCTCCATGCAATCTAAAGTGTTTCTGCAGACACACTAACTGAATTGACACAAACTGTCTGACTGGTACAATGCAAACTGGTTGAAGAAGGAAACTGAAACATGCACTAAAATCCCTGGTCTATAATTTTGAATGGTAAACTAATATTAAGAGTGCCTTTGAAATAAAACAGAGATTTGTTCCCCATGCATATGCAATATATTTCTACTGTGTAGAAAAAGAGGCAGCTAAACATCTTTTTTTTTTTATAATATAGTACTAAGCTGAATTCTGAGCCATTAGAAGCAAATTCTATATGTATATACTTACAGAAGACGCTATCTTATGCAGAACAAGAGAAGCCTGTAGAAATATCAGTTACTGCAAATATTATCTCTTTAAGGATGGAAAGATCAATTAATATGTCTGAGGAAACTGTCTTTCTGAAGTTGAAATAAGTAGTCAGGAAAGACTAATGATGAGTAAACGTGGGAGTGTTAATAATTGTTGCAAAAAGTAAAATAAGGCACAGTAAAATAGTGGTCAGGACAAACTTCAGGGGTGACTTGCTGAAGACTATTGCTCTGCATGTATGCAGAACCATTTATTTCGATGGAGTTCACTACAGCTGCAGTACAGACATATGTACATGTGTACACATGCATGTGCACATGTGTTTGTACATATTTATACATATATGTTTGCTATGCTAAGTAGCATCCCTTACAGGCCTCTGGTTCTGGAGGCAGCCCACACACGAAAACTTTATCATAGCTGTGATTTAAAGTTACAGTTGAAATTTTAGTAAATACTGACACCATTTATGGTTCAATTGGACTTTATGAAGAGGATAGGGTCCCATCCTGTTCACAAAATGAGAGATCTCAGTATACCTGGATCATACTCAGCTGATGGGTATCTTTACTTGGACTCAACTATTTGCAGCAACTATTGGTTTTGCATGTTTTTTAATATCATTGCATTGCAAGTGGTACATAAGCCTCACAGAAAGGAAGGAATTCAGATGAGATTTATCATGAACAATTAGCAACAGTGCTAGAAATGGGACATCCTCACCCTGAGTAATTTCCCTCCATAGCATCTCAAGTATTTGTATATTACAAAGCAACAGGTTTTCAAATCCCTTTTAAATTAAACTTTGTTAAATATCCTAAATGAAGCTCTTGTGCAGTGCTGCACAGCTTATTGTCTTAGAGTTCAGGATTGATCTTCATTTCAGCACTGCAGGACTGAATCAGTCCATGTTTGAAATCTGTAACTCATTCTCACATGGCTTTCTCTAACAATTTAGTAGCATTAATAATTTACCTGAGTTAAATTCTGTGGCTAAAATTCCACAGTAGTGCAGATTACATTCATTTGTTACAAATTATTGGTCCTGTTACAGCGCAAATCCTCCAGTAATATCAGCTGTTTATTGTTAATGGAAGATATTACTACATTAAGAAAGCAATCGATTTAGTTTCTTTTGCAAGTTTGCCATTAAAAAAAATGACTAATTGGTATTACAGACAATGAATTAACATCATTGACATAATCCACTATCTCCTGTGAGCCTAGTGTTAAGTAATTTTCATTTCACTACCAAAATTTAAGATTCCTCAGGGGACCTGTTCTGCTCTTAACTTACATCATTAATTATGTTCAGTGTTGAGGGAATTGTACCTGCATACAACAGACAAATAAATATAATCCTTAAAATTTTACCACAATTCTATTAAATAGATCTCAGAGAGAATACTATTACCGCTTGAGCTTTCTGGTAGATACTAGTCCTTTATTTACCCAGGTACTGTGGGTACTGTGAGTACCCTAGAACTTACCTTCACTAATGTTGACTTTTTGTAACACAACTTTTTATTTTTTTCTTTTTTTCTTCCCAGATCTTACTTTCTTGGCTCTGCACACAGTCAACTCATGTCAATCCCAGAGGCAATTGTACAATAGGTCTTTTTAACAATTTTTTAAGATACCCTTTTCCAAGTAGTCCGTGCTCCAGACTTAGTCTACCAGAGATGTGCTAGGACATGGACTTGTAACAGAGACACTACTTCTTTCTGTAGAGATGACCTTAGGAAACTAATAGCATTTCAGCCACCAGATTTAGGAGTTTTCTTTGCCTATCAATGAGGAGAACAAGGTTGAGATCAAGTATGTGCTGTCTTCCTTTTTTCTCTGAAAGATGTAATTTTCAGACTTCAAGCTAGCAAGCAAATGCATAAATATAGTTCATGATACTACTTCAGGACCTTTCACCATTCCCTTCATGAGAAGAGACTTGGATGTCTTGAAAATGCTTCTTAATGCTTTATGAAAATTAATTTTTTTTTACTTTATGAGAAAATAAATAGAATATCTATAATTCATGATAGATATGAGAATAAAAAATCCTTGATTCCACTCTTTTCTTTATGTCACTTGATGTAAGACCACAAGTTTGCAATAGTTTGCAATAGACTTTTAAGGCTATGTTTACAATTAATTATTTCCAACATGAAAGCTATTGCCATCTTCAGTCACGTAAAAGACACTTATGTATCAGACATCATACAAGAAATAAAGTAGACCACCCTGGCTCTAAAAAGTTTACAGTTTAGAAATACTAACTTGTAATTTTATAGTCTTTTTGCCTGCAAAAAATTAATGTTAGTACTAATGCAATATCATATTAGTACCTATACAAAAAGACACATGAAACTAAAATATCTGAGACTGGAAAAAAATCCTTTCAATAGTCTGTGAGTGTATTTGTGGGAAATCCATGTGAACGAGGTAAACCACTTTTATGAATCAGGCCCCTAAGTGCAAATACACTTCTTTGACACTGCAGAGCAGTGTTCACTCTCAAATTATGGAAAAATAGTGAGACAGTAACGTATGAGTGGTTTATCAGCAGCCTGACAACCTTTGACTAGAGACCAGTAAAAAGCATTTAGTGTACCCTAGGTGTATTGGGAAAAGAAAGTCAGGAAGACAGCTGAAAAAATGTCCCCCTCTGCTGCCCAAACCACAAACTCAGTGCCAGGAAGAGGACTAAACTAGCTAAAAGAAAAGTAAGTAGAATAAGCGAATTGGCCATAACAGTAAAGTGACCTTAATATCATCTCTTTATATATCAGTTTTTTAACAGTTTCATCGTGAAATGAATTTCTGATTTACTATGTGTGGCACAAATCAGACCCAGATTATTAAGATTTCATTTTTGGTTTTTAAAGGTGCTCAAGAATTTGCTGAATTAGTTTCAGCCACATGGTTTTCCATGCCTGAAGCAGCAATTACAGCATGGAAAAAGATATATGTGACAGAGAATCATTCAATTGGTAACTACAGACCTTGGAGCAAGCCCAGAGGTATGTAATAAAAAGAAAACCTTTAATAATTTCAAAGAACAAAAAGAAAAGTAACAGTGCACAAGATTCAACTGCTTAAAATATTCAGCCGTTCCAGTTAAGCTGTAAAAAATATACAGGATTTTAAATCTACAAGTAGAAGATGTGCTAGCCATAAATTTTAGGGAAGAAAAGAAGAAGAGAAATACCTCACTTATGTTTTTCTCCAGGAATCAAAACTAAGATTAAAGATTAATGCTCATTTAAGTTTTCTTTAGGAAAAACAAGTTTCCAATAATAACAGAAAAAGTAGGAATCTTTTTGTTCTCTTAAATATAAAAACATCACCAGCAAAAAAAAAAAAATTATGAAATATTTTTCTTGACCTGTTAGTAGGATGTTCCTTTTATGTCCCCTTTGTGTCCACATATTCTAAAGTTGCATGGAGTGTCTTTTGTCAATAAATTGCTTTCCTTTAAAAAAAAAAAAAAAGTTAAAGTAAAGGCAATTAAGATTTAAAAGGAATGTTTCTATTTAATAATGGGATGCATAAACTCAGTGCATAAACCTTTGGATTCAATCACCATTGGAATTTCCTGTGACATGGTATGGAAAATTAAATCTCAATACTTGATAATGCCACTAATATAGAGGGATCTTAAACAAAAACCAGCATAACCATATGAGTGAAGATAAGGGATTGCCTTTACTGAAAACAGAAAAAGTTTAAGGTGATATTTTTCAAAATAAACCGATTAAAATGAGTAAGCAGCATGTTACATGCAGAAGCGGCAGACAGATGTAGGAAGGAGAAATACACTATTTCTGGAAATGCTGTAGTTACTAATAGTAGTAAGAAAAGAAATTTCTATTAAAATATTATCTAAAGAAAGTTAAAGAAATAATTTTAGCTTTTCCTTCAAAAGTGGAAAAGATGTTTTCTGAAAAAAAAATAAATTCTATCAAATAGCTTTTACTGAAAAAAATCAATTAACACATTCTATGGGAATCTGCAAAAGGAGGTTAAATTTGTAAGACTGTGAGTTAAGTGTATTTATGATCACTTTTCATGAAACAACTGGCACAGAGTAACTTGTTAGTGTGCTTAAGCCCTTGTGCCCACACCTTACTGCACGATTCATTAGTTTTGTTACTGCACGAGAGTATTTTTTTCATTCCAGTTAGTGCTTGTACATGAATAATAGAAGAACTTCTAGTGAACTGTACTGGGGGAAAAAAATTGTTTGATTTTATGCACTACGAGACAAGCAGAATGTTTGGCATTTTATAAGATGGTGAGATGTTCCTATCATACGGACATGCATCATTATTATTGGTGGTCTAGAGTACATGAGGTCTTTATTGCACTGCTAGCATCTGTTTTATCATCATCTTCTAATTTTTTAATCTTCTTAGCACAGCATGTCTTTGATCCACAGCATTTGTCAAGGGAATGGGAAAGCCTCCATGTGCTGTATTGTTCCAAGCACTCTCTTTAGCTAAAACAGAAGTAGACAAAAGGTTGAGTCAGTGGAGGATCAAAAGAGACCCTTCACCCATGAAACTGTTTGTAAAGTGACAGGCTTCTTCATAATTAAAAAGCAAATTTTTTGCCATGAGAGATTATAGCAATTTTTTACTCGATAATTGGGTTAAAAGACAAAGGCTGAACTATAATGCAAAAGCAGCTGTAAAGAATTTTGAAAACACAGAGACAATTACTTTGGGCAACAACTAAATGTAATGAAAGAAACAAGGGAGATTTTTAGGATGGTCAAAGGAGGATCTGGGCAGGGAGGCAAATGCACCTATTCTTTAACCAAGAACAAAATTTGAACTATGTAATAGCGCTATTTTTTTCAAACCCTTGGAGAAAGGGACATTCTGAATTTAAGAAGATGATTAGCCATTGTAATTATGTAGCTAGAATATATATGGCTAAGCTGTGGTGTGCACTGAATATACATATTTGATTTATTGAATTTTCTGCTGCAAGAAAAATCTCAAATGTTCCTACTTATTTCAGAATTTCTGAAACAAATTTAAATCAGTGGTAACTTTCATTCATTTTTACAAGAGAAATTTCCTCATTCCTTGTAATAGTGGCAGAGACATTCTGCTCACAAAGTTCCAGAATTCAGATCAGGGCTCTGGAGTTTGGAATTTGATATAGGCTTGCTTTCAAGCCAGGTTCTTGTTGTTTTTACAGGAGTGGTAAAGAGTAGAGACATACTATTCACTCAGGTAACAAATGAAGGTAGAAGCTCTTTTGCGGATAAAAGCAACTCCAGACCTTGCCAAAGTTTCAGTAAGAGTGAACAAATGCAACAAATTAATTTCTTTCATACAGTTCCTGCAGTCCCAGTTCAGATATACTTTTAAGATTAAAGTATTAAACTTCCTACAAAAACTAATGCAATCTCTCTGGAAGATGCTGCCACTCTGATTATAAAGGTTTTTTGTTAATTTCTAATACATATTTCAAAATTCTTCAGTTATCTTTTCAAGGCCCTGTTGTCTTAAATTGCTTTGTAGATCAGCACGTTAAAATTGAATATATGTACTTGGATTCATGTCTGCTTGCAGTTTGAGCCTATGGTTGCTGACATCTCTATATTACACACAAGCTATGTGAGATGTGAGAGCTACATCTGAGCATCCCATGAGATGATGAAAAGAGCTACCTGAAATGTTGTCATTGACAGGCACTGCAGAGCAGGATGGTATGGTACTGCTTATCCTGTTTTCCTTTTTATCTATATTTTTTGAAAGAAAACTATGGGTCTTATTCATTGATCTAAGAGTTATAGCCTACTTCTTGCATAACCTCCTCTTCCAGCTAACTCCTTAACTTCTCAGAAACAAACCTGAATCATCCTCATTCTTGGGGCAGAGTGGATTTTGTCTTCCCTCAGCAAAGTATGATCCCTTGTGTCCTAGACCACACTGAAGGAGCCTGACAGCATACTCCTGCTGTCCTAAGGACAGATCTTATCTTAAGCATGCCCTCCTCTGTCTTTACTATCTGTTCTCACATCTTTAAATGCCACTTTGAAGAAAACCTAAGCCCAGGGACAGAGCATAAATCTTAGGTTCACTCCAGGATTAAACTCACCCTGATCCAAAACAAGAGTAAGAAGATAGTTTTCTGTTCTCACAGCATGGACATAGACAGCTTTGCTGTCCTGGTCCTCTCCATTACATCTGGGCTGTGCACATGTTCTCTTCAAAGCTGAGCATGTTTGGAAAAGATGTTCCCTGATTTCACTACAGCTGGTAAGAGGCCTACAAGGAGCAACCTACTCCACATTTGTGCAAGAACACACAGCATTTATGCTCTCACTGAAACCACAGTCTGCACAAGAGTTGGATGTCATATGCTTGTCACTAGGCTTTTCCTTCCAGTAGATGTGCATGCTGCAAAAAAAAAGTTAGTTTTTGAGTGACAATTTGATGACGTTTTTGCAAAATTCCCCAAAAAGTTCACCTAGGTCTGGGTCATTTTTTCGCAGAAAATTGCTGTAGTTATATGTTTTTATCAATTTCCAAATGTGGCCAAAACAACCAGCAATCTCATCAGAGCACAAATCATCGACACAAGTCAGAGCACCTACCAATATTTGCAGACATGGTTCTACCTGCTATAGTTCATGTGAGATGTCTTATCTATAATGACTACAGCCACATTCCTTGAAAAAATGCAGTCAAATTTAAGAAAATAATAAGAAGACTGAACATGCTGAGTTTTTCAAGTGCCTGAACTGAAGACAGTTCTGGGCTAACATCTTTCACTCTTGAAAGTATCTCTTGCCTTTTTTTTTCTTGTTTGATGTCGTAAATCAGACACCCAGGAGACAGAGGGGAACTAGGACAGGCTTTTCAAGTGCAACAAACAGAGCAAATGTAACGAGGTGGCCCCAATGGCAATTCTCAGTGCCCCAAAGATGAGAAAGCAACACTTTTTCCGAACTGGCAGAGAGGAGGGGAAGGGAGGGGGTGGAGGGGGTGGGCAGAGGAGGAAAAAATTTAAAATCTGTCAGTAATTCCTTTTACTTCAGCTAAAGACGTTGCCATGGGAACTCCCCGCAGAGGAGCTGGGGCACTGGACCTGACAGTTTCTGGGAGCTGGTTCAGGCACAGCTGACTTGTTTCTTGTGATATTCATAAGGGAAATTAAAATATAAGAAATGTTTTATTTACTTTTACATCCGAAGGAAAACTCCTTAAAGCCATAAGTTGTTAGCTTTGCCTGCCATGATGTTTATTATGTTCACTCATTATTACTAGGTCAGTGTCCCTAGAAGAAAAATGGAGTGGAAAAATCATCAGACAGACATCTCTTGAAAGCTTTTATGCTGCTGCTCATTCTATGCACACCAAATGTGATTTCTGAACACACAGTAAATATTGGTATTCCTGAGAAGTGGCACATGGTCCTGCTATGGTAGTTGTTAGAGTGCCCAACAGATGATTTGACACTATATGGTTTATATAATACAGCCTGTCAGAAATGAATGTGCATATATTTTCTGAGTAATGAAGGGAAAAAGTTTACCATTGTTCCTAGGGAAATTCTGCAGTGGTACACCAGCTTTGAATACAATCCAGTCAAAAATGCAAGCAACAGTACACTTATTTGTGGTTCAAGAAGCATTCTTACCTTGCTATGTGAATTAAAGTGTGAGCAGAAGACTTGAAATTATTAATTCATATGATCAATGGGAGATGGAGCCTCTAACCATTAATACCAAATATTTTATTAGCCCAGTCAGGCTTCAAAGTAAATTAAATATGTAATGTGAAAAGAGCTTTGGTGAAAACTAGTAAGAAAACATGACACTGAATGTGTTAACTGGAATTAGCTGTAGTGTGCAGAATAGGCCACCTAAGCATATTCTAAGGGCAGAAAGGTCCTGGTAATTTTATAAAAGATGTGATGATATCTTTACTACAAAGAAACAGCCTGTTCACTCACAAATTTAATCTGACTCTTTTTATGCTCCTTCAGATTAATTCTAAAATATAGCAGAATTGCTTCAGAGAAGTGGAAAAGATTTTGTCAGAGACTATTTCACTTAGTGGCTTCTCAAGAGTAACAGTTATTATGGTCTACTAAAAGAATCTTTAATAGTTATATCTCTAATTAGTTTGTTGCTGTTAATGACCTGGTGGTAGATTTTGAAATGTTATTCTTTTGCAGAGGATAGTCTCTAATATTTGCATTCTGAAACTTCAAAAGCTCTTGAATTATAAATACAGATCTCACTTTTTCCCAGTAAATGCTATAAGAGGTCAGCAGGGGTCCTGGATATATAGCAGGTTATCCTGGAATAGCTACATTTATTCCAAAAGAAAAACTTGTGAGAATAGAAGTTATACTATGAAACTTCAGAGCATCTATATTTTCCATTTTTACCCCTGTGGCGCTCACAGATCAGACAACAGGTGTAAGTAATTTCCTAGTGGGAAGAAATGACTCTGCCATGGTGTTTACCAGGTTTCTTTAGCTCAGGGTATATTAGCAGTGATTGTCATACTAGGAATCACCACTATGGAAGTATTCAACCCACCTCCTGTCTATAAAGGAAGTATTACACTTCTGCTTAATTAATTTTGTACATATCTCTAACCCCAAATTAAAACAGGAGCACAAGCATGAAAGAAAACTCGTGTGAGCAATTAATGTATATACTTGACTCCATATTCTCAAACTCCTATTTCCATATTGCACAAATGAATGCAGAGAGTTTATTTTTCATGCATACAAAATTTTTTAGAAGTTTTAAAAGGAAATCTATACACCTTTAGTGCAGTACAAACTTTGAAATTAATTTCATATTTCTCAACCCTTCTTAAGTATTTCCAGATTCATATTTTTTGATTTTTTTCCTGTTTGTTTGCTTTGTTTTTTGTAACATGAACTACCAGTTTTGAGCAGGAAAAGAAACAAGGAGAAACTGCATTTCACATTGACACATCTTTTTGTAACTGCTATATCTTATAACTGCTATATCATAAAATCATAGAATGGTTTGGGTTGGAAGGGGACCTTTGACATCATCTAGTTCCAACCCCACTGCCCTTCCCAGGGGCATCTTCAAACAGACCAGGTAGCCCAGAGCCCCATCCCTGCTGACCCTGACCATCTCCAGGGTGGAGCATCCACAACTTTTCTGAGCAACATGTTCCCATGTCTCATCACCATTACAGTAAAGAATTTCTTCCTAATATCTAATCTAAATCTACTCCATTTCAGTTTGAAACCATTCCCCATTCTCCTGTCACTTACATGCTGTTGTAAATACTATCTCCTTATCTTTCTTGAAAGCTCCCTCTGGGTACTGGAAGGCCACAATTAGATCACTCTCTTCTAGCCTTCTCTTTTCTAGGCTGAACAATCCCAATTCTCTCAGCCTTTCCTCATAGGAGAGGTGCTCCATCCCTCTGATCAACTTGGTGGCCTTCTCTGTACTCACTTCCAACAGATCAATGTCCATCCTGTGCTGGGGACCCCAGAGCTGGATGCAGCACTGCAGGTGGGGTCTCACCAGAGCAGAGTAGAGGGGCAGAATTACCTCCCTTGTCCTGCTATCCACGCTGCTTTGATGCCACTCAGTATATGATTGGCTTTCTAGGCTGCAAGTGCACATTGCTGGGCCATGTCCAGCCTCTCATCCACCAGCACCTTCAAGTCGCTCTCAACAGGGCTTCTTGCGATCTGTTCATTCCCCAGACTGTGTTGATGCCAGGGCTTACACTGACCCAGGTTCAGCACCTTGCACTTGGTCTTGTTAAAGCTCATGAGATTCCCATGGACCCACTTCTTGAGCCTGTTTAGGTCCCTCTGGATGTCATCCCATCCTTCAGGTGTGTCAACAGCACCACTCAAGTTGGTGTCATCTGCAAATTTGCTGAGACTGCACTTGATCCCTCTGTGTCATTAATGAAGATATTAAATAACACTGGTCCCAATACAGACCCTTGAGTGACAAAATCTAGGTGGCTGGAACAACAATTGGAATGTTTAAATTGTAAGATAGATGCTTTAAACCTCGAAAGAAATCTTTGTACCTAGTACTATTACTAAAAAAAAAAAAAAAAAAAAAAAAACCAAACCAAAACCCAAACAAACAAACAAAAAAAGATAGCACATGAAAAACAGGACATATAAAAAGCAAAAAAGGAATGCCTGTTGCATTCAGAATTAATAAATTTATATTTTGATATTTAGACTGGTTTACTAATATCGGAGTTGTGTTATGGTCACAGCTCCACAAATACAATGGCCACCATATAAAGACCAGTTTTTGACCATCAACCAAACCTTAAAATTTTTCACAGAGGTGGCAAATTCTATTCATAAAATATTGGTCACATATCATATTCTACTGGAGTGCAAGTGTGAGTTTATGACAGTGCATAACTATCACTATCTATCCATATTAATTCCAATTAAATATTATATTTTTGATTATTTGATAGATCTGAATAAAAAGATAGAGACCCAATCTCATGCCTTTTGTTTTCATTCCAGAACCTGACAAATCTTGCTTTATGGGGAGTGATCTCATATTCCCACAAATAGTTTTATTATTCTCCCTTACACTGTGCTGGAGCTTCCTGGGAATAGTACTTACTGGATCTACACGAAGGAGTTGATGCAGACTGCAATCAAAACATAGAATAACTCAAAAGCACCTATAATAATCTCAATAACTACCATTTTGAATTCATCTTAAATAAATAAATCTGTATAGGAAACACATAGTATTTCATTCTACATGTAGCAATCATTGTTTATGAGTATTTCACAGAAGCAACAGGAAAAGAGTGAAATAACTTTCCATAGAGAGCTGTAATATTTTTGGAAACAGCCTTGAGATCACCCATAAGATGGATAAAAAAAGCCAAGAAACAAAACAAAACAAAAGAGCTGTTCCTAAAGAAAGAACACCTTTGAATTATTAAAGGAAGAGGTTTGACTCAGGTGTCTTTTGTCTTTGTGCTGAAAGGAGCATTTACTTCACCCAAATCTTCAGCATCAGAGACCTTTTAACAGTGGAAGTTACTTATTATGAGAAAGTTTCTTTAAACGTTTGAACATTTGAACGTTCTTTAAACGTTTAAAACGTTTAGTTTCTTTTAAATGCTAAAGAATAGTGCTACACTGAGGAAAAACTGAAAGATTTTTCTCTTCCCTGGAGGAATGAACTTGACCATCTAATACTCTGCTTTAATTTCTAATGTGTTCATGCGCTGTTATTCTAACATTACCTCACACATAATTGACAACAACTTTATGAATTACTGACTAGACAGGTGTTGCCACTTCCCTGCTGGTATTTTACATCTGACATTTACAATTTGTCACTATTTCTAAGAAATATTTTAGTTCATGGCTAACATCAGAGATAAAGTTTTAACTGCATTTTTTTAAACTATCACAGGCAGAAAAAGGAAAGCAAGCTGTGGAAAATGGTTTAAAATTATGTGGTCTCCAAAAGATTAAGACATCTCAAATTAAATATACCCACAAATTATATGAACAAGAGGAAACAAATGAAATGTAGAAATGTCAACTATATGTGTTTTATTAATGCCACTGTAGCTTCCCTGATTTAGTGGTTTTGGATGTACACTAGTCCCCACAGTGGTCATTATCATAGAGATAAAGCTGGTGTTATTACAGACAATTACAAGGTATGGAAAAATAAAATATTTTCCATGTAAATATAAATGAATGAAAAATACATATAAATAAGCTTTGCAAATGCATTTATTCAAATATAGGAACTCCAGAATCTAATCAATATAATCTGGCCTCCTTGTCTCCTGTGTGTTATAGCCTTCATGTATAGGATCATTTTTATTTATTTTTTTTTACAGTTCCACCTATAGCAGTGAAAGTCTCCTTCACAAAATGCAAACTGTTTTATTTGGATTGGTCTATTTTTTATGTTAATTTTTTTCAACCTAGTTCTTCTTTATTAATCATAACACAGAAATTCATATTTAAAACTTCTTCATTTGGCTTTCCTGAATCAAACATCAGGAATTCCATAATTTGCAAGCCAGATTTTCTGGTCTGGAAAACAGGTCTGCCACAAATGAGACTACACACAATTCATAATAGATTGTTCCATCAGTTCAGTCAGATTCAGTAAAATATTTCATTCAATGACCGAGCACCAGATTTTAATACACAAAGAGGCTGTAATTTGTTCTAAACTTCTGAACCAAGCTTTGGCTCAGTTTAGTTTAAAGACCTGTCTTAATGTGTGCTGCTGCATTGTTCTTACATAAACAGATGTCCATTTTAAAGTGCAATCAGAAATGCGGTTTTTAGGCGGTAATCACAAGTACACTTCCTAGGAATGCCATGTCACAGTACTCTGAAAATAAATATTATTGGACTTAGCAGAAATTACTTTAGAGGAAAAGAAGGGAGAAAAAAATTCAAAAGGAAGTTCAGTGGCATCAGTATGGAGTTGATGATTCAGTCTGCATCCATTTCTTGATGAGACTTGGATTGGCTTGTCCTTAGCCATTACAATTTGGGTGAAAAAGACAAAATTGGTTGCTCAGGTTGCAGTATTTCCCTATGCCTTCTACTTTAATCCCTAATTCTAGAAGCTGTGTTTTGTGTCTGGAACTTTTGAGCTTCCAGCAGCAAAAGGTAAGCATGAACCTAGCTTTTTTTATTTGGGAGTTTACTCAGTCATATCTAATCAAAGGTAAGTGCCAGGAGCATAGCCTTGCACGCACTTAAGTAAGCTCATTTGATCTTGAGGTCAGCTATGTAAGTGAAGGCCAGAAAGAAAAACAAGACTTGCGAGGAAGAATTTATTTTGGTAAATTTTCTCAGGATCTACTAAGTCCTTTGGGGATGTTTGCTTTTTTTTTCCACACTGCAATCAAGTCTGATTCCAGAACATTCCTAATCCCAGAGAATTCAGATATATATTCAGGAAAAACACACATTCATGATTAATTATGTTATAAACATACCAAATTCCCACCTTCTATTGTTTAGCTTCACACATTTCATGCTCTTCTTTCAAGAATGTTCATGTAAAAATTCTCTCCATGTATAACTGATGCTGTGTCTGGTTGGGTAGGGGTAATGCCCTTCACAGAAGCTCATATGGTTCTGTGTTTTGGCTTTGTGGCTAGAACTGCTTGTGATTCAGAGTTCAATTTCACAAAATTACTTAATCTAACTGAAATATTTAGGCTTCTTACTTATGGATGAAATTTAATATCTTCTGGCATATGAGATCTAACTAGAGCTCTGTCCCCTTAGAGTCTTAAACTGTAAGAAATAATTCTCTGTCATCAAATCTCAGAAAAAGAATGGAGAATTATCTTCAATTTAAAAAAAAAAAATATTATAAAGATTTAAAATCTATTACAATCAGCTGTTTTGTGACTGTGCATGATTAATAGTGGTATTACCATAGATATGAGGCATTACTGACATACTGTTACTGCTCTTGGCCTTTGGAAATGGGATGGGGATAGACTGAGGAGAAGGAAATGTCTCTGATTTCTTGGCAGAAAATTATTGCACCTACATCAGAAATAACTATTTTGTCATTTTATTCTACTTAGTTCTCTGTTGTAATTGCCCACTTCCCTGATTTTTCTGCCCTCTTGCTCTTACGTGCACAAAGTTAGTTTGGGAAAACCTGTCTCTTCCACTGGGAAATCAGGAGTGGCAAATTAACCGCTATTTGGCAACCCTTCACAGATGGAGCCAGCAGAATTTCAGCCTAAGTCAGTAAGAACAAGGCAATTTAAAAACATTAAAAATGCATTGACAGCAAAGAAATAAAAGCAGCCACTAAGGTATAAGCCAGAATAGTTAAAAAGCTTTTGTAAAAAATCAGGCTTCTTCTTTTCTATTAAATACTTATTTCGCACAGAGGACTTTTAGGTAGTGAAACGCATAGGAGAGTATTCTCTACTTGAGATGCTTTTCGGGAAAGAGAAGTGTAATATCTTTGGTAAAAACTGGAATCAAAATAAACAATAAAACCTACTGAATACATTACTAATTTTCATTTTATTTATGACGATTTCAGGTCTTGTCTATCATTTAATGGTTTTCTAAAAGCTATTGTCTCACACAGACACATGAATTTCATCTGCATTTGCAAAGCCATCTATTATACATGAAGAGCTATGCTGTGACCACTATTGGGGAAGGAGTTAACAAGCGTGTAAGGCAGTTCTATAAATATTTGTCCTGAGCTGGGACCTCATTACCGTGTTTACTGGAGGAATGTGAAATACTAGGATTTCTGCCCACTGGTTCCTTTAGGAATGCATTTACTGCTGGTCTTAAAAAGTTCTATTTTTTTAGATTAGTATTACTCTAGTGTGGATTTTTGGTAGTCCCCATCTTTTTGAAATTATGGCATTCCATCGGTGGAAATTATGTAGAATGTATGAATATGTATAAACCAGAAAAAATATTTAATATCTATAACAGATGTGATAGAGTAAGATTTTATGAATCATGTATAAGTAAATTTTGCTTACTTGACAACTTCAGTGATTTCAGTGTTTCCAAGTGCAATAGTTTTTTAAATGGTTGCTGGCAGGTAATTTATTAGGATGTTTACTTGATATTTAAAATTTAATATTTAGCTGGGTAATCTGCCATCTTTTATTTGACACATAGAGTGAGTAGGTAACAGGATAAAATTGCTCATCTCTGATCTTTTGAGAGTTCTGTCAAGTCCTGGTGAGGTATGTGAATTTTCTGATTCATAACTATGTGTCCTTAATGGTACCTTAGAACAACCTGATCATTGCAAGCTGGAATATTCTGTGTGAATAAGTCAGAAAAAGATCACAAATCTTAGGTATGGGAGGAAAAATTATAACTAACAGATATCTCACAGTCGTCTTTTGTTCTTGTATTCTACTGCCAATATTTTGTTTTAGCTTACTCTTTCTAAAGTTAATTCCTATGTTGATTGAAGAGGATACTCATACCCTTACATGGCCAAGATAAGCCAATTGGGCCATTTTAGTTTTGTCTGTCTGTGCCACAAATAGCTCTTTTTAGCAGCAGTTCCTTATGAGATCCATCTTCTTTTAAGTGTCATGACCAGTTTTTCACAGGATTTTCGTAATAAGTCCCCTACATAAATTTTTAAGTACATTATCATTATATGGTAGGCCACAGAAAAGCTACACAGAATGAGAGGAAATACTCCTGTCTACCTTTTTCCCAGCCTGTACATAGCAATAGTTAAACTCCTGCTGACAAATCAGTTACAGTCATCTTGTAATGTTCCTCTGACATTTTCTACTGGCTAGCCACAACTTTATTGCAGAAATTCATCTCAGTCATTAAATATATGACCTTTTAGTTGTGATACTCCATTTGTATAATTCTAGCCTACAAGACAGACAGTCTTTTTCCTGTAAGATAGTTTCACCTTCTTTTGTACAAGTTATACTGCTACTATTCAATTTTAAAAACACTTTAGAGCCCTTTAACATAATTTTTTATTTTATCCTTTCATCTAGTTTCCACCAGTACTGAGAATTGCCATTCATCCCTATCTTTTAGGAACATCCTGAATTTCATGGATATGTTGAATTAACTGTGGGAAAGATATCTTAAATAGTCAAGCCTAATATCAAATAATGTAAAAATTAATTAATTTTTTTTGTGTTGAATTTAGCTTAAGGAACCTTCATCTTTTAGTAAAAACTAACCACAGATTGCCAAAGTAATCTCCCATTTCTCCAAAACTCTGTTCCATTGTATATCTAAATTAAATCTGTTACTTCACAGAATCACAGAATCATCTAGGCTGGAAAATATCTCTGAGATCATCAAGTCCAACTGATGACCCAACACCACCTTGTCAGCTAGACCATGGCACTGAGTGACACATCCAGTCTCTTAAATACCTCCAGGGATGGTCACTCCACCACCTCCCTGGGCAGCCCATTCCAATGTTTGCACTCTCTCTGTAATGAATTTCTTCCTAATGTCGAACCTAAACCTCCCCTGGTGCAACTTAAGAGTGTGTCCTCTTGCCCTGTTGTTGGTTGCCTGGGAGAAAAGACCAATACCCACCTGGCTACAATCTACTTTCAGGTAGTTGTAGAGGGCAATAAGGTCTTCCCTGAGCCTCCTCTTCTCCAAGCTAAACAACCTCAGCTCCCTCAGTTGCTCCTCAGTGCTCCAGTCCCTTCACCAGCCTTGTTGCCCTTCTCTGGACATGCTCCAGCACCTCAATATCCCTCCTGAACTGAGGTGCTCAGAACTGGACACAGCATTCAAAGTGCAGCCTCACCAGTGCTGAGTACAGGGGAAGAATCACTTCCCTGGTCCTGCTGGCCACACTATTCCTGATGTAGGCCAGGGTGCCACTGGCCTTCTTGGAGCCTGCTGGCTCATGTTCAGCTTCCTGTTGATCAGAATCCCCAGGTCCCTTTCTGCCTGCCCGTTCTCCAGGCACTCTGTCCAGCCACTCTGTCCCCAGCCTGTAATGCTGCATGGAGTTGTTGTGGCCGAAGTGCAGGACGCAGCACCTGGTCTTGTTGAACCCCATCCCATTGGAATCAACCCATCTATTCAGCCTGTCCAGGTCCCTCTAAAGAGCCCTCCTACCCTCCAGCAGATTGACACTCCCTCCCAACTTGGTGTCATCTGCAAATTTGCTAATGGTGGACTCGATCCCCTCATCCAGATCATCAATAAAGTTGTTAAGCAGGCCTGGGTCCAACATTGATCCCAGGGGGACACCACTGGTGACCAGATGCCAGCTGGATGCAGCACCATTCACCACCACTCTCTGGGCCCAGCCCTCCAGCCAGTTCCTAACCCAGCAGAGAGTGCACCTGCCCAAGCCGTGGGCTGCCAGCTTTTCCAGGAGTGTGCTATGGGAGATGGAGTCAAAGGCTTTGCTGAAGTCCAGGTAGACTATATCCACAGCCTTCCCTGCACCCAGCAGGTGGGTCACCTGGTCATAAAAGGAGATCAAACTGATCACGCAGGATCTACCCCTCCTAAAACCATACTGGCTGGGTCTGATTCCTGCTATGTCCTGTAGGTGCCATGTGATGGCACTCAGGATGATCTGTTCCATAACTTTATTGAGCATGGAGGTCAGTAGTGAGGCCTGTAGTTTCCCAGATCTCCCTTCCAGCCCTTCTGGTGGATGGAATCACACTGACCAACTTCCAATCATCCCGGACCTCCCCAGTGAGCCAGAACTGTTGATAAATGATGGAAAGGGGCTTGGTGACCCAGGTCCCTCAACACCCAGGCCAGAGTACTGCTTATGTTTTCTTAGGAAGGTGTAAATATTTTGGGTTTTTTAATTATTCAATTCTAGAATTAGATCACAATCTGGTTTTGTATAAATTAATTTTTTTTTTTTTTGAGATAGTGAATTATTTGAACAGTAAATCAAAACACTGATAAAGTGTTTGCTCAGAAATGTAACTTTGACATAAAACCACAAAGGCGCACATATGGAGAATTGAGATGGACTGCATCCAGAAATACACAAGTTCTCAAACTCTTAACTTTAAGTTTTTGTTCAGAGAGAAAAAATATATTAATTTAGCCTAATTCATCCATAGTTACAGAAGGATTGAAACTTGAGAAGGGGATTGATAAGAGCCTTTTTTTTTTCTTTTTCTTTTTTTTCGTGAAGAAAACCATATAAATTTGATTTGGACAAAACTATGAGTGCTTCAGGAATTCTGTAGTCCCTGCTTCACATCTTAGTTTTACTAGGAGCTTCAAACTTTGTGAAGCTATTATGTCCATCCCTATCTCAAAATAAGCTGTTATATTTTCTATGTGTAAAGAGAGCAGGACGGGTTGTAGAACCGTGTGAGATATTATATGTGCTGTGCTTGAACACCATATTTATTTAATTTACATATACTCTTTTCTTAATTGAAATAAGAACAAAATTTATTGAAACATATTAGAACTGATTTGCACTCTTAAATAATAAAACTTATGAAGACCAAACAGCACATAAGAAGACAGTATAAGCATGCCGCTAAGAAAAAATTAGATTATAGGGAAAATTAAATTTCTTTAAAGCATGTTTTATAACTAAAATCTCTCAAATTTTTATGTGAGTGTCCCCTATGTTTATCTAGAAAAACTAGTTACCATATATCTTTGCCTCAAAGGAAATTAAGATCCACTTTGCTGGTAGTTTTACAGGGGATGAGCATTTCATCCTAATTTTCTGTTCAGTCTGACTTTTGATATTACATCTAAAATGAAATTGCACTAAAGAGAAAATGAATCTTTTTGGACGCTTGCTTAATAAGATGTACATGTTTTGTTTCTGACAATGTTTGCACATCTCTCCTATTAGCCTCTGCAGTATTGGCCTTGTCATGGTCTAACCCCAGCTGGCAACTAAGCCCCACTCAGATACTCGCCCACCGCTCCATGTCAGGAAGGGAGAGGGAACTGGCAGGGTAAAAGTGAGAAAACTCATGGGTTGAGATAAAGGCAGTTTAATAGGGTAAATAAAAGCCATGCTTGCAAATAAAGAATTACAAGTGCCTGCACCATTTCCCATGGGCAGGTAAATATTCAGCCATCCCTAGGAAAGCAGGGCTTCATCGTGTGTAAGGCAGACTTTGGAAGAGAAATGCCATCACTCCAAACATCCTCCCTTCCTTCTTCATCTCCCAGTTTTATATGCTGAGAATGACTATACAGTACGGATTATCCCTTGCGTCAGTTGAGGTCACCTGTCCCAGCTGTGTCCCATCCTAAATTCTTGCTCAGATCCAACATCCTCACTGGTGGAGTGGGATGCAGTGAAGAGCAGAAATTGCCTTGATGCTGTGCAAGGGCTGCTAAACAGTAATGGAAACAGCTCTGTGTTATCAACACTGTTTTAGCATAAATCCAAAACACAGACCCATATTAGTAACTATGAGGAAAATTACCTCTATCCCAGCCAAAACCAACACAGCCTCCATCTCAGGGCATTTGAAAACCTGAGGAAAACTAGATTAAGATGTAAACTATCTGAAGGAATGTTTATTTTTTGTAGGTTTTTTTTTTAGGGGAAGCACTGGGTAATTTGAGTGGTTGGTTCTGGTTAATAATTATGTCTCCTCCTTCCTCCTGAGTTTGTACTGGAATACAGTGGGTACAACCAGAAATTAACAAGTAGACGTTATAAATGCCCACCTGATAAAAAGGAAACTTTCAGACCTTAAAATTGTATTGAGCAAGACCATCAATTCTTCAGGTGCTATTTGCTTGGTGTAAAACCAGTGGAGTACAAAACTATTCCAGTCTAATTCCAAAGTGTGCTCTGAGTGACTTGTTTTACCTCTGATTAATCTCAGACAAAAAGGAGTTCCACAATTATTGGAAATTACATAATTAAGATCTCCTCCAATATATTTAAGAGTCCTCATGCCTAGATTAAATGAAATTTATCTCCTAGTGAAACCACTCAAATCAAGAAAGTGAAAGGGTCAATGGAAAAGAAAATTAATTAGAATATCCCCACCCTTTACAGTTGTTTGGGTTTTTTTTTTCCTTCACTGTGATTAATAGTAAGGCTTTAGAAAGCTGCTAAGGTCTTCAAAAGGAACATTAAATCTTCTGTTGACTATATTAAACTCTTCCCCCTCCCCCCCTCCCTCTTTAAAAGGAAATGTATAAAATCCACAATAATTCAGGGAAGACAAAAATAATTGTCATCCACACCATTGCATCACCAGCTAGTATTCATGTATTTTCCTTAAATAAGGTCTCTAATGGCTAGTACAGTGGTTGCATTTGGGATCATATCAAAGTCTGATCCTTTGACCTCAGAATAGAGAATTCCTTTAATTATTTCTCCTGTTAATCAGAATATGACCTTATCCTCCTTTAATGAAGCAAGTCAGTGTTATAAGGCCCTGTCTTCTCCTCCCTTTCTCTTGAAACTCTTCTGCTACTGAAGCTTAAAATCAAAACCATCAAAGCACTCAGTGAAATTTCTCTCCTTCAGGCTACCAAATCCCTGTAGTTTTATCCCTAATTTTTCACCCAGAACATTTTGACAATTAGCCTCATATTTTGACATGAGTACATTTTGTATTTCGTTAAAGATCAGTCAAGACCTTCATACAGTGTTTCAATGTGGAAAGGAAATAGAGACTACATCAGGCCAGTATTTTTTCCTCTTAAAATCTCCTTTTTCCATTCAAAAATGGTAAAATTTAATTTCTTTCTAAAGCATTACAGTCCTTCCACATTAGAACCTTCAAGAATACACCTTGAAATGGAAAAAAAAAATGACAAAACTATAATACAGATGCACAGTAGTTTGAGCATCTTCCCACTTTTTCTTCACTTTTCACCTTCTCAATAGAGTACAAAAAATTACATGTTCTTTTTGCTTGATTATGGAAATTTGCACTTCAAAAATATTTCTGCTTTTTATGAATGTTGCTGTATTTAGGATTATTTGTCGAAATAAAAGAAAGTTATCATCCCTTCTCATGCATTATGGAGTGATCTAAAGTATCGTAGATTCTCAGAATCAATAGCTTTCCTTTTTAATACCTTTCCCTTCCTAAGATATACACGAAGACCAACAGGTTTTATCAAGTGTTGTGTACAGTTATGAACGGGACAGATTTATGTCATCAGTGACATAAGTGTTTTGGGTTTGATGCTTTTCATATTTTTTATCCTCTATTAAATTTATAGCCTTAGTCATCCTTTTGTAATTTCAGTTAATTGTTATGATGAATTTGTGGATATACATGTCTCTTACATTGCAGCAGAGCTCTGCAAAGGATCTCAACTTTTTTGTGTATTGGTAAGTATGCATGTAAGTTATTCATGTTATTTTGATTCAGTCCGGAACTGAAATTCAAGAGAAATAACAAAAAGCTTACCCAGAACCGGTGCATCACATGTGCTCCTGCACCGTCCCAGAGGGATGCACAGCACTCCTTCCCTGCCCTCTCAGCTTGGATTGCCCCTGTCCCTGGGGGTAATGGGAGCAGTTTAAACCATCCAAATTAAATGCTGAACATGAGAGAGTGCATGTTTTCCCCAGGCTGAGCAATCTGTGACTCCCCAAAAGCAAAATAATTCGTATATCATCATGGAGTCATTAGATTGAAAGGGGTTTGATGGATACTTGTACACACCTAAGCTCAAAAAAAAGTTTTCATTTCCAATTCCAATATATGCCAAAAGCATTACATGTTCAGTTCAACTGCTTTCATGTTTGCAAAAATGCTTGTCTGCTATTTTCACTAGCAACAAAGAATGGAAATCTTCAACCCACTTTTTTTTTTTTTTTCCAAAATAAAAATTATGAATATCAGAGGTTTATTATGAATTATTTATGATTTGAAGTCATACCTATATGTTCATACCATGTTCTACAAATGAGCTTTTTTTTTTTTGTGTTTCACCAAAACTATGTGGACACAACAGGTAGTACAAAACAATGTTCTTATTTTTCTCTCTTCCATGGCAACATTTTATCACAAACTGAGTGGAAACAAAAATGAGACAAGCAGACAAAATAATTAGTAAGAAAAGATACCTCTGTTCATAAAAACAGACTGTCTGTAGCTAATTCAAATTATCTAAATTTCACAAAACTCATGCCACAAATTATCTATCATCTCCTAGAAGGAATGTTAATTTACCTGGATTTACATTCCATTGTTTAAAAAATTGTCTGCAGTATTATTTAAACTAAAGCTTGTTATATTGAATACCAAAGAATACAGACAACAAGAGCTGTATAAATGTGCAGTGTAAATACTTTTGAAAATAATGTTTTGGATTATTAGCCTTCAGCTATCTCATTGTGCAATGTGACCTGGGACACACTTATATTTTACATTTAAGAATATTCACATTCTTCCTTCCATTATGATAGAACTTGCATTATATTCCCAAATGAAGCTATAAAGTGGTTGCAGAAATAATAATTTCAAGGGGTGACCTGCTAAAAACTTAAAAAGCCATAATTGAATGGAATTGAGCCATTATTTTAACTATTTATCTTTGTCTCTAGTTGTAGCAAGATGTCACATATGTGCTTACTATACTGATAGTATATTAAAAAATTAAAAACATTAAAGTTACTATTAAAATATGAAAATATTTCTTTGTTTA
The DNA here is from genome assembly GCA_035222235.1 of Margarornis squamiger. Lineage (NCBI taxonomy): Eukaryota > Metazoa > Chordata > Aves > Passeriformes > Furnariidae > Margarornis > Margarornis squamiger. The sequence goes on from JAWWTY010000123.1 coordinate 49,484,707, forward strand.
AATATTGAGTGTTTTCTTTTGACCAGTGGAAAAGTCTTTATCAAATTTTATCTTCAAACAGAAAATCAACTAGGACACAATTTGTTTGAAATCAAAGTCAATATTAGGTGCAGTGGGCCCAAGAGAATCTCATGAGGTTTAACAAGACCAAGTGCAAGGTGTTGCACCTGGATTGGGGCTGCCTCAGACATCAGTACTGGCTGGGGAATGAACAGATCGACAACCGTCCTGCCAAGAAGGACTTGGGAGTGCTGGTGATGAGAGGCTGGACACGACCCAGCAATGTGCACTTGCAGACCAGAAAGCCAACTGTGTCCTGGGCTGCAATCAAAACAGTGTGGGCAGCATGGTGAGGGAGGTAATTCTGCCCCTCTGCTCTGCTCTGGTGAGACCCCACCTGCAGTGCTGCATTCAGCTCTGGGGTCCCCAGCACAGGATGGACATCGACCTGTTGGAGCAAATCCAGAGGCCACCAGGTTGATCAGAGAGATGGAGCACTTCTCCTATTAGGAAAGGCTGAGAGAATTGGGATTGTTCACCCTGGAAAAGAGAAGGTTTCAGGGTAACCTAATTGCAGCCTGTGAGTACCTGAAGGGAGCCCAAAAGAAGATGAAGTGGGACTTTTTACAAGGGCATGTAGTGACAGGACAAGGGGAAATAGTTTCGTACTGAAAGAGAGTAGGTTTAGATTAGATATTAGGAAGAAATTATTTACACTGATGGTGGTGAGGCACAGAAACAGGTTGCCCAGAGGAGTTGTGGATGTCCCATCCCTGGAACTGTTTAAATCCAGGTTGGGTGGAGCTCTGAGCAAACCAGTCTAGTGCAAGGTGTGTCTGTCCTAGGCAGGGGGGCTGAAGCTTCCAAGGATAACTTACCCAAATGTCATCTTTCCCTAATTATTTTCACCTGGCTTAGGGTTTCTGTGAGTGTTCAATTTTTTCTTTAGTTGGTTCCCAACTCTGTGTTCCTCTCTTCTCTATACTACTGCTCATAAGACTGAAAGGAGAATTGTTCAGGTTTTTTGAACAGTGGTAAGATATATTTTATTTTTTCATATAGATGAGCTGCTTGCCTCACTGATGTGAGATCTTTGTATCCTATTCTTCCTCTCTTCCTAACTCACGCCTTTTTGGAGGCAAAAAATAATGTATCCAAAACTCCTCTTCCTTTCCTCTCCAACCCACATTTTCACACCAGTTAGATGGGAAAGCAAAAATTATTTCTAGGACTAAATGGAAATTCATGAACTATTCCCAGGTTAATTCCAAAAGTGATTGATATGCTTTGCCTACCACTTGGAGGATAGAAGCTGACTGGGAAACAGGCCTTTACCTAAATGAACAGCCATGAGAAGTCGTACCTGGAATTATTTCACCTGAACCCTAGCAGGCTACTTACCATCTCAGGAGCTGTCATGTGCCAGGAAAAGACCCTCTACCTTTATTACCATGTCTCCAAAACAAAGAATCTAACTTCTATTGGCTTTTGCCAATTACATCCCAATGTAAAAAAATGGTAAACTTTTGGCAATAATCTGTATTTCTTTTTTTTCTTTTTCCAAAATTACTCTAATGACATTTTCCACTAGCAGAGGTTTTATATTATTTTCTGTTTTCCCTGTATATTCCCCTCATTTGTCTTGTACTAATCTGGTTTTTCATCACTTCTTAATGATAAACCTCCCTGAGTTTGAAGGTGAAATACTTTTTTAAACAGTATCAGCTATTCAGGCTACACTGGCTGTTTGTTCAAGGACCATACTTGGAAGAAGGCATTTTAAATTCTCCAGATCCACCACAGCTGTTCTATAGGGTCAGCCCTGCAAAGCTTCCCATCCTCCCACTGTGCTCCAGGGAAACGGACCTGTGCTGACCTCTGTAGGTGTCATGAATTAAGCTCAAGGCTCATCATGCACTTCACAAGAGTGTTGTAAGGATTAATTAGTTAGTGTTTAGAAAGTGCTTCATAAAAGTAAAGTACTAAACATTATTGTCACATTAAAGACAAGCTGGAGCCCCTTGGACTGAGTTACTGTATTATATGGGCTCTTTGTGCAGATAATTATACATTATAAGATATTCATAATTGTATCAGTAATTCAAATGACTCAATCCACATTATGCATGTCTTCTTCTATTAAGCTCCAGCTGTTATGTGATCCATTAAAGGTATGATTTCCATGCGTGGAGAACACAGTTTGAAACCAGTCAAATGCTTGAAAAATAGCTGACCATATCATTGGGATGTCTTATAAAACTTTAGATATGGATCTATGAGTACCACCCATAATTTGTCAGATCATTTACTAAGGAAAGGGAGCTACTTTCTTACTATTTGTTATTTTGACAGATATTCAGAAATACCAACAGATTAAGTTGAAAAGCATAATAATACTGACAAGGCATGTTGAAGAAAGATTTGTTGTTGTTGTTGTTGATTGCTTTTTGGGGTTTGGTTTTGTTTATTTTTTTTGTTTGGTTTTAATTTTTGAGTGTCTCATTTCTTTCTCTGTTCCATTACCAAGCTAGGGTTTTCTTTATTCTTTAGTCTTTAAACAGTCAACTTTTAATGACACAACACTGCAGTTGTTTCAAGGAGTCTGCAGATGAAGGAGAATGGAAGGACTTGAATGAGTTCTTAGAATAAATTTTTTCTTCTGTTCTTTGATTGCTGTATGTATTTACAGTTTTTCAAATCTGGCAAATGTTAGTTTGAAATCAGCATTTTTTTAAAACAAATTTAATAATTTTGAATCATATTTACAAAGGATCAGGCTAGTGACATTTTTAAAAACATCTGTTGTAAAAAACATAATGTCATAAGCTACCTTAAATTAGTAATTTATTCAACCAGCAGGTAAATATTTCACAGCCTTTGCTCAGGAGTTAAAACTATCAAAGGAAATACAATTCACATCATGAAAATCTTGTTTTCTTTCTGTTTTAAAACCCATATGTTTATAATTACTGTATTACTTTGGTACACTGCAGATCTTAAAACAGTATGTAATAGGAAGTATGTAATTGTCTGGCACTTTACAGAATGTAGAAATTGTATTTATTTACTCTCATTTAGTTCCTGCAGCATTTAAACACTTCTGGAACTACTGGAAACCAACACTATAGAATTGTAAACTTTAGGCTTACTCTTGTCGTTTCCAGCCTTGCTTTTCAATCTCAGTGGGTAGGCAAGAGAGACCAGACTGCAGGGGAAGATCCTCAGCATACCTGAATAACTGGAACACCTGGGAAAGGGACAAAAGCTGTCTGTGAGCCAGCAGTGGCCCTTGTGGCCAAACAGGACATTGGGGTTCTGGAGTGCATTAGAAAGAGCAGTGTCAGCACGTCAAGGGAGATGATCCTGCCTCTCTACTCAGCTGCTGAGGTCACATCTGGAGTGCTGTGTCCAGTTTTGGGCTCCTCAGGACAAGAGAGAAAAGGCTGAGGGAGCTGAACCTGTTCAGCCTCGAGAAGAGAAATGACAGAACAGATCTTGTCAACTTACATGTGTCTGAAGAGAGAGTGTCAAGAGATTGGAGCCAGGCTCTTCTCAGTGGTGCCAAGCAATAGGACAAGAGGCAATGGGCAGAAACTGATGTACAGGAAGTTCCACCAGAATGAGAAAGAAGTTTTTTACTGTGCAGGTGACCACAGACTGGAACAGGTTGTCCAGAGAGATTCTCGAGTCTTCCTCATTGGAGGTATTCAAGAACCATCTGGACCCAATCCTGTGCAATGTGCTCTATGATGGTCTTGCTTGAGCAGAAAGGTTAGACCAGATGACCCACTGTGGTCCCATCCAACTAACCCATTCTGTGATACATCAAAAGGACTCCAGATAGAAACCTGATTTTCAGAAGTAAGAACAACTTACAGAAACACAGAGATTTCGTATTTGCCCAACATATGATCACAGGGCAAAGCCACGAGATAGTCAGAAAAATGCCTAACTTTGAACACAAGTTAGCTGAACTCAAGGCCCTGGGAGGTACAGATGTTATTAGAACTGAGTCACAGTAGTTTTATTCTTAATTTCCAAACATTTTTGTCATTCTCCATGGGAAATTATATATATATATGTAGGTTTTCTGCAGTATTTACAAGCATGAAAGTACAAAATTCTATTTTTTTTCTGTACTTCCATTTCTTTTGACCATCAACAAATCACACACACACACACACACACACACACACACACACACACACATATGCATTAAAATAAATAAATAAATTAAAAATAGAAATAACTGTTCCTTGTCAGGAAAAAGCAGTGAGAAACAGCTGCAGGAAACTTTTCAGAAGTAAATGTATGTTAAATTGCACTACAATTACAATACATGGGTATTTCCCCAAAACATCTAAATATTCTCTACTTTTATGGAAAAAATTAGAGCAGAACAATTGCTACTATGTTTTCAGAGTATTAAATGGATCAATGCAATAATGTGTTTAACAGTTTTATAAGTACTTAATGCCTAAAATTTGCTTCACTGAAAGTCACAGAACTTAAATATGCCCTTTACTGGAAGGAGATATGACCTAATGTTGAATTCTTCATTAAATATCTTCCTTTTTATTATAAAGTAATTCAAAGTAAAACAAAAAGGAGCCTTCCAACTGCTAGTATGCACTGTATTTTCCTGAGCCTGCAGCACGAGGTAGAAGGAGGCAGAAGGAGTCTCATATTCCTGTCATCAGTTTACCACAAACACATGAAGGTTTGCAGTAACTGGAGAACTGAAGTCATGTCAGGAAGCAAGGACTAGCCAAACAAGTGTAAATATACCTTTTTGTCACCAAGAAGGAACACCTTAGTGTTCAGTTTATTGTTGTTTATTTGTAGGCAGGCAGAAGCGAGCCAGTAGCAGAATGTGTTTTGGGAGCATGTTTTGCTTAATCATCATGAATAGCAGCTTTCTGAGTTATGGTAATGAATAGACAAAAGTTTCCAAAATTCTGTCACTGAGTTACTCCTGGAAACATAGAAAGAAAAGGGATTTCTTCCTTTATCAGTTTTAATACTGAATCCAAAATAGTTTGAAAATAAGAATTCCAGTTATACTCATCTTACTTTGATTTCTTTTAAACGTCAGTCAGAGAATCTTCCTTCCTGGATGAAAGATTGAATACATCATAGAAGATGGAGTTTGAGTCTCATATAAGCTTGATGAAAAAGTACTTGGAGATACCTAATCAACATAAGTAGTGAAGATTTCTTGGGGAAAAAAAAAAAAAAATCCAGAACCAGGAAAGAATAATAATGTAGGCTGAATGAAAGAGACGTTAACTCTGGTTCTCATCCCAGATTCTGAGAGCTGCAGAGAAAATGGTATCAGAGCTCCTCTTCTGAACAGCTCAGGATTTTTCCAAATGAGATGTTGGAAAAATTGATTTCAGCTTTTTTGTTTAGAAGACATGATAAAATGTCTTATTAAAATGTTGATAGGTGTCTATGATGCATTTCCCTTCCCCCAACCTCAGTTCTTTTGAACGACTGTTCCCAAATATGACTATTAAGAAGATATATTTTTCTCATCAGATCATTAACAGCACTGTTGAATAGTTCCTCTTTATTATTCCCAGAGATATATTTACTGAACCTTTCACATTGTTAATTTGTGTTTCACAAAAAATTGCTGCAAGAAGAATCAATGGTTTGTTTGATCAACTCTTTCCTAAAAAAAATTATTCACTCTTTCTCTTTCGTCACTTTATGAAGAAGTTATTTTACAAGTTCCTACAAAAAGCATCAATTAACATCCAACATCAGTACATCCTTAAAACCATGAACATAATTTATTTGGTAGCTTCTGTGAATGGGAGTAATAAAATCTACTGAACAAAAGTTCAAGTAATATCAGAACAGTCTTCATCAGCATTTTTCTGATTATCTACCATAACCTCTAGATGAATAGCCACAATTAGCATCTCTAATATCACTTATTATAGAAACAGTTCAGATCCATATTAATATTACTCACTGCTATTACCATAGAGGAAGATAAGATTAAATCTATCAAGAAAGTGATATAATTCTTATAATTTGCCCAGAAGTGACTAATAGAACTCTGATAAAGGTTTTACGGGGTGGTACTAGGCTACTACTAAGGACTGATGTATTCTCCTGTAGTTCTGCTCCTATAATTCTGCTTTGGTTATAGTGATTAACCACTGAAAGGTATAGTGTGGTTTTTGCATGCAGAAGGGACACTGCACACAGCGCAGCATTATTTGCTAGGCTGTTATACTGTTACAAGAAGAATCTGTACAGAACAAGTGAAATTCAAGAATAACTACACTCTTTCAGGCAGCACTCTTTTATCTGCTCTGCTGGGAGTTGCAGTGGGCTACCCTGCATGTTTCCGCTTAGCCACTTCCCACGGTATTACAGATTTTTTTCTGATAGCAAGTATGTAGGATGTCTTCTCACATAATTGCCATGGGCTTTACCGCAGCTTTCGCGTGGCAAGTTCAAAGCAAAAGCTCTCTTCCTGGCCTTAATTTTGAGAACAGGTCTAAAAAAGGATAAAAACATTCAGACGTGTAAAAGGTTTTTCAGAAAATGAACAAACCTTATCCCATTTTCCCCAGAGAAAAAATTGTCAGAGACCATTCAGGGGTAGTACTGACAGCACAGTGCAACAGTGGCTTAATGAGAAAGTGCTGCAAAACTTGTCAGAGACGAGTACCACTCTGGGGCTAGCTAGTAAAGATTAAAATCCTTAGCACAAATACAGTTCTAGAACACTTTTTCTTTCCTGCTATATGGCAGGAAATGAAGCAAACGAAACTGTAAGACGTGAAGGCATCAAGTCTGTATTAGTAGGTGCTTAATCTGATGGCATGGAAGAATGCATGAAAGTAGCCTCTAGAGAGATATTTTCTTACCCAGCTGAAGAGAAAATGAGATAATGAAAGAGAATAGAACAGAATGAAAACAAGGAGATACAAGCAAAGAGAAAAGGTGGGTTTCAGGTAGACAATTTCTATAAGGCAAAATGACAGGAACTAAACTAGACAAGTAACTAGAACACCTGAAGACCAAAGGAGTGTAATAAGTGTTGGCATAAAGTCCTCATACTTTGTAGTATAGATCTGTCACTGAGAGGAAATTGAACATGGCTAAGTGCTATAAGAAGGGATGGGAAGAGGAACTGTCATCTTTTCTTGCTTCTCATATGATTTATGATAAATAATAATTCATATGTGCACCAATCTTCATTGAACAATGACCAGTATTTTCTTTAAAACAAGACTAGAATATTTTCAACAAAGAGAAAATAAGGAGAAAAGATCTAACAGACACCAAAGTATGATGTACATATACTTTTCACAGACATCCTCAGTATTCAAAATTTGAAACAATTTATTTCCCATGTTAAAAACTTTACATGGCAAATCTTTCTTTTCACAAAACAGTGAGGAAAAAGGGAGCAAGAGGGGGGAAAGTATACTCTGGCGAGTCATTTTTTTCTCATTTATTTCTAAAATTGATACAGCTAAAGCTGTTATTTTGAACTGATGGCAATGAAAGTAATTACTTTTTAGGGATTCAATTCCAAGAATTTTTCTTATGAGTCACAAGTGGGGTGTGAAATCCAGCTTCCCAGACAGTGAACTTTTTAGCTGGGGATGAAGAACACAGAAACAAGACAAAAATGTGGAAAATAACACCCAGCTATGAGGATTCTGAGGCAGCAATGAATGGTTACAGGAAGTCCTTATATAAAACTCTGGCAGACAATAACTTCCTCCATAGAACTTGAGCTTGATAATAGCAACCAGTCTATTCTTCTCATAGTGAATAAATACTGGTGTGGTCCTAACACAGACAACTTTTCATGGAAGTCACAGTCTTAAAATGTATTGATAATGTGCTCCAGAGGTAATATCATTGTGATTTGGATAAACCAATAAATATATACTTAGCCAAGATCTTTAAGTATCATGTTTAGAGGTACAACCTACAAAACAATAATCAAATGTTCACTGCAATCAGTAAAGACACATAGATTAGTCTCAAAAGACTTTGAGTTAGATAAAAAAAAAAACAAACCACGCTTGTACTGGGAAGATGAGAATTGCAGCTGATCCCAGTGGTGAAACATCTCGTAGCCATAAGCTTCAACCTGAGTTTGGTGTCAGGCATTATTTTCAGCAGCTTTTGGAGTTTAGGAAATTTGCTTCAGAATTGCAGCCCTGACTATATCTTCAAGACAAAAAGACAAGGTCACTCAGAGCTGCACATATGAATTATTATTTCTTTTAAATCATGTGAGAAGCAAGAGAACGTGACAATGTTTCTTCCCATCCCATTTTATAGCACTTACCCGTGTTCAATTTCCTCCCAGTGACAGATCTATATTTCCAGCAGCTGGGGCAATACCCTGACCTACAAGTTCCTGTTAAAATTTTGACACTGTGTTGGAAATAGTGCAGAATTTATGTGAGTGCTTGAAAGAACAAGATCTGATGACCCCTCATTGAGGGCATTTACTGGATAAAGGGCATTAATTTCTGGTCCCTGCTTCTAGGACTGTTTATGTATTTAGCATGAAATATTCATTAGATAAAATGCATTATATTGTTTTGTTGGTTTGTCCAACTACTATTAAAATTTGTCCTAATATAGCTAAGTAGACTCCTGCTGCATATATAAAGCTGAATACAATGTTTTTGTAATGCTAACATGCTTTTGAATGTTAGTCATGGTTGAAAGTTTTGCCTTAAAACCCCCTTCCTTCATGTAACTGTAGTGTATCTGTATATACAAACCCCTATAGATCTGCTTAAAGAAGCAGGGAAGTGTGAAAATTTATCCTCAACAATTTTCTAAAAACTATTTTTGTCGAAAGTGTTTTCAATTTTAAATTTCAGTCAGCTTATAAAGTCCAGAATAGTAAAGCTGGTGAGGCTCCCAGGAACCATTTAGACAAGACATTGCAAATTCCCTTTCCTGGGTCTGAGCTCCAAGATATATATCAAAACACAAACCAAGTAGCTAGGGCATGGTTTTAATCTTACAGTGCTGCATATTCTAACCTCCTGCTTTATTTGAATGCATAGTATGGACGAGCTTTTCAGAACAGTAGGCCTCTTGTAAAGCAATGTTTTTATCAGAAAACAACTAACTTTAAGGAGAGGTTACTAGGAATAGTGTATAATATTATCTCTCAAACTCATTCTCAAACTCCACCGAGAGAATTTGGCAGTATGTAACAGAAGCCTTTAGGAGCCTTGTTTCTTTGTCAGGTAATGTAGAAGTGTAATTGTCAAAGCATCATTCAATGTATTAAAATTAACAATATATTTTAATGTGCCTAAGACATATCAAAATTGTAAGTTAGACATCAGCCAACAAAATTCATACTCTCTCTCCACAGCCAGAGCAAAGTGATAGCAGAAGGATGTGGGTTTTTTTCACGCTTTGTCAAGCAACTGACCTCATAAAAAAATACACATTGGTCTGTGTCTAGTACAAATGCAGATGCTCCCTTCAGGGTCCTTGTGCCCCTTCAAGCTCTTGTGTCACAGAGTAATACATAAATCTCTCTTACTGATAGTGGTAACACATTGTCAGAAGCACAATTAAAACTTTATCTTTCTCTATCAAGTAAAGACATGGCCACTGGAAAACGCACGCACACGCACACGCACACACCCACACACCCCCCCCCACACACCCATGCACACGAAGAAGTATTTTGTTATGGAGCATGATCCTGGCGCTAGTTTGGATGTGGAGAGAGGTGACAGATTTACTAGTTCCCAGATCAAACATTATCTCGGTACAGCTGAAGGCAGATACACAGCTCTATGTAAGGCAGATGGCAGTACTGAGGTGTCTCTATTTTCATTAAAGATGTAAGAATTACATTGCATATGCAATCAGTGTTGAACTTCAGAAAGAAGCTGAGGTTGTAGAATAGTTAAGATAGATTAATTTAAAGTAATATGTTCTTCAAATGTACAATCAAACTGTACTATCAAAATAAAGAATGATACTTAGGACCAGGGTCTTCCAAATGTGAGCCCAATTTTCAGCAAAACTAAGTAACCCCTTAAATGCACTGTAAAATGACTCTTATTTTACAGTCAGCCCAAAGAATATAGCCAGTGAAAAAGTTACACATATATGAAGATGTACCTCTTCTAAACAACAAAACCAGTGTCGTGGTTTGACCCTGGATAAACGCCTGGTGTCCAGCAAAACTTCTCCAGGGCCTTTCCACCCCCCTTTTCCCCCCCCCTTTTTCACCTTCCAGAGGGAAAAGGAAAAAAACTAGCTTGGAATTTACGGCTAGAGATAACAACCCGAAGAAGAGCTTTGATTAACACCACGGGCAAAACAG
>JAWWTY010000123.1:49496288-49514351 GCA_035222235.1 Margarornis squamiger
TCTGCTCTATAGGATGGAGGGAAACTTCCAGAGCCTGCAACAGAAGCTAATCTTCCTCTTAGGAGGAAAAAAAAAAACTCCTAATCAGAGAAACCCACGACAACCAGAGAGAAAACCAATTAAAATATATTTAGGTAGGAATAGGTAATTCTTCCATTTGCTTTGTGCACTAGGTAGCACTCTGTCTGTTAAAGCTCATCTATCCCTTGCCATTCTGTTTCATTCTATAATTCCTGAACATTTTATTCAAACACTTTTTATAATTAGTTCACATTTGCTTCTATGATTTGAAGGCTGGAGGCAAGGTGATAACATATGCAAAAGGGTAACACGCAAAACTCCATTTTTTTCAGAGCTGTTAACATGAGGTTCCTTGTATCGTTGTAACGCAAGAAGACAGAAGGTACAACACTGATTTTTAAAACCATGTGCAAGCGGCCAGGTTCAGGCAGGAACCATATTTACTGCAGTTTGACTGCAGCTCAGTCAATACTTTTGCCTGGGAAGCAACAATCTTCGGGAAATGAAAAGGGACAATCAAGGCCATTCAGCTTTAATTAAATCACAGTTGTGAATAAAGTTTCAAAGCTATGATTATTGTAACATACAGAAAAGTTAAAGGCTTAGCTAAAGACTAAAGACTTTAGACTTCACTGGAAGATATTTGAAATACATTTGTGCAAAAGAACATATTGAATAGTCTGTGGAACATAATACAAAGGAATACATATTCACAATTCACAAGATACCAGCAGATTTTTCTCACCTATTTTGCTCTGAAAAGATGCATTTTAACTTCTTGAGTGCACAAACACAATAACATCAAAACCATGTTATTAACACAGTAAGTTAAATTTTATGTATTGTAATGTTATTCATGATTTCAAGGGATTTATATGGATCTTGATTCTGACCTCACATCTTCATGAGCTGTAGCTGTGAGGTACACATAGAGACAAATAGTAGGAAAATATTTGGTAACTATGGGTGCATTCTTAGATCCTCTCTCACAGCTGAGGCATTAAGTTTTGATGTTAAGACTGATTACAATTCTTTATTGTCAAAATTGGTCTTCTGACATCATCACTGCAAAAATACTGTTCCAGGATGTGACTGCTTTTTCTCACAAAGTACTGCTTTTTCCACAAAAATTAGAATAGCCACACTTAATTTGTACTACTTAAGCTAGCAAGGTGTAACTTCTTTTGTCAGTGGACACCATTTTCCCCATTACTACGGTATCACATCTGAAGGCCCTTAAGCTCTGGTTTGGAAGATACCATCACTTTAAGATTTTCCTTGTGCATGGTCTGATTTTATTGCCACAGTACCAAATAGCCAAGTGGGTGAAGAAGAATTGGGATTAAGGCCTTCCCCTCTGCTCAGCGTCAGGAGCAGCCCTTGCCCATCCGCTGGGGAGAGGCTGCTGGAGGCATCAGTTCCCAGGTGAAATGAATGGCCACAGACCCCCACCAAGATATGAGGAACACTGAGAGAGTAAATCCACAGAGTCCCTGGTAAAGAGGTCAAGTTAGCAAAGGGTGTCTCCACTCAGTGCTATGATAAAGTAAGGTTTTCTGCTTGTTGCTGCTCTGCCTCCTCCTAATGTCTGCCCCTGAGGCTTCACCTTTCGGACTGAAATAAAGAAGCATCTTCCAAGATCTGTTCATGCCATTTCATGTGATGCATTGATGTACATTTTGCAATTTTCATTCATCACAACATGTTGCAGCCTCCCTCCTATAAAATCCCTTTCACAGAAATTTTGGAAATAACTCTGTATAGCATAGTCTCCTTTGATCTACAGAAAGATACTCTTATCAGGCTTTTCCACAGGACCCCAAACCCATCAAATAACTTCTTCCTCAAAATTTATTTTCTTGTCCTGTGAAAAAAATGGTAGGGCTTTTTTTTTCTACTCCATCTGTGTGAAAAGAACACCTTCATTTTTGCACTGGTCTTAAAAGTCAGACTCATTTTCAGCTCTTTCTTTACTTAGCATCTGAGATTAACTCTTTCCTGTATCACATTTATTTGAGTCAAGTGCTGTGCAAAAATCATCTCTTTCCCTGTACCCCCTTTTTGGCAGAGATAAAACACACCATTTGAAGCTTATTCTTCTGAAAAAAAACCAGGATGTCACTAATAACATGGAATTACTCAGTCAGTTTGAAAGCATTACAATGAGGAAACCTGCAATGATGGTATGTTTGGGGTCACCTTTACAATCAATGGTGGCATCAAATGTACAGAAAAGTTGTTGCAAAATCTGTTTAAAAAAACTTTAGTAGCTGCATGCTTCAGAACATAACACTGTGATAGTACAGATGTTGAATGTATAAAGATTGAATATATGCAAATATGCGTGTATAAAGTCATATAGAGACATATACTACTGTAAATTCAAAGCCTTTTTGCAACCTATTTACACGGTGGTGCACAAAAAAATTATTCACTATAGTAGCAAAGTTAGGGTAGAGGGAAAAAAGAAACCATGAATAATCATAAGTGAGCTAAAAGTCCTTACAAATATTGTGCTAAGCACACTTATTTTTGTCTTCAAGTGACTGGCATGACACAGAAAGAAAGAATTGCATATAAATCCAAATAGAACAAAGAGTGTTTCAAATACACAAATAATGAAATGGCATTTCCATGTCACAGAAGTTACCAGTGTTTACTTTTATTGTTGAGGGAAAGTTTTCCCTCTGGGTAAGGTTCTGTGTCAGACACTGGGAAAAAAAATAAATTATATCTGCTTTTTTATTGTTATTATTCCCTCTCATATTGTTCATAGCGCTCTTTTGTGAGGGTGCCTCACTGCTGTGTTTCTCCATCAGCAACTTTTATTGCTGTTTAACTTCTTCAGAGAGGTACAAAGTTAGACTCTGACCTGCTAGCACAAGCATGGTGCTAAAAACACCAAGACAGGTGTTTTAATAAGCACCTACAAACTGCAAATTTATGTGAGACTACAATGACCATTTGCAGTTGAGATTAAAATTGTGAGTGTTTGGGGCAGCTTCTCCTACAAGACATTCACAATATACAGTACAGATAACTAGGACATTGCTATATGTGGCTGTGATCAGAGGCTTGGAATGTTCATATGATCTATACTTCCCCCTGTAGCTGTCTCTAATAACATACCTCATTTTATGAGGCAAGGACATGTCTACATCAAAAATCTTTGTTACAGAAGATACAGAACTTACAGTCACTCCCTCCACCATGGAAATCATAGCTCCAATGATTTTCTCATCATTTCTGATTCATTTGGTCATTAAGAGGTATCGTGTCTTACAACAGTTATAAATACTGTATTCGTCAGTTTCTGTTGTTCCTGAAAGCATCCAGCTAAGTTAGGTATTCATCTCAGCCTGTAAAAATATAATCTGGTGTCTGTCCAGCTCCACAGGTCATTTCTTTTAGATGTTTGGAATAAGAGGTGTTATTCTTCATGACCTGGGAATCAATCCTCAGCTGACATCTTCCCTGGGTTGCTCACTGTTATTTGCTGTCCCTGAGACACTCACAGGATTCAGACACTACTGAGAGCCTAGGAAGCAAATGGAAAGGAAAGCAAACTCAGCCCAATGATCATAGATTGATAGTCTTTAGTGTCAGGTATTGGCAGTTCATACTGCTATTTCTGTAGTGATACAGAAATCCATTATATAAGGTTGTGCTGAATTTGTGGTGTGATGTAGTTACGAAGGTCTGTTGCAAGACTATACCCTAGCCAAAGGGCAAAATCATCAAACCATGATGATGAACTGCTGTTTCCTGCAGTGAATGTAAGTTCAGAGCAGCAAAATCAAGTTTCCTTCTATGTTTTTCTTGCATTCGCCATTCATATGTTGAAATAAAACTGCTTGACTGAGGGTTTTTTAAATAGTGAGTGCTACATGAGAGGGGCAGGGTTAATGTTGTGAGCAGGAGCATGTGAAAAACCTTCCTCTCTTTCATTCATTACCTGATGGGCTTGTTCAGAGCCCAGAGAACACCTCTGACATTGGGCAGAAATGGACTAAAGAAAAATGAAGTTTGAATGAAAGTGAGTGACAAAGGAGGAACTGATGGAGTGTAGGGGACTATAGTCAAGGGAAGTTGTTCTCCCCCTTTGCAGTTCCCTCAGCTCATTTGCACAACTCATCTAAGTGAGGGACCAGGATGTGTCCCTAATGTCTGCAGTGGAGGACATGGTCTTCCTTCCACCTCTTCTACCATTAGTTCTCCTTTCCCCTTTGCACCTTCCCCTGTTCTTCCCCTTGCCCACCAGCCTTCCTCTCAGGACAGTGTTCTTTCTCACATTCCTGCCTTAAAGCCCTTTCTCAGCCCCTGCCCAGCCACGCTCCAGCACTCCCTGGCCAGGCCCTCATACCCAGCCTCGTTTCAGGCTCCAGGCAGCTCTGTTAAATAAATTTGTCACACAAGAAGTAAAATCTCACTTCAGCAATGTAATTGGATGTATGTTATCCTTCTAGGAACTCTTTCCATCACCTCCATCAAAGACTTTCCTAACTTCTCATCAAGATTTCATATAATTGTGTATGGGTATGATTCATGGTTTAACCATTCCCATTCCTCTTTGACATTATCTAAGTATTTGCTTGAATATTGCGTTAGAAAATGGTATAGATACAATTAATAACAGCACCTTGTAAAAAGAAAAACCCCATGGCCTAATCACCTTTGCCTGGTTTGGAAATCAATATTTTCTGAAAACATGGAACTTACAAAAGCTTAGGAAATTAAATATTTTAAAATAATAAGTCAGTATAAAAATATGTAATTTAGATCCTCCCAACAATTGTCTGTTAACACAAATACAAAAAGATATAACTCTTAAGTCCTATAAAAGTAGGGGTTTGAAGAAAAAATTATTCATATATACCAGTGTATGGCCTAAATATAGCTTTTTCATTATTAAAAAGTAAGTTACATTCTTAATTCCTTTTAAAAAGCTCATTTAAAACAAAAAAAATATTGTCTCCAAAATTTTTTAATTAATGCTATTTGACTTCATTCATCTAGTTATTATTTGTACTAAGAAATGTTCATCGTTCATAATTTTAACTAAAAAATGTTTGACTCACAACCTAGACACCTTTTCAGATTTAATGGAAAGAAATATCAAAAACAATACACTAAAACAATCTGACATTCTATTTTCTATCAAATGTACAACAACATCATAATATACTTTGGGAATTTAAGTTGCTTTTAATTTGAAAAGGGATTGTTCTGCATGTTCAGTTCTCTTTATGACCAAATTAAAAATTCGTTCTTATTTAGGAGGAGAAGTTCTGAATGGGGATACATGTGAAGACATGTTCTGAATGTGCACACAATTAACACAAGGAAGGAAGTTTAGCATTAATGGCCATTGCTGAGTAAATGAAAAACAAATTGTACTTCTGGAGAGAGAAAAATTCTGCAACCTTATTTACACTTTTCAAATTTTTCATATTTTATTTATTAATTTACCCTTTTCCCCCTCGATATAATGCTTGTGGGCTCTCTATTCGGGATAATATCATAATTTTATGCACACAACCCTCTGAATATAAAGTATAAAGACCTTTGTTAGTAAGCACATCTTGAGCAAAACTGGTCTTTTTGTCCAAGAAGGATGTTTATTGTGGATTAATCATTAGGATTTAGCAATGTCATACACTTCATTATATGCAGACCCCTGCATTACATTAGTTTGATTTTAGCAAGGAATAAATTGAAGTTAGATTGTCTCTGTTTTTTTAGTGTTGAATTACCTTTTCTGACTAGTCTAAAGGCATATCTAAGTACCTTTTCAAATATGGAGAAATTTTCACACTGGAATAAAAGAAAACATAACATTAAAGTTCCCATTTAGAAGGAGTTTTCTGTGGAAGCAAAATGCTTTTCAAAGATGTATATTTTGCTAAAATTTCCTTTTAAACAAAAGTAATTTTCTGGCATCAGCAGGATACACTATTTTTGGATTTTTTAATATAATGTAATTCTGAAAAAAAATTCTCTTACAAGTCCAAACGTTTCTGTTTTAATATGTAAAATAAAAAGGTGAAAGAATAAGAGAGCTTAGTACTGTTGAAACAAAACATTTCTGTCCATTAACTTACAAGATCCTTTCTTACTGGAGTGTTTCGAATTTCTCATTTCCAATTTCAGGCATATTAAAATCCAAAAGTCAAAGTCTCTCATTCATACATGCAACAGAATTTTTGTACTCTTAATAGCTTTAATCCCAGTGCAAAGGTTTTTTAGGGGTTTGTGAATAGGAAAGATTAAATATACCCCAGGTAACCACCTATCAGTTTTCTTAGTTATGAAGTAGCAATCTGCTTAAGAGACTCATATTTTCAGTCCTGCTCCATGGAAGATTAAGAGAAAGATCTTTGGCTGTGAGGTTTCTAACACAGTTTCCAGATCAAGGTAATTGATCTGGTAGTTAAGAAGAGAAGACTGAGAGGGGATTTCATTAATGCCCATAAATATCTCAATGGCAGGTGCCAAGAGGATGGTGTCAGACTCATTTCAGTGGTGCCCAGTGACAGGACAAGGAGCAATGGCCATAAAGAATTTTCACCTCAACATGAGGAAGAAATTCTTTATATTGAGGGTGGCAAAGCACTGCCCAGGGAGGTCATGGATTCTCCCTCTCTGGAGACATTCAAAATGCAACTGGATGCGTTCCCACACCACCTGTCCTAGGTGAGCCTGCCTTGGCAGGTGATTGGACTGCATGGTCTCCAGATGTCCCTTCCAACCCTGACAATTCTGTGATTCTGTGAGTCAATAATTTGGATAATCTTTGAAATGTTTTGATAGCTTTGAAGTGTGATTACCATTACTTCTTACCTTACATTTGCACTCACATGACTTGTTCATTATTGAAACAATATATAATAATACATAATAAATTAAAAATTATCTGTTGATTTTTAGTTGTGGCTGATAGAGGTATTGATGTTGTAGAGAAAAAAATTAAATATAATATGTATTCTACAGAAATATTGTAAGCATGTAAACGTACAAAATATTCTTCTAGAGAAGCAGAGCTGTAAACTCTTGCTAAACTAAATTATGACGTTCTTAAAACAAAGCTTCGTAGCCTATTTCTGATTAAGGATCACCACAGGTTTTATTACATACTTTAGGTGTTCCATAAAAGTTTCAGAGAACACATTGTATGAATTCTCTAGACATATAAAATGTTTTTTTTGTGCTGAGTTAGTTTGAAGCAAACAATACCTCTGCCTCAGACATGAGTCGAAATAGGTATCCATTTTCTGGTGTGATCTCAACATAATTTTGCCTGTTGCTCTCTATCACTGAAAAATTTGACACAAATTAAAGAAAAAAATATCTCCTGTTGTTTAACAAGATACAGAGATCATTAAGTAACAGCTACTAGAACTTTTCAATAAACATCTAAATGGTTTATGTCAGTGGAACTGTGGTTGTGTGCCCTTGAAACCGGTAGCTGGACAGTCAGGGCAGTCTGGGCATCAGTTGAATCAGTCAGTGGAAAGAGAGCGAAATATTCTCTGGATAAAACCAGTGTACAGGGAGAAAAAAAGCAGCCAGCTGTTTGGGGAAGAGGTTGGCCCAAAAGCAGAGCATGGAAGGCCATTGTTTGAGCTCATTCCTTCAAAAGACTTTGCAGAAGTGAGAACCGAGACTGCTCTTCCAAGTGGGGAACTGACCAGATAACAGAGATTAAAGACTTGACTTCACTAAGAGCAAAACAGATTCTAGAGGGGGAAAAAAAAAAAAAAAGTAGCTCCTAGTGAAGGAAAGTGCCAAAAGTGACAGTTGAAAGGGAAGGACTTCACAGAGGTGACCAGCAGGAAAGAAAGACTCAGTGACTGCAGCGTGACAATAGAGTGATGGTGTGGGCAGAAACTGTATAAGAGATGTGAGGAATCATGGAAAATGAGGCACAGGAGACTGAGCAGCAGAGTAAAAAAGAGCTTCAGAGTTTGAAACCTGAGAAGTAAAGAGGAAAAAAAGATCTGAATACAGAGTGTTATCAAAGAGTTTGCTATCCACTGAAATCCTATGTAGCCAAGACAACCCAGTAGCAAAACTGTACATGTATTATGCACAAGTTAAAACCGGTTTTGTTGAATGTTTGTTATTGCTGCTTATGAAAACAGAAATAATGCTTTCAGACCTGAAACACAGTTAAAGGCACTTTCCTTGCTTCTTGGGCAAAAAGAATGCACAAAAGAGTTGTACAATGTGGTGCATGGAGAGCTGTTCTCAACCGTGTAGAGAAATCCTAATCCCAAATAAAAGCAACGGAGAGGACAGAACACACCCTTTCTGTAGTAAGCATCACCACTGAGCTAACTTCTTGTATGATTAATTCAGCAAGGCATAATTGCCTTGCCCAACACATTGCGAGAGTCTCTGTGGATGCCGAGGGTCTTACAGTAGTGTTGAACCCAATGGATGCATCTTCCAACAGGAGCAGATAACAGGGACTGGCTGCAGTTCACAGGGACTTCACCAGTTCCTGGAATATGACCCCACCCACAGGCAGCTCCAACTCGAAGGAAAAAGACTAAGATCATAGGGTCAGTACAGATCGGAGAAAGACTATGATGTCCCAAAGGGGTAGAAAGTTTCTATAGATTAAAAGAGGAAAGGAGGGTGTGAAGAAACAAAACCTGCTCTCCAGTTTTTCAGCTCTTTGTCTTTCTTCCAATCTCAGCTAAAAGCTATGCTTTTCCTTCTTAGTTTTCTCTGTGTGTCACATTCCTTCAGTTTTTCAGCTTTTTTAGATAGGTACATCAGTCCTTACATTAAGTAGATTCCTGGGTACAGTCTGAAAAACCACTTATAATTACAAGGTCTTTCACCTTAATGAAATCCATTTGACAGAGTTAATTAGAAATAGCATGCTTCTATAATATACTTACATTAAATGCATAGATTTCATACAGAATTTAAAGGACATAGAATAAAAATCCTTACTTCAATGTGTTATGTATTTTTAGATGATGGCAAATTTTCCAGTTCTTTCCACTTCTTCTGACAGCTTGTGTTCACAGCTGAGATGACTCAAAGAAACAAGGTTTATGCTGAGCTGACTTTCTGAAGTTGATGTATTGCTCCAGGATGTGTTACTGTTACTGTACAACTGTTTTCTTCCTGTTACAGCACAACTACAGTTAAACCTACCCAGGAAACTTCTATGTACATAATTTATGCAACTCCTTGCAAAGAGTTGATTCAGGATTGTACTGATAAGTACATACACATTCACCAGGAACTTCAGTGACTTTGAACATAAATCCAGATTCTCCCAAACTCTTCAAAAATATCTAAAAAACCCAAGCCATAGAGAAATGATGACTGATTCTTCACCAAGCCAGGAATTTGTCCTCATTCTGCATTGCTGCTGGGGATGATGAGCATTTTTGGATATCTTCATGGGACTTAGAATACTTTTTTTTATCAACACAGCAACAAATAAATTATACTTTATAATAAACTTGGAAAGCAAGTTTCTGTCTCTTGGTTCACAGTGGAAATGAGAATTATTCTCAACCAATCAGCAAGCAAAGAAGTAAAAATAAACTAGGTGACACATTTTGAAGATGAACAGCACAAATTTTGAACAATGAATGCTTTCAATAAATTTTTAACAGACAATCTTTAGAGAAAAAAATTGCTCAAAGAAATAGTACAGTGAATAATGAATATATTGAGCAAATAAATGGCTGTATGTGGACAAATTTTGCACAGAAAAAGTGATAAAATATAATAAATAAATAAATAAACAAATAAATAATATGTTATGAATTATTCACCTGTATTCTGATTCTAGAAAAAGAAATACTTTCCTCTCACTTCTTCCACCACAAATCTAGAGTTACCTCTTTGATTATATCCATTCTATTTCACAAATATACCCACACAGAGACTTCTGGTTTACCTGGTACCGGTGTCCCTGAGAGAGCAGTGTCCTTAATTAGTCAACACCAGTTTACAGGGACTGAGATCCTGTATTGTATTTCTTGTTCACAATCTATACCGGTGTTCTCATTTGGGCCCAGTAGTGTTAATGCATTAAGCCTAGTTATCTAGTAAAGTACAAAATTATTCATATATTCAGAGATCTGAAGGTTGGAAAAAACTATTAGATCACCCTATCAGGTCTCCTGTATGAAAAGGACCATAAGATTTGCCAGTTCCTTCTCTGTGCAGTTTAGAAGATCATAAATAAATTCACAGGTACATATTATTATTATTACTATTATTACTATTATTATTATTATTATTTTATTATAATGTTTAAATAAAAAGGGGGTAGGGGAAGGAAAAAAAAAAAAAACCAAATTAAAAAAAAAAACACAGAGTTTAAATAGTTACGCTAGGTCACAGAGTTTACCATAAAGCAGAACTGGGAATACCTTCCATTTTTTACTGCAGTTATTAAGCTACAGTGTTCTCCAGTGTGTTAGGGAAGAAAAACAATTATTAACAGATGGAGACCTGATGGGACTGTCCAGCAAGCCCTGGGCAGCAAATACGGAAAGGCATTCCTCCCTTCGATAAGACAGGAGCCTGCCATGAGAGGATACTTTGGAGACCAGAACTGTTTCCAGCTGTCTGCGTATATTAGCCCTGTCTCCCCTTGCAAGATATGGAAGGACTTTACAAGATGTTGCAAGACATGCAGAAACCCTTTGTTCCCCACAGGTAGTCCTGGTATGGAGAAATGCTTACTGTATGATGAAATATAGTGACTGGATTTCCTAGGTCCTAGTTAACATAACTTGTCCCCCTTATTAACATGTCCTACCTCCTCATTAACATGCCCCTCTCAGTGGTTCTATATATTGTAATGAGAGTAATCAATAAATGTCTCAGTTTCTACCCCCAAACTGGTATCGTGTAGATTATTGACCAGTGGATTTCCCAAAATCCAAGGCTGAAGGGACCGAATTTAGTTGATGCCTATGATCCAGAAAATATATAAGTTCCAAAATGCAATGCCATTTTTAACACTGCTGAAGCCTTTTTGTTTCAAGACACAGAGAATCACTGCAACTTAACATCCCTACTTTGCAACTGCCTGAAAAAAATGGAATAAGATAAAGAATACTTTCAAAACTGTGATTTTGGGTTCAAAAAGAATTGGGGCTTAGGAAAAGGAGAAAATACAGGTAAAGCTAGAAAAGATGTATATACTTCATGTAAACTTCCTGAAAACTCTACTGTATGATTTTAACTCCTTGCTGCATTGTAATATTGTTGTATAATTTCACAACCATGCATGTGAGACTCAGGGAATACTTGCATTGACAGTGAAGGATATTTAAATACCCAGTGTGCAATGCTATAAAGGTTCTTGTCTTGAAAGTATTTATGTATTAATAACACTTCAATTGCAGGGTATCTACCATATGAACAGTGCTATTATAAAATGATGGATTTTCTAGAACATTAAATGAGAAATTCAGTAGCAGCCCAAAGGGGACAGATGAGACAAACAGGCACAGTATCTGTCACTTTCCAATCATCTCTCTGTTTTCACATCAAAAGATGAGGCTTCACACTCCTGGAGAAACCAGTATCATACACACACATCCCAGTGATTCAGCTCCCCTTCTGTGACTGGGCTCTCTATTTATTTATGTATTGTTAGAGCTGAACCAGATATGTTCTCTGGGAAGTCTGGGTTTAGAGAGTCATGCTGTTTTTTGCACATAAAATTTGCTTTGAAAAAGTGTTAACTCTTTCAAACCTTGTAAAGATTTAGTGATTGGTACAGTGCTAATTTAAACACTTTCATCTTTTCCTACTCTTGCATTTATTAGCTGTTGATGTGCCATACTGACTCCTTGCTCCATGTGAGAAGGATTAGCTTGAGTTAATGCCTTGCAAGCAGCAAGCAGCTTGCAGTTCCAGAAACTACACAGTCTAACTGATATAAAACATGGGAGATAAGAAAATATCAACTCCTATTTAACAAAGACTTACACCAAGGCTTATATTGTCTCTTTTCAGTATGTTCTTTGTGAAGGTCTCTAGTACATTTCCTCTTGCAAAAATGAGTGCACTGTGCTGCTGGCTAGTCTTAGCCAGCTTGGGGAGTTCTTGTTATCCAGGAGAGGTATATATTCTTAGAATGTTGGAAGAAGCTCACTGTCTAATTTTCAGAATGAATCTGGGAGCATTGCCTGGGCTCTTCCAGCCTTGTTCTCATTGCATAATACTTTAATCTGAAATTAATCCCTTATAACCAGAACATAGTAATGTAAGTAATAGAAGTGTCAAAAGGAGAACCTGTATTAAGGAACTCTTGCAATTCTGGCATGTCTGATGCTACAGCAAGCAAGAATATAGAGACATGGATTTGTCAAGGAAGTATTAATGTGATACCAAACCACATTTAACATCAGTTATTCTGAATCATTTAAGTCAATGCTTATCTTAGCATACTGAACCATCACTCTGTTTTGTGGCAATGATAGGTTGTACATCTATTATCTGAGAATTCAGCATATATCTCATACCCAGCATATTTATCTAAGATATTTGCATATGCAGACCATACAGCATAACCCTCTTTGTAAATTATTAAAAGAGCAGATTTTTTTTTCTGAAGTTTGGCAAAACTTTTGAGCATCCTAATGAAAGCACCTAGAGTGATATCCTCACTCAAGATTGAATGTGAGATGAAAACTATAGGAAAGTAAAAAGTAATGGATTTATTTCTTGTGTACTTAAACCTTATTTACATGGTGCAGAGGCATTTATGTAGAATTTTATGTACATAATTGAAAATCATTCTACGAGAAAACATTAAATCCTTTTCGTAAATTTAATGATCAAGGTAACTGTCTGATTTGCACTCCATCTTTTAGAATTCATATTGGGTATGTTACAGAATATTTGTACAGCTCATCACCTGAGATAGGCTTGCCCATCTTATTTATGGACTCCACAGCTCTCTCCAGTATAATTATCTGCATTCCTGAATACCTTCTCCTGTAGAAATCTTTCATGATTACTGTCAGGTTGATGTAAAAAAGTGTCCATGCGTGCTATTATTGTCACAGAACCTCTGTAGGTTATTCATTTACAAAGGACACATAATGCCATAATGATTTACTTCCCCTCTGGTGAAACTGCCCTAACATAAGGAATTGTTTCAACAGTGCTAGTACTGATATTCTCTTTGCCCAATGAAGATGAAAATTGTATACTGTTTTCTGTCATTAATATTGTTAGGATTAATTTTGCTTCTGTGGATGGTTTTTAGTTCTTTGCGCTCGAACATATGTAGTCTCCTTTCCAAAACTGGGCTTCCTTCTCTCTTTCTGTCCTTATTTTTGGTACATATTGATAAAAACATGGTTATAAAATAAAAATTAAGCTAAACGTCCTTGTAGGTAGGCCCATCATTATATTTTAGATGCTAGACTGGGAATGAAAATGCCAGACTGCCATGAAATAAACTATTGCTATATATCCCCAGCTATCTCACTGTTTTGAATAATTTTGGTTTTGTTATGAAGCATAATGTGTTTCAGGTGAACAAACATGCCATCTTCTCAGTGTTTCTGATAACTGAAATTAGTGGATTTTTTTTTTTTTCCATAGATAGACCAAAATCAACTAAATAATGCAGGATATTTTCAGTATTACTTACTCAGTTCCTGTTGCATCAAATTGAACATTTCCAGTGAATATTTTTCACTTAGGAATGTTTCATTTAAAAATTAGTAAAAATAGTAGAAACTCCTTCCAATGATGTAGAGCACTGCTTTCGTGTCTTGTATATTTTTGTTTAAGTTTTTTAAGCATAAAATTACTCTCATAATATCACTTTTTAGAGTGCATTTCTATTTTGCAATCTTTCTGGAGATTTTTCACATGTAGTACTCCCAGGTTTAGCTTCATATTAATCCGGTTTTAATCTTTAGAAGTGGCTTGAATAAAACAAATTTGAGAAGTAAAATGTCAAGTGTACTTTTAGTATCATTCTTGTGGATTTGTCTGGATTTGCCAGGACTGAGCAGCATTTGGAAAGCTCTCTGCAAAACAGTATAGCAAACAAGACACTCTGTTATTTTTATTCTAAAGACTTTGCTTTCTCACTTGTGTTAGAATTCAGTGATAAATACCAAATTGTTAGACAGAGACACAACTTTGGCCTTCTCAAAGCAGAATTGATCCTAAATGCAAGAGCAGACTTTTGATGTTGGAATGTTTTTTCCTGAGTTGGTCATGCCTCCCTAATGTGCTGAGTACCCTTGATGTCCTGGAGTCAACAATTACTCAGTCTGGTGGGGAAATATGGATATATATTTTCAATTACTGAAAATATTATGTCCCACTGTAAAAGAATGCAGAAAGGTACATAGGTAGTAGATTGAAAGTAGATTTTTTTGTGTGAGTGTGGACATGGACAAGTGTGGATGGGTGTCTGTGAGCATGAAGGAGCTATACAAAGAGATCACAGGAGATGGCATATAACCTCCAAATCTGGATCTCCATGAAAGAAGAAACATAAAGTACTTTATTACATTTTTTGTGCTTTCTAGTATTACTCTAATGTACTTATTCTACCATACTTGTTTAGATTTTAGATACAGTTTGTCTAGTTTTGAATTCACAGTTTTATTTTTTTGATTTTTTTTTTTTAATCTATAACTGATATACTTAAGTTCACAGTTCATTGTCTTCAAATGACTTTATAGAGGCAAAAGTTATTAGAATGTATCAGTGTAAGGAAAATTATTTTTAAAACTAGATAAAACTAAATGCATCAAATGAGAACTGATAAGTTCCCAAGGAAGGGAGGGAAAAGTACCACTGTATAACAGAGGTTTTCCTTTCAATTGCTGGTTCTCTGAGATCTTTCTTACTGTGCTTTAGAAAGTGGGTCTTATCAGGATCTACCAAGTAGCAAATAACATGTTCTGAGATGGTGACTGACCACTGTAACCCCCATTTCCCTTCACAGGAGTAGAGTGGCAGCAGGCAGGAGTCAACCCAGTGGTGACACTGACAGTGGAGCAGAAAACTGTGGAGAATAAAGTGACAGAAGGCAAAGCCAAAATTCTAGGTGAAATATACAGGCTAAAAATGGAGGAAACCCTAGATTTCAGTCATTCAGTGGCTCTGAGATTTTACCATGATGTCTGCTGATCAACACCCTTAAGCAGTTTGTGCCAACAGGCAACCCTTTCCACCTCTTCTACCACAAACACAATTTTCTGTTTCCCAGTCTCTTTCTTTTATTTTATTTTTTTTTGGTCTTGTCCATTTAGTTTAAGAATTCTTTTGAGGCAGATCTGCATGTCAAAAAATGGTTGTAGAAAATTTGTTGTGACAGCCGGAGGATCTGAGTGAGGGATATTGCAGCATACATAGTAACAGATAACAAAGTCAACAATCATAATTTTTATATTTTATTGAGTAATGATCCCTCTATTTCCAAAATTGTCAGTGTTCTGTGTACAGCTCCATCACTTTCATTTCTTAACATTCTTTACATTAGAATTGAACAGTAGTCTAGAAGTGATGAAAAGAGACAAGTTGTTTAAACTAAACAAGTGAATCCCACATCATCATAAACTTCCTTCATCAATGCTTTTATATCCTGCCACTAAGATATTTGTTGCATTTTACTATGGTCTGTGTGATACAATGCAACTAATTGTTAGCATAATTACTAATTCCCATTTCACTAAAAATTAGTTTAAAATTCTTAGCTCAATGTGTTGAGCAAAAAAGATTTTGCATGTTTTGATTTGATGTTAAACATAAAAACATATAAAATTGCCAGAAGAATAAAAATGGGAAAGTCTGTTGCATACCAGTAGCTGCAGAACATTTAAAAAGTGTACTATAAATCCAGAGAAAAAATTGACAATTCAAATCAATTTAATTTGCATTTAGAGATAATCAGTTCCAAGAATGAAATGGTACTTGATCAGGTAATGGCTTCATTAACAGCAGTTAATCACATACTACCTTCAACTAATTTTCAGAACTTGGAATTAGTTATTCAAATTATAGCAATTAAAATATCTCAGTCAAGGACTTGATTCATTTGAGAAAAATACTTACGCAAACTCATCACAAATTTATCGATCATTTATAAGAGCCAGAACATGAGCTGAATATCTAATTCTAAAAGAAGAATTGTGATATTAGCTAGATAAATATAGTATCCTGCATGCAGAATAAATGGAGACAATAGAAAAATATGGGCTTTTTTTATTTATAGGTAGCTTAAGTCTGTGACTCCTTTGAAGGTAGGGAGGCCCTGCAGAGAGAGACCTTGACAAGTCAGAGGACTGGGCAATCACCAAGCACATAAAGTTCAACAAGGGAAAGTGCTGGATTCTGCACTTGGGATGGGGCAATCCTGAATGTACGTACAGACTGGGGAATGAGATGCTGGAAAGCAGTGCTGTGGAAAAGGCCCTGGGGGTCCTGGTCGATGGCAAGTTGGATCTGAGTCAGCAGTGCCCTGGCAGCCAGGAGGGCCAATCCTGCCCTGGGGGGCATCAGGCAGCCGGTCGAGGGAGGGGATTGTCCCACTCTGCTCTGCACTGGGGTGGCCTCATCTTGAATACTGTGTGCAGTTTTGGGCACTGCAATATAAGAAAGATATTAAACTGTTAGAGAGTGTCCAAAGGAGGGTAACAAAGATGGTGAAGGGCCTTGAGGGAAGCCGTATGAGGAGCAGTTGAGGGCACTCATTGAAGTTACAACTTCCTCATGAGGGGAAGAGGAGGGGGAGGCACTGATCCCTGTGGTGACCAGAGAAGCTGTATCAGAAAAGGTTTCAGTTGAATATTAGTAAAAGGTTCTTCACCCAGAGAGTGGTTGGCTTTTGGAACAGACTCCCCAGAGAAGCACCAAGCCTCCCAAATTTCAAGAAGCGTTTGGACAATACTCTCAGGCACATGGTGTAACTTCTAGGTCTGGTCCTGTGCAGGGCTGAGAGTTGAACTTGATGATCCTTGTGGGTCACTTCCAACTCAGCATATTCTGTGATTCTGTAAATTTTGCTATCATTTCATTCACAAGGAAAATTCAGAATTTCCTGGTTTTATGAACCCAAGTAGCATACTAGAGCTACCAGCAAATTTGTTTGAGTTACAGCCCTTAGAAAACAGTGATTCTTGAAAACAGACTTTAAAAATAATTAATCACAACAAAAAAAAGCTTCTCATAGATGTCCTTTGTTCTGAGTGTAAGTATTGAAAACCTTCAGAAGAATTGATTGGAGAAGATAAAAATATACAGTTCACTCAAAGGAACTTTGTTGCCTGGGAGATTTCTTCCCCTGAATAGCTTTATGTGTGCCTGCCAGAGAGGTTGACTCCCTGTTTCAAGAAAAGATAAAGTTCTCACAGAGATGCCTGGAGGCCCCCGCAGGGGGGCCAGGCAGGCCATAAAAGGCATAAAGGTGTAAACTAGCACCATATTTGTTAGTGTTTTCGACGGTTGAAAATTCTTTCCTAGTACATTAGCTGCAGCTGAGTATCTTGGGTAGCTTCATGCATTTTACCCTCACACTGAGTTCTGGATGCAATCCACTGGAACAAGTTATCTATGCTTGGTATAGTGTTATCTTTTAATAGCTATAACTTTAGAAATAATATTGTAGTAAGTTGGGTGCTTGGATGAAAAAATAATTTTTAGTTCTGTGCATTGAGGATTTTCAAGGGTGGAACAGGTGAGTTGTATCATGTTTTCATGTACAACCAAAATAGTTTAATTGGTTGAGTACAATACAGAGTGTTCTGCATTAAGCAGCATCAACTAACATATGGTCATATTATGTTGTAGTATACAACATATGTTTTAATTTCTAAATTATGATGAGTGACAACCAGAAATGTATCAATAGATAAATAGATAGATAGATAGATAAATAGATTTTTATTTTTTTCTCTTCTCTCTCAAGAATAAAATCATAAGGGATAATAGTATGCTCTCGGGTGCACCGTGAGCAATTCAGTACCAGAAATGTGGCAGACTAATTTTGTTTAAAATTTACCCATAGTATCCCAAGAG